>JALMQS010000099.1:3736511-4025622 GCA_024734495.1 Forficula auricularia | reverse complement strand
TTTTGTGATTTCAGTTACGTATTACTATTTACACGAGCGACTATTACATGGCCGGCGGGTGTTGCAGATTGCATTGCTATTATTTGATGAATTGATAAGAGCTGTGAGAATCATTCTTCATTTCTCTCTTACTAAATTGAAAGAGCATAAAATTTCGCGCCGAATAACGTACTTATAAGTTCAAATCGGTAGGTCGCATGATTTGAAAGTTATAAGAGTAAAATCTGAAAAAATTCCAAAATTTTCGTGGTTTTAGGCCCTCAAAAATTTAAATCCTTCCAGAAACCGTCGCAAATTCATATAACTGTTATGTGGAATGCCTAACGTCGGGTAAAATTATTTCCAGCGCGGCTTTATTTCGGTCTAATTTGCCTAGGCAAAATAGTTAGTTGACCGTTTTTTGGGGTTTCCTATTTATTTTACAACTTTTACTTTTTCTTGAATGTCAAACATATTTTCAAATCTCAAAAAATATTTCATGATTTTCATTTCCAAATCTTTAGTGAAGATTATTTATCAATAAGTTTCGTCATAAATATTTTAATATTTTCAAACATCATTATTACAATTTGTTCATTTGTTATTTTTTTCAGTTCATTGAAATGCTGAGTGATGTCACATAAGAAAAATAAATAATTTTAACTAATCTATATTTAAAAATTCGTCATAAGTTGTTTTTTTTTTATTGAAAAAGATCTTTATTTCTTCCAATAAATTGGCTATTCGATTAAGAATTTGACCACACTGAGTCATTGAACATTGTTGTATGTCAAAAATTTATAAAAATCTAGACGTGGGGGTCATTTAAAAAGCTTTAATGGGTCAGTGTCTGACCCACGGTTCATCGATTCGCCACCACTGCTATATTGTAGGTACCTACTAGCTGCAAAGGCCTTCTTCGGCAACCCTCTTGCTATCCAGGGAGCTTCGTCCCCTGGACCCCGAACCGCATTCTTTATGCTTCAAATGGCATTCGATAATTTTTAATTCTCATAAACTTAATTCTAACATAATTGACTCGAAAATGGGGGAAGGCTGAAAAAATGATCTCAACCAAATTTTGGACTCTATCAATACAAAGTAGGTATAAATATAGGTTTTTAACTTCAAATTCGGTCTTTTCCATATCAAATTCAGGATTTTAAAAATCAAATGAGGACTTTTCCATGTCAAATTCAAGATCAGACTTTTTCAAATCAAATTCAGAATTTATTAATAAACAGTTGAAAAAATAGAAAAAGTTTGAATTTAATTTAACTCTCAAAAAATGTTTTCAGGTAAAAAGCTAAAATTTGTTGTATTCTAAGATATTTGCATACCAATTTTCCGCTCATCAACTAAAATGTCTCAAGATTGGAATAGTGTACTTCCAGAAAACGTTTTCAGGTAAAAGGCTAAAATTTGGAGCATTCTGAGATATTTGCGTACCAATTTTCAGCTTATCAACTAAAACGTTTCAATATTGGAATTTTGTACTTCCAGAAAACGTTTTCCTGTAAAATGCTATAAATTAATATGTAAAATATGCATGGTCTTATAGAAATTCTGAAATTGATTTGAAAAAGTCTGTTTTTGATATGGAAAAGTCCTAATTTAAAATTAAAAACCTATATCAATATCAATAGAAAAATAATTAATTTTCTACTCGGGTTTGTGAGGTTTGGAGGATGATCAGACTTAGATAAGGAGAGAGAATCCAGACAACGCCACCTAGAACCAAAGTGAAAATGTCACGTGATACAAATAGGCCATAGCTAGCCATGCAATTTTCCAAAAATCATACAAATTTGAAACTTATCCAAGGTATTCAAAACCTAACGCTCAGAATAATCACCGACCCACCTCCAGGAATAAATAATTCTATTATCCGAACAGCTCTTGAGATAGAGTAGAGGCCAAAGTCCTCTGAAGAGCATTACGCTATTGATTAGATCAGATTAGACAGTTAATTTGTTTATCCGTGTTGTTAACATCTATGTTAATAGAGGTTTGCGTGTGATTTTACAAATAGTTTAGCCAGCTATCCCTGTCAAATGTCACATGACATGTAATGCAGGATTTCCCACAAGCACACACATAAATTTTTAATTTTATGCAGATTGACCAACAAAAAAGTCCCTTGTTGATTGTTTCTAACAAAGACAGATGGTTTTCTAAAATATTTTCAACAAACTCTCTTCGTTATTTACATTTCTGATCAAATATTTGTCTTCAAAGTAGGACCTGGTGAATCAAGCATTGCTCGGTAATTTTTTTCTTTATATAAAAGTGATAAATAGTATTAAAAAAATTTTATTTTAAATTCAGTTAAAAAGGGTTGATTTTTATTTGTCGCCAGAATTAAACAAAAGCTAAAATTTTCCCAACATTTTGACCAACTCAGCCCATTAGGTATCAAGACATCGCCGCTTTGCCCAAAGTTTTTTGGTTGATTTCAGTTAAAAATCAACTGGTGTGTTCACCACACGACTTTCACATTTTCATTTATTTGAAGTCATCTTAACACTAATAATTTACACTCCCTTCCTTTATTTCGTTTTTTTTTATTTTCTCAAAAAGGGCTGTAACGATTTTTTTTAAAAATTAGTGTATTTATCAAGTGTCATGATTTAATAGTTGTGTCAAATTTTTAATCCGATTGAATTAAAGGAAGGAGTTCTAAATTAGGTGTGTCGTAAATTAAATATTTTAATCGTTCATATCTCGTCTTCAGAAATTCGCAGAGCCTTGAAATTTGAAACTTAAGCTGTGTATAGGCTACAAGAAGTAAGAAGTAAGATTTTGGATAAAATAGAAAAACCGGAAGTTGATGTTTACGTACGTAAGAATTTATCCCCCCCCCTGCGTTTCGCAACCATAAGTCTCAGAGATACGAAATTTAAAACTTGATATAGGCTAGAAGGAGTACACAATGGGGACCACAATTTCCGGTTTTATGTCCTAAATCTGGTTTCCAACTATTCGAGGGCAACGCTTCCACCTAGAAGTACAAAAATGAAATTACGTTTTTACTTTATCCAATGCGAAGCATGGGTAAAGTATTGTAATCGGTCTGGCGGCAAGCGCGACTTCAAAGGGTCCTCAGGTAAAGACTACGGAACCCTATGGACTCAATTAAGGTCACAAATTGTAGTATTCAATTAGATTGAATTTTAGCACGTGACGATTTTGACAAAAATTACCTGGGGTCTCGTCGAGAGGCCAAAAAGTGCCATTTTTTTGGAAGTGCGTGCGGATGGATGGATGTATGTTATCGTTTTTTTCGTCCACGATTTTTTCCACACCGTTGCACCAATTGAAATGAAAATGAAAACCTAACATTATTTTAACAAAATGAAGCGCTGATTAGTTTTTGGTACATATCGGCCCACAAACATTAGTACTTTATTTCGGTACTTTTTTAGTTTTTTCTAAATATCTTGAAAATGACTTAACCAATTTTGATGAAATTTAATATTGTAATTGAGTACCTTGAGGACCACAAAAATGGTCATATAAAATTTTTTGTAAAATTATATTTTAAAGTACTTTACCCTAGACTACGATAGTTCATTGGATAAAGTTTAGCAACGATCCGTTGCAGTTTATTCATCTCAGAGATACAAGCTCTCAAAGAGTCAGGGCCCAGACTGGCCACTCGCAATATTCTCCCATTATATTCTATAGAATATAAATGTGAAAGTAATAATTGCAATTAATATAGATGGAGGTTTCTTCTTGTTCATCTAATTCAGCCCTGAAGGAGAGGACGATCCTCCCATTCGTCGGCTTTTTATGAGGATGAAATTGCCGTTCTAATAAATATTTTTATTCGGAATTTGTTGGTTTCATTATCTTTGGGTTTTGCATTTACAAATAATTAAGCATTGAGTTTTACCACCATCTTTAAGATTTAAAAATAAAGGCTATAATGAAAAAAATAAGAAAAAAAAAATCCACATTATAAATTTAACTATTTTATGGTTTGCTTTAATTTTATCTATCTAGGAGTCCAGGGCCCATAGCCCCTGGCTAGTAAAGTCCCACCGAAGACGGGCTTCGACAGCTGGTTTAATAGTACCATATAAGGTGTCCTTTTAATTATAGTTGAAATTTGCAAAACACTACTTGTAGGGTAGATAATCACTCTAGTAAAATGTTCACTAGTGTGTGAATATCTTAAATATTTCCCTCAACTCTCTAGAGGGCTCAAACTATGACATTCTTTAGAAATTGTTTTATTCTAATTACCTAAACTAGCTAATTACGATATTTTAATTAGTGAGTCTAAAATTAATTCTGAATATGTTTAATTAAACCGGATAAACCGAGTGTGTCATTTCTGAGTGACAATATTTTGTGATATTTCCCTCAGATGACAACCTTGGCAGTTCGAGCAAAACTCATTAAATTCCATTTACTAAATCATATTAAATATCAGTTTTCAAATATTTCAAAATTCAATTTATAAATAATAATTAAAAATAAAATTTTTATTTTAAAGTAGAAATAATGATTTACTTTCAAAAATAACATCAATGTATCCATTTTTTTCTGTCAAGTGTACCTATTATATAATAAAAGTAAGAGACACTTAGCAGAAAATAAGGATTGTACTGCATTTGAAATGAGATCCGTGGTTGAAAGAGAAGTAACACTGCCAACAATGAAAATGATCCAGGCTCAAAAATAGCTGATTCTTATGTATATCCACCTGGTGAATTCAAAAATCACCTTAAAAATTACCGATTAGCTCTTGTTTTGGAGATATTATGGGCCAAAACGACAAAAAAAACCATTTTGACCTATTTTCGAGTCCCATTAGATATTGAACATCAATATTTGAAAAAGGAAAATATTTTGTTGACGTAATAGAAAAAGAGCTTCCTCTTTAAATTACCACTTGTTTGTAGGTCAATTAGAACTCGAGTACTAAGTAACAAACTAAAACTACGTAATTATAAAGAATAATAAACATATATAACCACCTGGAGTGGTCACCACACAACTTTTACATTTTCCTTTATTTGAAGATATCCGGGATACTATTAATTTACCTTCACTTTATTTCGTTTTTTTTCTCAAAAACGGCTCCAAAGATTTTTTTAAAAATTAGTGTATTTACCAAATGTCTTGAACTTGATAAAAACGAAAAATCTTTCATGTAAATGTCCACTTCCGGTTCTTCCGATTTCAACCAAAAGCTTGATGTATTCTTTCTAGCCTATATCAAGCTTAAGTTTCGAATTTCGTATCTCTGAGACTTATGGTTGCGAAACGCAGGTGGAGTACATTCTTACGTACGTATACATCAACTTCCGGTTTTTTCTATTTTAGCCAAAATCTTGTTATACTTCTTCTAGCCTCTAGATAGCTTAAGTTTCAAATTTCAAGGCTCTGCGACTTTCCGAAAACGAGATATGAACGATTAAAATATTTATTTTACGTCACTCCTAATTTACAACCCCTTCCTTTTTTACAATCGGATTAAAAATTTGACACAACTATTATACTCATGACACTTGATAAATACACTAATTTTTAAAAATATCGTTAGAGCCGTTTTTGAGAAAATAAAAAAAAAACGAAAAATCTTTCATGTAAATGTCTACTTCTGGTTTTCCCATTTCAACCAAAAACTTGCTGTACTCCTTCTAGCCTATATTGAGCTTAAGTTTCGAATTTCGTAGCTTTGAGATTTATGGTTGCGAAACGCAGGGGGTACATACATACGTACATGCGTACGCACTGACCAATGGATTTTTGGCCCCTTGGGACCCCAATTCCTGGTTTGATGTCCTAAATCCGGTTTGCAACTATTAAGGCCATCGATTCCATCCATCTAGAAGTTACAAAATGAAATTAACTTTTTTCATCTCTGAGATACAAGCTCTCAAAGAGTCAGGACCCAGACAGGGCATCGCAATACTTCCACATTATATTCTATGAATATAAATGTGAAAGTAAAAACATATAGTCTTCGATTTTTAGTTATAATTCGAGGTCTAATTGAGCTACAAACAAATTGTAATTTGAAAATCAAAGAGGAAGCTTTTTTCTATTACGTAAACAAAATATTTTGATTTCATTTTGATCTATAATTTTGTAAAAAATCCGGGAAATAGCATCATAATTAGCTTAAAAACTCTACTGGAATCCATTGTTATGTTTACTCTTACAAATTTTTTGTTTAATTTTTGTCGAGTAGTGTAATTAAAAATAAAATTTTTTAAAAATTAAATTAGAAATAATGATTTAGTTTCAAAATTAATATAAGCTTTAGAGGACTGACTTATCAGATTTTTTTCTGTCAACTGTACTAAATAATAAAAGTATAAAAAAGACACTTTAAAGCAAAATAAGGATTGCTGCATTTGAAATGAGATGTGGTGAAAGAGAAGTAAAATCTGAGAAAATGAGAAATTAACTGGGTCTCATTTCAAGGGAAAGGAGCTTTTCATTCTATGTTCACTGTATCTTGTTTGTGATAATGACTTACGCAGAGCTATGATTGATAATGTGAGTTTTGTCAAATGAACATTTTAGCAGAAAAAATATTCATAAAAAGAATAAATAAACTGAGGAGAATACACGAATTAAAAAAATTAAGGTTTAATTTTTAATGAAGCACTTTTTTATACAATTTTCGAGGATACTAATGGAAATAAAAGGAGAAAAGTCATTGGTAGAATATGATGGAATGGAATATAATGGAGAAGGCTACCTGCCAATATATACTCAACTTGAAAAAGAACTCTTGGAAAAGAACTTATTGTGGCACAGCTGCCAACAGTTTTCAAATTCAGATTAAAAACTATCTATTAAAGAGATTTCAAAACTAAAGTCAACAAGAATGAAAAATTAATTAATAAAGTAAAGGGTCTGTAGTTTCACAGGGAATGAAATAAAACTCAAAGAGGTTTATACAAACTCAATATATCTATCTATATAAAAAATCTATATATAAAAAAAAGAATGAAAAACAACCACCGGTCAAATGACCGTTTTCAAATTTGTTTCAAAATTTTCTAAACACCACATTATTATACCTCCATTAAACTTCATGACTTTTCTTAAAATATACATACAATTGTTTTTACTTTATCCAATGCAAAGCATGGGTAAAAGTATTGTAATCGCTCTCGGGGCAAGCGTGGCTTCAAAGGGTCCTCAGGTAAAGACTACGGAACCCATGGACTCAATTAAAGTCACAAATTGTAGTATTCAATTAGGTTGAATATTAGCACGTGACGGTTTTGCCAAAAATTACAAGGGGTCTCGTCGAGAGGCTAAAAAGTGCGATTTTTTCATTTAGTGCGTGCGGATGGATGTATGTATGTATGGATGGATTTATGTATGTATGGATGGATGTATGTTATCGTTTTTTTGGCCCACGATTTTTTCCACACCGTTACACCGATTGAAATGAAATTGAAAACCTACCATTAGTTTAACAAAATGAAGCGCTGATTAGTTTTTGGTACATATCGGCCCACAAACATTAGTACTTTATTTCAGTACTTTTTTAGTTTTTTCTAAATATCTTGAAAATGACTTAACCAATTTTGAATAAATTTAATATCCTAATTAAGTACCTTGGGGACCACAAAAAAGGTTAAATAAAGTTTTTAGTAAAATTATATTTTAAAGTACTTTACTCTAGAGTAAGATGGTACTTTTTTTAATTTTTTAAATTCTTTAAAATTTATTCATTTGAAAGTTTTAATATAGCTCATTTAGCCTTGCTTAAGTAAGAATGGATAGGCTTCTCTCTGTGAAATGCTAAAAATTTGGGAGGAATTTTTATGAGTAACCATAGCAACTGCGTTGTATTCTTATCCGTTACCTTTGCTGAAGACAGAGAAATCGATTTTAAACCAAAAATAGCGATTGATTCTCATCTAATACTTGAGGAATAACCATTCTATATTGGATTTTTGACATTTCGGTTTTCATTGGTAACCATTGCTGAAGACATGGAGGAATCGACTTAAAATAAAAAATAGACATCGATTCTCATCTAATACTTGAGGAATAACAATTCTACATTAGGTTTTTGACGTTTCGATTATTATTGGTAACCATTGCTGAAGACATGGAGGAATCGACATAAAATCAAAAATAACGATCGATTCTTATCTAATACTAGAGGAATAACCTTATTGCATTCCATTTTGATGTTTTGACCATTAATGGCAACCTCTATTGAAAACGTGGAAGAATCGACTGTAAAATCAAAAAGACTAAATTCTTTTATGGCAAACAACTCAAGCTTGAGTTGTTTACCAAAAAAATTTAGTCTTTTTGATTTTAAGTCGATTCTTCCACATTTTCAGTAGAGGTTGCCATTAATGGTCAAAACATCAAAAATGGAATGCAATAAAGGTTATTCCTCTAGTATTAGATGAGAATCGATCGTTATTTTTGATTTTAAGTCGATTCCTCCATGTCTTCAGCAATGGTTACCAATAATAATCGAAACGTCAAAAACCTAATGTAGAATTGTTATTCCTCAAGTATTAGATGAGAATCGATGGCTATTTTTGATTTTAAGTCGATTCCTCTATGTCTTCAGCAATGGTTACAATAATAACCGAAATGTCAAAAATCCAATGTGGAATGGTTATTCCTCGACTCTTAAATGAGAATTATTTTTGAATTAATGTCAATATGAACTACAAATTGCAAGTGATATCTGATTAATAATAAAGGAACAAACATATTAATATTTCAAATGAATTTGGATAAAGTTTAGCAACGATCCGTTGCAGTTTATTTTTAATATTTACGACTTTTCCGAAAAATATGTAGTCCCTTTTAACTACCACGACCGGTCATTTGACCGGCTGAACGATTTATATCGAGGGGTGAACCACGACCTAATATGCTGTACACCTACATCCACTTGCAAATATTTCCAAGAACTTTCAAACAATGCAAGTACTTCCAAATATTTCCAAGTACTTCCAAAATAATTCGCAAGAGGTGTACATCTACTTCCACAATCGCGGATCACCCCTCGATTTATATGTTTTTGTAATAGAATATCTCCTCGAAAACTCAATTCTGAAATTCTAAAATACTTACAAATAAAAGATAGTACGAAAAGAAAAATTAAATTGTATTTATTTCGGTCTCTATCATCGGCTCATCTACTATGGCGTATCTTTGAAATGATTGCAGAGCCGACTTCATTATAATCTTGTAACTAGAACAAAAAGTTGCGTCCTATTATATTTCATAAATTTACACAAGTAAAAATTAACTCTCTTCAACGAACCACATTTTTTAGTTTTTATATCATTATTTGAGATGCCTACATCAACCTGAAGAATTATTATTCTTCATTTTATATTAAAGAGGAATATAAAAGTAATTTCAAAGACCGGTCATTTGACCGGTCGCGGTAGGAATAGATATACATGCAATGCTGATATGCTTGGCGTTAATCTTAACTGAGAAGTATAAAAACATTCTATTATCTAGTTTTATCACGGGTTATGTATTGAGTGATGTACTTGACGGCCATGAGTTTGATCTCCAGTAAGATTCTTGTTCTTGTTGTATTAACAAATTGAAAAATTATTTTAAGAAAAAAATAAATAAATATCTTCAAAAAATGTTATCATCATAGACTGAGAGATTTCAAGTTTCCGATATCAATAGATTTAAATTTTCTTAGAAAATCATAAGACAATGTCATCTATTGATCCGATGGAATGGATTATTTTCAATTATATGTCTGAAGAGCTAAAGGAGACAATAAAAGAGTGTCTTCTGCTGCAAAAATAAATTTATTTTCTTATATATGTTGCATATCGAGAGAGATTGTCCTAAGGATTTGACTTATCTGCCGACAGGGAAGTTAGCGACTCGGTTCGAAAACACAACCACCTTTATTTACAGGAGTTTTTGACGGGTTATAGTGGTGTTTCACAAAGTGGAAATACAAATTTAAAAAATTAAAAAAAAAATTTTAATTATATTTTGGAATTTTTTATTTATCTCTATACATATTTCGGGCTACGAGACCTTCTAACAAAAGATTTTTGTTAAAATTTAAAAAATTTAATTTTTTTAATTTTTATTTCCTCTTTTCTAAAACATCATTATAACCCGTCAAAAAACTCCTGTGTTTAATATGTTTCACTATAAACCAACACCGCTTTCCCTAAATGTCACCTTTATTTAAACTATATGGCATGACTATGTCCCATGTGGAAATTTTGGAACTGTCGGAGATCATTCCGGCCATCATCCAATACCAGATTGATATCCGAAAGCAGTATATGTCTGGTGTCAAAATGATCAGTTCATGCCGACATCAGATTCTATGTTCGCCCGAGACAATAATCGGTTATCCAATAGACACTGTTTTCCAGTGTCGTTCTGACACAATTTTCTGATGTCAATCTGATCCTGTTTTCCAAGTATCGTTAGGACAACTAAATGATCAGATCATGCCGACATCAGATTCTATGTTCCTCGGAGACAATAATCGGTTATCGAATAGACACTGTTTACCAGTATCGTTCTGACACAAATTTCTGATGTCAAACTGATGCAGTTTTCAAGTATCGTTAGGACAACAAAATGATCAGATCATGCCGACATCAGATTCTATATTCGCCCGAGACACTAATCGGTTGTCCAATAGACACTGTTTGCCAGTATCGTTCTGACACAATTTTCTGATATCAAACTGATCCTGTTTTCAAATCTCGTTACGTCACATTCTTATTATATCAGACCAGCACTATTTCCCAGTATCGTTTTGTCACACTTATCTGACGTCAAACCGATAAAATTTTTCTGTATCGTTCTGATACTATATAATGTTAAATTGACCCTGCTTTTCGGTATCGTTCCGAGACAATTTGCCGATGTCGATCCGATAAGTATCTGATAACGGACCTACAATGAATTTCGGTATCAGTGTTTAAATTTAGAATCACTACACCAAGAAATTTTACAAAAGATGATTTAAATCTTTGAATAAAATATTTAACGCGTTTACATATATGCCAGAGGGGTTTGCACAGGGTAGTCAAATGGCCCGGATTACTAGCACTCAAGTTCGATTCGCGAGGAGGTGAAAAACAACATGTCTGACATAATTAAAAATAATCCATTCCATCGGATCTCTTATGATTTTCTAATCATAGAGTGTGGTCAAAGGTTAAATATGTAAGATACTTGAGTCAGTCAGAAAATGCTCTGGTAATTACTACTAAATAATTGATTTATTATGAAATCAATGCATAATTCAATTCACCTGATTATAAATTATTTTTTAGTAAACCTCAATATCAATAAATATGAATTAAAGAATGAGAGAATTATATTTTATATTCCAATCTCTTTATTTGCTTTTGTAATTTCATTTGAAAATGTATTGGTTGGTTGTACACGTACCATACCATCATTTTGAACAATAAAAAAATGAAACAATAAAGATATAAAAAAAATCGATCCGAGTATTTTTAAAAAAATTTATATTGGAAAATGATGAAAAATAAAAAAAAATAAAAATATTATATTATTGTAAAATTCCTCGGATATGTGGGAACCAATATTCCGTTTTCAAATAAAAAGATAGACAAATGTAGCTCAAAGAGACACAAAAACAAAATAATAATATCTGCTCATAAACTCATATAAAAGATGAAAGGATATGAAATCTTATCGTAAGAAAGAAATTAAACATTTCTATTGAGAGCGAGCAAATTCAATAGATTTTCTCTCTTGAAAAAGCGAATATCAAGTATTAAGATAGATTGCGAGGGTGGCAATCTTCTTTTATGATCGTCCATTTTTCATTCTCTCTTTTTATTAATTTCTGTCGGAAATTATATCTTTTGCTTTTGTTTAAACCTCACTCGAAGCCATCAGAATCCTCTCTTATATTTTCTTATGAAAGAGATTCTTTTTAAAATAAATCCTAGTACACAAGGCCGTAGTTAGAAAAACATTTTCGGAAAGAGGGGGGCAGGGGCGGATGATTTGGACTAAAAATTTAAAATTATTTACTTTCTATATTATTTTTAGATAGATAGATTTAATATAGAATAAAAAACATTTATTGAAGGAGACAATTAAAGAGTGTGTCTTCTGCTGGAATTATACATTTTATTTATTTATAACGAGACTATAGTTTAACTCTGAATCTGATTTATTCCCAAATGTCCGAGCCAGAATCAAAACCCAAATTAATAATCCCATACTATGGAAAAATTTCGGAAACTTTAAAATTAAAATTCAAAACTTTAGGATATCAAACTATTTTCAAATCCTCTAGAACATTGGGATCTGATATTAGCAATAATAAGAAAGACAAAATTCAAAAAATGGACAAAAAAGGTGTCTATTCCATAACATCTGGAGAATGTATTTCGACCTATATAGGAAAAACAGAACGAAATTTAAACACACGCATTTCGGAACACAAAAGGGTTTTAAAGGGAGTTCAGGGCATAGTGCATTTGCAGACCATTTAATCTCCGAGAAACAATGTTTTCCAGATGAATCAAATATTAAATTAATTAGATCAGAATTAGATCCCTTAAAAATTAGTATTTTCGAATCGTTGGAAATTTTAAAATCATACAATAATTCACCAAAAAAAATTCTTAAATCGAAAAATAGAAATTCCCGAAAGCTTTATTTTAAAAATAGCGGCTAAAATATAAACTTCACGAAAGCCACCTACAGCCAAAATAATAAAACAAGTACAAATTTCAATTCTGAACTTACCCACACTGTATATTTTCTTAACCTAACCACATGAAAGATTTTAAACTTTCATTCATAAATTAATTCCTGTGAATACATTGTAATAGACTGATGAAGAGGGCAAAGCCCTCGAAACTATAGTCTCGTTATAAATAAATAAAATTTATAATTCCAGCAGAAGACACACTCTTTTATTGTCTCCTTCAATATATAAAAATTCTGCTACTCTCGGCAAAAACTTTCAATTTAAAAAACATTTATTTTAGTAAGGGTTTAACTAAGAGACGTGCAGGTTTTATCTATTATTTACTAGCTGACTCTCGGGCCTTCTTATTCAATAAATATCAAAACTAGTTCAAGGATCAAATTAAAGATGTCTTTGCATTAGACAGAACTAGGGCTTTGCACGAGACGAGACGAGACGAGATTTAAGAAAATATCGTCTCGGTCTCGTGAATTGTCAAAAAAGACAGTATCGTCTCGGTCTCGTCTTGTCAGGGCTAGTCTCGTTTGGTCTCGTTTGTTCTCTTTTGGTCTAGTTTGTTCTCTTATGGTCTCGTCAAGTACCGTTACATTCTTATTTTTTTAAAAGTATAGTAAAAATATAAAAAATTAAATAAGTGAAATTAAATTTTTCTCTTACGAAGAAATTTTTCACACGATATTTATTATTGAATAAGAATCACGTGTTTTTTCATTAAAATTCCCTTGTATTGAATAACCTAATTATTAAAAAAATATATATGAGTTAAAAATAGATTGTCATTGTAAAATTCTAAAAATTGTGCTCGCGGAGAGTCTTTGACCAAGTATTTTACAATATTTATTTTATATAAATTTAAAAATATATTTTAATTTATTCAATACTATATTCTTTTTAACCACTCAAAAAAATGGTTACGAGCCTCGAGATTACGAGACTAGACACGAGACTCTCGCGGTATCGTCTCAGTATCGTCTCGTAGAAACGAGACGAGACGAGTCGATAACAAGCCTCGTCTCGTGCGAAGCCCTAGACAGAACAGATAAAGAAAATATGTTATTGAGTGAATTCCAATATTCTTGGCTCTTATTCATTATTTTGAAGCTATTTTATATTACTACTAATTAATTCGACTTTTTCTTATAATGTAGAATTATTTATACTATTAAAACGATAAATTAATGTGAATTTTTCTTTTGTTTTAGGTAAGTGGCGGAAATTTCTAAAACCAGAGATTCGGGTGAGCATTATACGGAATTAATTTTCTAACAGTTCCTTCCAAATAAGGTGTATTTATTTATTGAATTGTCATTCCCTTTTTTCTTTCCTTCTTTCCTTTCAAACCGACGTTTCGGAGGACTCTTCCCTCTTTCTTCAGGGTTTCAAACAAAAAGTTTCCTTCCTCTCTCCACAGCAGTATTTAAAATTTTCTTCTTCCTTAGCAGAAGCATAAAAATAGAAAAACAATTTTTTTCCATCTTTTATCTGTTTTTGATATATTTCAAAAAAAAAAACGAAGCAAAAAACACTTTTTTCATGCACGATTACATTACTTGACAACACCCTGTATAATAAAGTAGAAATAAAATAATAAGGACTTAAAAATAAAATAAAATGCACTAAAAGGTATAAAATAATTATCTTATTTAATTACAACTAAACGATGTTGTTATGTATGTTTACGCATAACTTCTTTGTTTATAAACCGATTTCGATGATTCTTTTTTTATTGGAAAGGGGATACCTTAAGAGTAGTCACATATTAATTTGGTCAAGTTATAATGATGTTTGTTCGTCGATTTTCCTTTACCATATAGACCGATTTCGATGATTTTTTTTGCATTGGGTTCAGAATAGTTTCCGATTGGTCCTGTATAAATTTCATTGTCATAGGATCTTTTTTGTTATGTATGTTCACGTATAACTTCTTTGTTTATGGACCGATTTCGATGATTCTTTTTTTATTGGAAAGGAGATACCTTAGAGGTATTTGCAGATTATTTTGCTTAAGTTCTGATAATATGATCGACGACAAACTAACGGAAAAAAAGGTCCAGTACCAATGAAAAAAAACGGGAACAATCGGGTACGAGACTGAACCCAAAGCAAAACAAATCATCCAAATCGGACCACATGGTAAAGAGAATTAAATGACCAAACACAAAAAACAGACATTCCGTTGAATTGATAACCTCCTCCTTTTTTTCAAAGTCGGTTAAAAATAAACGAATTCCAGATATTTTTAACAGCGTATTAAATAATGAAAAAGTTCACCTTTTACTCTAATTTATTTTGCGAATTTTTTTATCAATAAAAATAATGTTTATTCTTTGAATTATTTTCATAACTTGATACAAAAACAAATATAATGAGTTTGTTTTTAAACGTAGGGAGCTGTTTGGTTTTTTTTTCAAAGAGAAGCGGCGGGCGCCCTCCGCCACCCCCTCGGTGGGGTTCTTTTGTTTAAGTCAACCCATTTGTACCTATTTGAATGGCCATTTCCCCATATATCGGCCACATTTGTTTGTTGAATTAGGATTACCCCTTGTTCTGAATTTCAACTTCAATGGCTCGGACTCCCTGGAGCTTATTCTCGAATAATTGCCTCCATAAACAAGGGACTTAGATATATGTCTCTCTATTAGTTTGACGATATAAATTAACAACCTTTTATAAATTAAACCAATGGCCATAAAAACAATCTAGATATTTCTACTCTTTTTAAAAGAAATATCAAGTTTAACCATTTAAGAAGAAGAATTAATATAGGTAGTAGAATGTAACATATTATGAGTTTAGCTCTCATAAGTACAAACTCACTAAGCTAAAAATACAACATTTAAAATTAACAAGAACCTTTGTTGGAAGCTTTTTGTAACATTCATATTAAAATGTTTTTAAAAATCTAGACACACTGCAGAGTGTCAGTCAAGTTCTGAAAAACGGGCGACGCACCAGTAATGTGTATATTTACACGAACCATTTATAGCTACTTTCGACCCCCCATAAATCAAAAACTTTTAAATCTACACAATTGAAATTTTTCATGTCTAATAAGGCCCACGGAACATCTAGAATCCCAAATTTCATGAATAAATCTTTTATAGTTCTTGAGTTATTAAGATCTGAAAAGTGCCATTTTTAACACTGACTGACTGACTTCCAAATCAAAAACTTAAAGTACTTTCGCTGATCCTAGAATGTTGAAATTTGGCATACTGGTAGAATTTGGGCTACAATTAAAGGAAAAAATCGAAAAAGTGAAATTTTCCCTTTTTCAGGACCTAAAATGAAGGGGTAAAATTTATTATAGGCTTAATTAACATATAGTAAAAATACAATCAAGCTTGAATGTTGAAATTTGGCATACTGGTAAAGCTTGGCACATTAATAAAGAAGAAAATTGAAAAACCGAAATTTTCCATTCTTCCGGGCCCGAAATGAAGGGTTGCAATTAATGAAAAACCGACCTCTACATGGCTGAATTTTATTTTCACAATACCAGTCCATAAGCTTAACTAAATTAAGAAATTTAATTTTCTTATAGGTTATAGCGTCTAAGTTACAAGAACCCAAAGATAGGCTTTTTCGTCACTCACTCACTCACTGATTCATCAAAATTCTTGGGAACTTCCGCTAAACCTAGAATGCTGAAATTTGGCATAGGTAGAGTTTAGGGTACAATTAACGGGAAAAATCGAAAAAGCGAAACTTTCCTTTCTTCAGGACCTAAAAGAAATGTCTGAAAGTTATTGGCTTAATTAACATATATGAAAAATACAATGAACCTAGAATGCTGAAATTTGGCATACTTATAAACGTTAGCACAGTAATAAAGGAAGAAATTGAAAAACTGAAACTTTCACTTCTTCAGGGCCCGAAATGAAGGAGTGAATTTTATAGGCTAAATTCCCATCCAATTTACAAAAGAAGTGAAATCTCAACAAAACACATGTGTAAATAAAAGCTTTTAAAAAAGGCCAAAACTTGGCTTTTAGGTAATTCACAAATTATGTTACCATATCAAGTAAAAGCCAAGTTTTATGAAAATAATTTCAACTAAAAATGTGAAATCAATAAATATAGATGGACATGTAAAATGAAAAACATGCGTGTTAATTGAAGCTACTATATTCTCGACTCGTTTAATAAATTGGTGATATTAAACTTGCCAGCACATTAGATCTTACTAATTTTTTTGACAAATAGTTTTTATTAATTGAACTTGATTTTTTTTACATAAGTGTTTTGTTGAGATTATTATTTACAAGAAAAACCTAGAATGTTTAGCCAGATTTTGTGTTGAATTATCATCTCTTTTCTATTACAAAAACGTATTAAAAGAAGATTGTGCAAAACACCTGATTATTAAAAAAAAAAAATCACTCAAACATTATACATTCACAACCAAATTAAATTTACAACATGAACATTTTACAATTTAAATTTTCATAGAAGAAGAATAATTATACATAAACCATATGCAATTTATTTATTTAAAATAATTTTAATTTAATGTTTCCTTTAATATACTATCAGTTTAAGTTCATTTAGTTGTGAAGGATTTACACTAGACTTAATCCACTTCGAATTAGCTTCAATCCGCTTTAAAGCCAGGATCTAAGAGGATTGTGATTGTACCTAATTGACCGTGTTTACATCCAACAAAACCTATTTCGCTCCATGCAACGTTTCTGGATTTGAGGTCTATAGGTAAACAAGATCTAGAACAGGCCTGGCCAACCCGCGGCCCTCGGCGTCCTTAAATGCGGCCCGCGGTCATATATGACTTACGAATTGTGTTTTTTTTAATCGGAAATTTCAGAATGTACGCATTAAATTAATTAAAAGAAATACCGACCATGTAATTCCACAAAGAATAACATAAATCATAAATAATAATAAACTTCAACAAGAGAAATTGATATCTGTTTGTTATTTTAAAATAAGAATCGAAATATTGTTCGGTGTATGTTACCTGACTAATAATTTTGATAGTAAAAACTATATACTTCTGAAAATGGCTCACTATCTGAAATTGATAGTGGACAAAAATAGAGGGGGGGGTAATATTAGAAAGAAAGAGCTTCTTTCTTTAAATGCTAAACTAGAAATTGTCAATGACCCATTTCTAAAAGCCTTTCATTCATTCAGGTAAAACTCTTTACAAAAATCCTAAGCAAAAAGGAGACGAGTAACCCTGATATTGCTCTATTTACATTCTAATCTCCCAAGAGGAAACATGAAAAAAACATTATATTTTTCAAAATTTTCAATGTATAAATCTTAATTTGAATGTAACTAAATACTGAAATATTTGTGATATACTGATGATGAAGGCAATACCTTCGAAACTATAGTCTCTAGAAATAATTAAAAATTATTGTATTTAAAAACAGAAGACTCCATCTCTCATTTTATTTTTTAACCTAAAAAAAAAGAGCTTCTTTGTGTTCTAGGTTATGCATTCGAATGTTCTGAATTACGGGTTGCGTCATTAGGCGTTAAATATTGAAACTAATGTTTTTCAATATCAATAAAATAAGAAATAAAATAAACTAATAATTTTGATAGTTAAATCTATTTTTAATTATGGTTATTACTATACAATTACGTAAATTTTATTGTTGGGTCATTAAATGAGTGTTTTCTTTTCGTATCTAGTTGTATTTTTGTTTTTTCATATTTACACTAATTGAACACTTTCAGTCTACCTTTGCATTCACTTACAATAAAAATCACTAATTACGAAATCCGTTGTGAGGCCAGATCTCGAAAAAATGAATCCCAAACAATGTCCCAAAATTTTTTTACAGTCATTGTAAATCACCCTCTATAATTAGCTATTTTGTCAAATAACATTTATAAATATTTTGGTATATTAGTATATATTATTTTGTAAAATAAGGCTTTAAAGTTATTTTTGAATCAAAACTTTTACTTCAAGTTATTTTTCGACTCTTGATTACAATAAATGACGAGTTTCTTTTTATTAATATTCCATAATCGAAAGATATATTTTCATTATTCCAAAAGGATTTCTTCGACAACGTCAGTTCCATTCATTAGCAATATCTTCTCCTTTATGACTTTTTGTTTCCCTCACTTCCTCATCTCATTTCTCATTATATTTCCCTCCTCTCTCTTTCTCTCTCCCTCTTTGATTATTAATCTCTTTCTTCATTTTTTTAGTTTTTTGTGAATAAATATTTGCTATTTTTTTTATTATAATATTTGAAAAAATAATTACAAAAAGACAGACTCAAACTAAATTAACTAAAAAAAAGAAGAGCACACAAGAAATTGATATCTATCTATATATATATAGGAAATTATTAAGATGACTGATGAATTTTAGTTTTGGCTCGAAGGGTTAGTTAGAAAGATGTTCGCCGGATGGGAGGAGATCTTCAGAGATTAAAATCTCTTTTGGCGGCGTGAAGCCAGAAAATGCTATTTTAAAATAAGAATTTGCACAAAGGCAGTAGAAATTTGCTTTAATAAAATAATGGCACAAAGCCCGCATTTATTGTCTTTTCGTTACATTTTCTTGGCAAACTTTAAACACAACGTGTATAAAATTACTTCTTCGCTTCAGGGAGCCATGAAATAGAGACAAGCTGTCTCTCTATTAAATCGTTCCCAGGCAATCACCTCGGAGAGTTGACCCCTTCGATGAGATTTTGCGTCGAGAGGCTTGCTGCCTTTATAAGTCTGGCGGCTCTAATTAGCAATTAACTGATTGTTTAATTGGTCGCGGCTTGCGAGTGACGTATGCGTAAATATTCGCGCCTCGCGATTATAAAAGGGGCGTTTCTCCGCTGTCCGCCTGCCAGTCGATCGAAAGATCCTGATCGGTAAACATCAAGCGCCTTTCTCAAGGTGAAAATGAATCTTTATTTTTAAAATGCATTTTATATTGAAAGGAGTAGAGAACAAAATCCCATATACCATATATATATATATATATATATAAAATGGAAAAGTATATATGTTTGTATGATCCACACGATCTGATTGGCCAGTGCATAGCCAACGGCAAAGCGTTAAATTATTAGAACGATTCTGATTGGTCAGATAGTGATTGTGCTTAGCCAATGTGTTAAATAAATCTTTCCTTATTGTTGAATCAATTTCATTAAGTACATTCTTTCAATACTTACAGTATCATTTTAAATTTCAATTATTAAATTGGTATGAACGAGACGCTACCCGTCAGGGGCTTGGTGACGCCGGGCCGAAGGCATTTCAAAAGTTCATTTTATTTATTTTAATGAAATTTCGTAATATTAAAGTGGTGGTTGATGGAATATAATCCACATCTTTCTCTACAAATGCCAGAGTACCCCAAGGCTCAGTAAATTTCCCTCACCTATTATCATTTTTAAACTGTAGTTTCGAGGTAACGTTGGACGAATATTTTAACTTTTTGATGTTGACAAAATTACTCTCTATAGATATAGCCATAGAGCCCTCTAGTTCTAGGTATTAATGAATTATTTATTAAACGTCATCAAAGATAAACATTCTCTATTGAAGTCGGCAAGCTGGAAAACTGCCTAAGGAGTAAATTTATTTGTTACCAAACACAAGCCCAAGGCTTATTTTATATTTCAAAGAAATCATGAGCCTCGCTTTTATTAAAAATTTCTTTAGTCTACTGACTCTTCGGATAATTATACCTATCTATAATAAAAGGGAAAAAAGTCATTTTGACCAATTTTCGAATTGCAATAGATAAGAAATCCAAATACTGTATTCCTTTAATAGAAAACAGCTTCGTCTTTGATTTTCTATTTACCGCATGCTTTTATCTAGATTATAACTCGAATTAAAACAAAGAACTAATATTACCCTATTTTAAAGAATATTAAAAACATAGATAAAAACATTAGGTCTTAGTTTTTTTAGTTAAAACCGAGTAGTAAACTTAAAATCAAAGAAAGGTCTTTGTTCTATTAAGGAAACAAAATATTCTGATTTCAAATATTGCTTTTTCATTTTTATGGCGTCTCAAAAATAGGCCAAAATATCCTTTTTTGTGGTTTAGAACAAAAGTCTGACTTAATGTAAAAAATCTAAAAACACCAGTAGAATCGGCAGATAAAACTCTACAAGGACCCATTGTTAGATTTAAGGATACAAATTTTTGTTGAACAGTGTAATTATATTCTAGAGCAGTGATGGCGAACCTATGACACGTGTGTCAATGGTGACACTTTAAGACATTTTGGGTGACACGCATCATTTTACGGGCGGTCTACGCTCAAGAAGATTCAAAGGAGGCTGAGCTTAATTTCACTGAGTCACTAAATTAAAGAATAATTAGGTTTTGTTTTTGAATAAATAAATATATCCAAAATATGTTTATTTTTTTGGTTTTTTTACTAGGGCTGCAACTATCACCAAATTATGAATATTTCTAGATGTGACACATCAGCCTTGTTAAGTCAGGTTTTTTCTGAATTTTGACACACCAAATTCAAAAGGTTCGTCATCACTGGCCCAGTCTTTTTGTAGTAAGAAAATCTTTAAATAGTATTTCGACTTTTTCCAAATTCGTAAAACCTTTATATAAATAGAGGATTTTCGTGTGAATCCTCTTAGATGTTTTTGATTACAGAGAACATCTGAAGATACAAAGTTTCGGTCCCTAATTCTTAAATTGTTTTCGTCAAGTCGTTCTAAACTCATTTGAATAACTTTAGTACACTTCGAAACTTTGTGTCTCTTTTGGGATGGCAATATATCATTAATATTATCTAATTTAAGTGAATTCATCCGAAACCCTACTTGTTACAAAGATTTTATGGTTTTGTGGAAAAGTCAAAATAATTGAAGACTTTCTCCTACAGAAAGAAATAAGAGAGATTTATAATTATTACTTAAATCAAAAATAATTTTTATATAAAAAAAATAAAAACGATTTCAAAAAAATTAAATGCAACAAATAAAATAATAAGAACTCAAAAATCAAATAAAATGCACTAAAAGGTAAAATAATTATCTAATTTAGTTACAACTAAACGACCAAATATTAACATGAAATCACTTTTTGAAGTCGGTGACAAACATATAGGTACATTTTATGAATCGCACTGGACGAAACTTACAGATAATTATTTTAAACCTTTTAGTGCATTTTATTTTATTTTTGAGTTCTTAATATTTTATTTGTTGCATTTAATTTTTTGAAGTCGGTTTTATTTTTTTTATAAAAATTATTTTTCTTTTTTCTATTTAGTGTTATTAATAGTGACTTAATATAATACCTAGCATGCATCTCATAAAAGAAAGCGTCAGGCGAATGAATCAGAAAATAATAATAAAATTCAATTCATAAATATAGAAATTCTCTAGAAACGTTTGCGGGTTTTAAATGAATGTTCTAAGATTTTTTTTATAAAATTATTTATTATAATTTCGATTTGTTCATAAAAATTGGAGATTTTTCTTATTTCGTCATTGATCATATCATCAGAACTTGACCAAATTAATAAGAGACCACCCCTAAGGTATCCCCTTGCCAATAATAAAGAATCATCGAAATCGATCCAGGTGTCAAAAAGTTCTCGCTGAACATACATAAAATAAATAAATAAATAAATATGTATCTTGACTATCTTGGAGCTATACTGATTCAAACGCAGAAAAAATCATTAGAATCGGTTCATAAACAAAGAAGTTATGCCTAAACAAACATAACAAAATAGGTTCAATAGCAATGAAATAAAAAAAAATTTTAAGAAAAAAATAAAACCGACTTCAAAAAATTAAATGCAACAAATAAAATACACTAAAAGGTATAAAATAATAATTATCTTATTTAGTTACAACTAAACTACGAAATATTAACATGACATTACTTTTTGAAGTCGGTGCCAAACAAACTATACCTATAAGCTAGCGTGCCAACCAAACGTACTAAGTAAGATCCGTCGAGTGCGATTCATAAAAGGTATATGTTTGGCACCGACTTCAAAAAGTAATTTCTTGTTAATATTTCGTCGTTTAGTTGTAACTATATAAGATAATAATTATTTTATAACTTTTATTGTATTTTATTTGTTGCATTTAATTTTTTGAAGTCGGTTTTATTTTTTCTTAAAAATTATTTTTATTTTTCTCTTTTTAGTGATGTTATTAATAGTGATCATATCATCAGAACTTGACCAAATTAATATGACACCATCCCTAAAATACCCGCTTTCGAATAAAAAAATAATCATCGAAATCGATTCATAAACAAAGAAGTTAGGCCTAAACAAACCTAACAAAAAAGGTCTAATACCTATGAAAAAAAATGCGACCAATCGGAAGGTAGAATGAACCCAATGAATTTTTATTTTCAAAATTGGTTCACAATTGGCGGAGATATGAGGTAACATAGGCACAAAAAAAATCAGTCGAATAGAGAACCTCCTCCTTTTTGAAGTCGGTTAAAAACAAGACCAATCGGGAACTAGACTGAACCTAATGGAAAAAAAATCACCAAATCGGTTCACAATTGGCGAAGAAATTGAATAACATAGATACAATAAAAAAAAAATCAGTCGAATTGATAACCTTCTCCTTTTTTGAAGTCGGTTAAATATACGATACTTTAAACTTAGGAAGCATTTTGATAAAATGTATTTATATCATTTTTATATATTATATTAGTTTAAGGAACTAGAGATAATATTATCTTTTCCATGATACATGAACCTCTAAAAGTTATAATGTGTTGAAAGTTTGTTGAAAGTCTAATGGTCCCGGGAGTGACCTCAAAACAGGAGATCTAAGGTAAGTAAGAATGGTAAGATTAGTCATGTCCCAAACGACTGAATTATCATAAAGAGAAACATAGAGGTTGTTCTCTGTTTGATTCAAATAAACATACACTCCAGCGGCTTCCGGTCCATGGATCCTGTAGATGCGGCGCATCCCTAAAATCTCTTCAATTAAGAAAAAATATGGATTATTTTTACTTTCCCCTGGAAGTAGGCAAGGTGAAGATAAAAACTGTCCGTTCTGTCTTTATTAATATCAAATGAAAAATCTAATGTTAAATTTAAAAAAATTATGTTGATATATATTAACTAATTAATTGATTCGAATTAGGTTTCCATGGAAACAACAATGTATTTATTTATTATTGATATAGAAAAATAAACAAACATGTTCTTCGTTCTAACTAATATGTGTACTTCATAATGTATTTGGGGCATTCCACGGCAAATCGGACGGTTTTAAAAATTTTAATTTTTGATTTCCTTCATTTTTTGACATTTTTTAATGCCCATCAAAAAAGTCTTTTGAAATTTTTTGATCACCGGTTTGAAAGGAATCGAATTTCGTTTTTTTGCTCATAACTTCTTCAAAAATGGTCCAAATTCAAAATTTTTGTTTTTTTACATACTTTTTAAGGAAAAAATACAAAAAAAAATTTAAAGTGTTTTTATATGCGATTTTTGAGTTCGAAAATTTCAATCTTTTTTACTTTAGCCAATACGAAGCATGGGGAAGAATAAAATAAAATTTTTGAAAAATGAAGAGTCCTTTTTTGGACAGGGACAGCATCCTCTGGCTGAAAAGTCATCTCCCGCCCCTGATACATATATATATATATATATATATATATATATATATATATATATATATATATATATATATATATATATATAAGTTAAATTTGTCGTATTAGTTAATAAGTTTTTTAAAAACTAATACAACAAATTCTTATGCGGTAGAGAAAAATTGATGGTGATGCTTGGATAGGTTTGTTTCTTTATTTTAGACTTTTTAGATCTAATTTAGGGTGTCAGATGTTGTAGGAGAATAAAAGTTTATTTAATTTAATTTTATGTTTTAATGAAAAAAAGTCTTCTTTAAAGTAATTTACAATGTTTATAATGTTTATAATGTTTATAATGTTCGACACAGCACAGTTTGAATTTTTGGGCACTACACGATTGGAACTTGGAGAGAGGAGGTTTTTTGTAAAGAGTATTTATGAGAAAAATAAAATATATAATTATACTGGGTTAGATGGAGGGTAGTACGGGTTTGACCGTTTAGTGTCACACGAAATGATGACAACCCAGGAGAACGAAGTGAAGTACGCGATGTTAAATACTACGGGTTTACCGTTCGGTTGGTCCACTCAATGTGACCAGTACTCACTAGTGTTCAGGCAGAGATTTCACTAATACTAATGAGGGAACTTATTAGAGTCCAGCCTCGTAGGAGACCTATTAGAGTCTGGCCTAGGAAGTACAGTTAGTCTCTGCACGAACCATTCTGAATTATGTGGCTGGAACAGCCCTTCTTATATGATTCTAGTATGCTGATACTGCATAAGCTTGTAGATGAGCGGAGGACAGAGGAAGAGTGCAGCCTCACCGTGAGAAAGCGATTCAGCATTTTGCTAGTGGCTACGGGGGGAAGTGGAAGAAATGGGAATCTTTAACTCCTCCCTCCCTAAAATTGAGCTTCCGCGGGCAAATTTTGTTGCTGAAGCTCAACCTCAGTAGGTTGATCTATGTTTTTAGGGAACCGAAATATTTTAAACTTTTTATATTTATTTATTAAATATATCGTTATAAGAAAGGTTAAAAGAGTTAATATGACTATAAAAATTTATTAATCAAATTTTTTACGGTACTGGGATACCAGTCTATGTTTTTTATTTCGTTTCCCTTTACAATTTTATCTCTATGTCCTTTAGTGAATTAATCTTTATTTCTTTATTTCTTTATTATTTATTATTAATTATTAGCATCTTTTATTTTATTTAATTATTAGCATCTTTCATTTCATTTAATTATTAGCATCTTTTATTTCATTTAATTATTAGCATCTTTTATTTCCAATTTTCAAGTATCTGTGTGTGTCTTTACAATTTATTTTAATTTTATTTTAAATCAATATACGGACAAAACTGTCCTTATACAGTAAGATATTATTATTATTTCATTTTATTTTTTATTATTTTATTATGTACTACATATAATTTTATACTATTGGTATTTTAACAATTTTTTGAATATGAGGTAATTTTAGAATATTGGCATAAGTTATTATTCTTTTTAAATATAAGTTCACTTAAACACTTTAATTTGTCACTTGTTTCACTTTCACTTTTTTTCACTTTTACAATATATGTTTTTATTTAAATACATACAATCTTTTTATTCTAGAATTATTTATTATCATATGTAAATCATATTATTATTATTATTAAAATGGCTGATTTATTAGGAATTCATTAATTTATAATTTTTGGTCAATATATATTTTTTTTATAAATGGGTAATGCCTAAATTCTAACTTCTAATTTTTATTTACTAATTTCTAGTTTCTAAAGTCTAATTAGTTTATCGACTTCTCGGTCGGAAGCCTTAATACCTAATTAGTTTATCGACTTCTCGGTCGGTACCTAATATCTAGTTAGTTTAACGACTTCTCGGTCGATACCTAATATCTAATTGGTTGCAAAGAATTTAGTGGATATGCTTGAGCGAATTTTGAAAAGGAATCTATTATAGTAAGGAATTTTTGTTTCTCGAGAGTAAGAGTGTCTAAATGGATTATTTCGAAAGGTTTTTGCGCGGTGGGAGTTAAATTTAATTCGAGTTTGAGAGGGTGCCTGTCATATTTTGACCTCTGGCAGGTATCACAATTATTTATATAATTTGTAATATCTTCTCTTTGCTTTGGCCAAAAGTATTGAGTTTTTAGTTTATCATGGGTTTCTTGAATTCCTCTATGATTTGTTTTGCCTTCATGATAGTTTAATATAATCTCGGTCCTTTCCTCAGGATCCTCGATATCTTTTAAAATTTTGTTAGTTTTAAATAAATTTAGTTCTTTTAAATTAAAATGTTTAAGGATAATTTTTTCTATTTGTTCTAATGTGGTTGGGTCTGAATGAATATAATAGTTAGGACCAGGTACGATGTACTCTTTAATGAATTTTATAAGATCTTTTTCGAAATTTTGTATTGATAAATTTACTATGAACCTTTGAAATTTTTGTTCGAACATTTTCTTTATAATTATTGACGTGGCTGGGTCTTGAAAGGGTTTAATAACAATTTGATTTAAAAAGTGGTTAATCGGTTTTTCTATTAATTTTATTATATTTGTATTTCCTGATTCTTGTATAATTTCATTCTGTGGAGGGTTATCTGACAAATTTCCTTCTAAGTTTTCTAATGCCTCTAGGTCAAGGGGTTCTGGTCTGTCTATTGAGTCATTAATTAGATTTTCTGGGTTAGTTTCGAAAGTTGTAGTAGAGGTAGTGGGTAGATTTAAAGTCTGTGAATCATTAATTTCTTTTTCTAAATTTGCAATTTCTTCTGGGTTAATGGGAGTGTTAAAATTTTTTGGATCGTTTAACCACTCGTAGAAGTCAATGGTTTTCCTGACATTCACATTGATTTCCGCGGGGTTTCTAGACAGGGAATCAGCTACATAATTTGATGTGCCTTTAATATAATTTATGTCGAATTTGTACTCATTTAATTTGTTTGACCGTGGTCGGAATAAAAAATTTATAATTAGCTAAAATTTAGTCGGGGTTTGGTCTTACGCCTTCTGGTTTCACTAGGAGACTGAGGAAAGACACTTCCCGTTTTATAAATTCACAACTGTCCAATTTAAAGTTTGCTCTATTGAGCCTATCAGATAATAAATTTCAATATGTTCTTGTAGACCGTTGGAAAAAATTATTATTTTGTCTAAATAGTCAAAACAAATTTGGTTCAACAGGACTCCAAGAATATTATTCATAGTACTTTAAAATGTACTAGGGCTATTCTTTTAAATCGAAAAGCATTCGACAGTACTGGTAGTAATCCTGTTCAGTACTAAATGCTGTTTTTTTTTTTTTTTTGTTTCTTTATAGGCTGATTCCAACTTAATTTTGATGAGAACCGTTAGCCAAATCTAGAGTCGAAAAGTAATTGCTTTTGCCTAATTTATAGAGAATTTCGTTGTGTTTACCGGTATATCATCGGTGGTCCGAATAAAATATTTAATTTGATTGGTAAAAATGAGTAGTGAGTTTTCGTCATAAATTATTTAAATTTTTGAATTAAGTTTGCAAGTCCGAATTTTTTGCCTAAAGTTTCCGAATATTATCAAGGCCTAATAATATTTCGAACTTGGAATAAAAATTATACTAATGAAATACAAGGGGAACATTGGTGTGAAAATTTCAAAAAATGATATTTTATTTGCAAAATTTTGTTTGCCAGAGCCATGAGCAGAAGTTACAATACTGGGGTTGAAGGTGATTTGATTTTTTTTTTTTTTTTAAATTTTATTTGTTAATTTAGGATTAATATAAGAATTTGTGGTTCCAGTATCTATAAATATTTTAATTTTTTATTAAGGGGTGGATTATTAAGGGTAGTTCTGGGGGGTTTTATTGTCTGAAAAGAGGTATGTTTCTAGTTTGGAGAAATTTTGAAAAATTAGTTTAGTTTGAAATTGATTTAAATAAGTATTTAGGGTTGGTCGTGCGAGGGGTAAATTTCTGTTGAATGCTAAAGTTTTTGTTGTGGTGGGAAATTTCTATTTAAAGTAAAAATTTTTTCTTTTTCTTTTTTCTTTTTGAAGAATTTACAATTTTTGTTAATATCTCTATTGTCTAAATTTGAAGATGTGTTATTTGGTAATATTTCTAAGTGTTCTTTAATTTTGTGTATTCTAAGTGTGGGATAGGTGGGAGCTGATGTAGAAGGGGTATTTTGGTCTAAAAAATGTTGTTCATTTTGATCTAAGGATTCAATTTCATTATAATTTAAATTTTGGGAACTATTAGATTGGTTAGGGACAGAGTTACTATTTTGTTGTGAAGGGTTGTTTTGGTTGGGGGTCGAAAATATATTTTGTGTATTAGGATCGTTAAGATTAATTTGAAGGGTGGGGGGTGTGGCTGTAACTGAGGGGGTTGTGTTGGTGGTAGTAGACATATTTATTATTTATATTTAACCTATTGCCAATAAAATCTTAAAATTAATTAAAAATACCAAAACAATTATAGAGTTAATATATAAAATTACTTATAATAATTATTTGAATTTTATTCTATGAAAAATTCATGAAACTTTTCTCTAAAAATTTCTGAAATTTATTTTATTTAAGTAGTAGTTAATTTGTTTTGTTATTTTTTAGTGGTTTTGAAGTTTTCATAGAGTAAAATTTATATTTTTAATTAGTGTATTTATTTATAAAAGAATTAATTATTTATTTATTATTTTTTTTGAGTGTATGAGTGTTTGTTTATTTCTTTGTTGTTTACTTAGCTTGTTACGTTTCAATATTATTTATTTAGTTACTTTTATTTTTAAGTTATATAATTATTTATTTGTTTGTTTATTTGTTTCAATATAAGTTTATTTATGTTTCAATATAAGTTTATTTATTTATTTATTTATTTGTTTATCATTTATTTATTTATTCAATTATTTCAAGCTTTATTTAGCGTAATTGTTTCAATATAAGTTTATTTATGTTTCAATATAAGTTTATTTATTTATTTATTTATTATTTATTTATTTATTTATTTCAAGCTTTATTTAGCGTAATTATTATTTCTTTACAAAAAATATTTTAAATAGTTCAAGTTCAATGTTCTGTTTACTCACATAAGGTGATTCAACATCTTGCACGTGCGTGTGTGTCTGTCCTTGTGTCTTGGCGTTATCTGCTTGCTCTCGGCTTGCTCGATGACTGTAATCTGATATGAATGTTTTTCTTCTTTCTTCTTTCACAGCTGAATGAATTGTCAATTTAAATAACTTCACTTTAATAACAAATATATTTTTATAATTTCACTTTTTTTTTAAATGTTTTATTAAATGTTAATTTTGATAATGACCAGGCGCCACTCCTACGTAATCTGACCTTGCAGTTTCGGTAACAAAACAATCAATTGATCAATCAATTAACCGTTTATGTCACTGTTCTCGGGTGCCAGTTAAATTTGTCGTATTAGTTAATAAGTTTTTTAAAAACTAATACAACAAATTCTTATGCGGTAGAGAAAAATTGATGGTGATGCTTGGATAGGTTTGTTTCTTTATTTTAGACTTTTTAGATCTAATTTAGGGTGTCAGATGTTGTAGGAGAATAAAAGTTTATTTAATTTAATTTTATGTTTTAATGAAAAAAAGTCTTCTTTAAAGTAATTTACAATGTTTATAATGTTTATAATGTTTATAATGTTCGACACAGCACAGTTTGAATTTTTGGGCACTACACGATTGGAACTTGGAGAGAGGAGGTTTTTTGTAAAGAGTATTTATGAGAAAAATAAAATATATAATTATACTGGGTTAGATGGAGGGTAGTACGGGTTTGACCGTTTAGTGTCACACGAAATGATGACAACCCAGGAGAATGAAGTGAAGTACGCGATGTTAAATACTACGGGTTTACCGTTCGGTTGGTCCACTCAATGTGACCAGTACTCACTAGTGTTCAGGCAGAGATTTCACTAATACTAATGAGGGAACTTATTAGAGTCCAGCCTCGTAGGAGACCTATTAGAGTCTGGCCTAGGAAGTACAGTTAGTCTCTGCACGAACCATTCTGAATTATGTGGCTGGAACAGCCCTTCTTATATGATTCTAGTATGCTGATACTGCATAAGCTTGTAGATGAGCGGAGGACAGAGGAAGAGTGCAGCCTCACCGTGAGAAAGCGATTCAGCATTTTGCTAGTGGCTACGGGGGGAAGTGGAAGAAATGGGAATCTTTAACTTATATATATATATATCTATTTCCATCGGAAACTTGAAATCTCTCATAATTAAAAACAATCAAGAGATAGAAATATTAAAATAAAAAATCGCTTTATAAGTCTTTATCACATTTGCCTTTTTTTTAAATTCACATAAGTTACACAATCTTAGATTCATGTAACAACCCATTGTCTTATTATAACTTGTATTTTTGTTGTTGGAGATCGTGGCTGTGATAAATTTTTAGTGGGATGAAGGAGTCAGCCAAAGCAAAGATTCACCGGGTCCAATAAAATTCAGGCCGAAACGTCTTTATTCTGAGAATTTTATAGGACCCGGTGCATACTTGCTTTTTAGTGGGATGAAGGAGTCAGCCAAAGCAAAGATTCACCGGGTCCAATAAAATTCAGGCCGAAACGTCTTTATTCTGAGAATTTTATAGGACCCGGTGCATACTTGCTTTGGCTGAATAAATCCTTCAACCTACTACTAACTTGATTTGATTGAATTGTTTTTAGACTTTTCAATAAAAACCATTACCTACAATCTACAGTTCACTAACAACTTCAATATTTAAGATATTTTATTTTATGTTCTAGTATGTCAGTCCAAAAGAGTTAATTCATAATTCCCATCCATCATTCTTCAGTTCTGACTTCCCCTTATCTTGAGTTGAGAGTTTTGGTATGGTCGACGTTCATTAAAACGCGACTAGAGCGTGTCCCTGGCTATTTAGCCCGATCCTCCAGTTGACAAGCCAAGCCCCTTTACACCTCCATCTAGTTTTCGTTGGTGTTTCTCGGCCAGGAATCAATCTCGGTGGTGTTTGATTTATGACCAGAACCTGTCAGGCGCCATGTATAATTCATGTCTGGGGACCACCGGAGAAGGGTGTAAGTGATGCAGGTGGGTTGCTTTGTCGAGTTGTGCTTGGTTTCATCCATTAGCCCGGGTTCTAGTGGAGAAAACTTTTGGCATAAGACTAGGCCATTAACTTAAAAACTTTTCCACTCTTTCTAGCCAATATTTTATTTCAATTTTCGTATTAAAATTGTAAACATGATCTTAAATGTTTGATGTTATAATTGAATGCAAATCTATTATAATTTATTATTTTGGTCAAAAATTTCAATTATATTTATCTAATAAATTATACGGTATTTACAATTCAAATCAGTTTTAATTAAATTTGGAAATTGAAGATAATTCAAACTTATAAACATTTAATTATTTCTTCATTGATATTCTAATACTTATTATTATTTAAAAAGAATTTACATTTTAGAAACAATGTAATCTTAGTGAAAAATTATCTTAATGATAATTATGTATATATTGTAGGTTAGAGGGTTTCATCCCCTTGGGATCGAACCCAAGCGCTAACGTTGCTATCCGGGTTGTTAGCTTACCATAGAAATTAATTGCCTCCAACATACAGATATTTATTTATTTATTTATTTAATTAATTAAATTAATGAATCTTCAACGGAAAAAGCCTTAACAAGTTGGTTGTACAAAAACACAAACATCATCCACACCAGAATTAAACAGATAGATACAATAGACAGTATGGAAATTGAAAAAAAATCGATGAAATACATTTTTACATGTTGGTCGCACAAAGTATAATACTATATACATTACAATGAGAGAAAAAATGATACAATATGTACAGATGTATGGCAATAAATATCTTCTTATTATAAAATTATTGGATAAAAATACTTGGTAGGTTTCACATTAAGATATAAAAAAATAAAACGAATTTATTTTTAGAGAATCTTTAATCTCGATATATATATTTCGGGTGACTAACCCATCTTCAGGAGATACAGGAAGTAACTGATCTGAATAAGTCGAAAATGAATACAAGTCAATGGTAAAATTTATTTTTTAAGATAACAAAAGAGTAAATATTTAAAATTAGTGGAGGGAGAAAAGGTAGGAGGTCTACTTTGGATTAATTTTGAATGGCCTTTTGAGAAAAGAGGATTTCAAATTTGAATACAATTCAATGGTAAAATTTATTTTTAAGATAACAAAGGGGTAAATATTTAAAATTACTGGAGGGAGAAAAGGTAGGAAGTCTACTTTGGATTAATTTTGAATGGCCTTTTGAGAAAAGAGGATTTCGAATTTGAATACAACTCAATGGTAAGATTAATTTTTAAGATAACAAAAGAGTAAATATTTAAAATTCGTGGAGGGAGAAGTCTATTTTGTTTAATTTTGAATGGTCTTCTGAGAAATGAGAATTTACACACAAAACAAATTTGCAAATATTTAAAGAATGTAATCAATGATTGTACTTTTTTTAACTTCTAATTGATTATTTAGTATATTCGTTTTATTTGAGAGAGCTAATTTTATTTCAGTTGACTCTAAAAAATCTAAACGTAAGCCCTTTCTTTCGAAATGTAACGGAACTAGGTGGCTAATAGAAGAGGTGTGTTTATTCAAATGTAGATGATTGGCGAAGGTAGAAGTTGATTCCATATTAATATCATCTGATCTGCTGAGACTATTAAAGGCTCTTTCATGTTCCGAGTAGCGAGTTCTAAAAGAGCGTCCAGTTTGTCCTATGTAGATTGCGTCGCAATTATCACAAGTCAATTTATATACCCCTGATTTATCTAATTTATGAATTTTGTCTAATTTATTATTAATTAGCTGTGAACCTAAAGTGTTTTTATTATATAAAGCAGGAGTTATACCAGACGTTCTAAGATTTGAAGCTATAGGGTTTGTAACATGGTTCGAAATGAAGGGGAGTCTTTTAAATATTTTAACAGTTCCGGAATTTAGTGAGTGTGTATGAGAGATACTTATTTTTTGATTAATTTTTTTGTAAATTTTATTAATTATCAGTTTGTTGTAGCCATTATTCATAGCTATATTATAAATTATATTTAGTTCATTGTTAAAATCTGAAGTGTCCATTGGTATTGAAATAAGTCTGTAGATCATCGAATAAAAAGCGGCAAATTTAGTGTTAGTAGGGTGGTTGGACGAAAATGGAATCACTGTGTCTGTGAAAGTATCTTTTCTAAAAATTTTGTAATTAAGTTTGTTTTTCGAAATAGTTATTTGGAGGTCCAAAAAAGAAAGGGTTTTATTTCCAATTTCGGAAGTGAATTCTATATTAGAGTGAAGAGAGTTTAAGTAATTTTGGAAAGAGCTCAATTGTCTAAGAGTACCTGACCATATTAAAAAATATCATCAACGTATCTACGCCAAAATACAATTTGTTTAGCAAAGGAATTATTCGGACCGAGAATTGTTTTTTCTAAATTAGCCATGTAAATTTCAGCAAGGATAGGACTAAGCGGACTGCCCATAGCTAAACCATCGGTTTGCCTATAGAATTTATTATTAAAAATATAATAGTTCTGGTTTATGCATAGGTCTAATAATTTAAGGATTTGACTATTATGAAGAGGATCTTTAATATTCAAATCAATCAGATCGATCGTTTTATTTTTTTATATCTTAATGTGAAACCTACCAAGTATTTTTATCCAATAATTTTAAAAAAATGTTTCACCAAGTACCAACACCAAATTCCTTAAAAACTATCTTCTTATTATTATTATTGTTAGGCTAAGACCCTGTTTATTCCAGAGCGTCTTTCCATCGTTTTCTTGGACGGCCCCGTCTTCTTTTCCCGGTAGGGTTGTTGTCATTTACCTTCCTCACCAGCCGGTATTCATTCATCGTGCGACCAATTTTGACGTATGTGGCCGAAACAAGAACTGACACCGCAAAATCAAGAGAAATATTGGAAGTTTGTGAGATGAAATCGTTACGCAGAATTGGGGGTAAAACAAGGATGGACAGGGTAAAAAATGAAGATATTAGGGAAAAGTGCAATATACAAAAAGTCAGCGTATGGGATCAAAGGAGAAGAACAGAATGGAGTGCACATGTATTGCAATAAATATCGATGAAACAAATTCTCACATGTTGGTCCCACGAAGTAAATCACTTACATTTACCCAGTAAACAAACGAATAAAATATTCATTAGTAAGACAATGTAATTAACTTAATTTCCTTAGACACACTATTATGATGGACGGCAAAATCTATTATAAAACTAAACTCATATTAAATAGCATATTTTATAGAGAGTTTAAAATCTATATTTTCGTTTGAATATCCGGAAAAAAAATAGTTTTTTAACCCTCTCTAAAAATTGACATTGATACAAATGGGGGACCCCTATCAACATTTATTTTTCAAGAGAAAAAAATATTAATTTTCAAAAAACTAAACTCCTTTTAAATAGTATCCCTAGTAGTGCAATGTTTCAAACTATATAGTAACTACATAATGCCTATATATGGTGGACCCCTATCAACATTTATGAGAATTTCATGGGAAAAAAATATTAATTTTCAAAAAACTAAACTCATTTTAAATAATATATTTATTGAGAGTTTAAAATCTATATTTTCGTTTGAATATCCGGAAAAAAAAAATTGTTTTTTAACTAACTCTAAAAAGTGAGATTGATACAAAGGGGCACCATTTTCAACTTTTATTAGAATTTCAAGAGGAAAAAAATATTAATTTTCAAAAATCTAAACTCATTTTAAATAGTATATTTTATACAGAGTTTAAAATCTAATAACTATTTAATAAAGTTTTTATTGGTGGCTCGATTTTTTTGCACCACGTATATGTTTACTTGAAGATTTTTGGTATTTTGCAATTTCTTTTTTTTTTCGGTTTTCTCAAACCCAAATAGAAGTAATTTGAATGAAGAAAATTAGTATTTGGATTTCAAATAAGGGAGGAACTAATGTGAAATTTGTGTGGTCCCCACAGCAGTTGATTAAAAAATACTTTAAATTAATAAATATAACATGCAGATAGATAGATTTCCAGGATCTCAGGTCTTTAGAATTTTCAACAAAATATACCATTTTAAAATATTAAATACTATGAATAAATGTTATTTTGTTTGAGAACTCATTGAGAAATTCATTAATTTTCAATCCCACTTATGATAAATTTATATTTTGACAATTAAAAGACACCAACATGGTTTAATGAATTTAGTTAGATTCACCCCAACGGGAAGATCCCCACCTCTGCAATTTGTAGATGATTTCACGAAACCGCCTGGAATCGAATATGAAATACAATTATAAATATATTATTAAAAGTTATTAAAATTTAATTAAAATTGAATTGAAAATTATTTCTTACAAATGAAATTAATCTAATTCAAGGGAACCCGAAATTTTTTAAATAATTATATTTAATAGTCTGATAGTTAATTCTACATATCGAGAACTATTTAATTATTTTCTGAAAAAATGAATGACCACTCGAGGGGATTTGAACCTGTAATCTTTCCTTCTTTGATCGTGGTTCGAATTCTGTCGAGTGCTCATTCATTTTTTTCAGAAAATAATTAAATAGTTCTCGATATGTAGAATTAACTATTAGACTATTAAATGTAATTATTTTAAAAATTTCGCGGTTTCCTTGAATTAAAGTAAATTAAAACTAATGTTTAAAAAGTATATTTATTTCAAAAAAGAAATTAATTTAAATTATATCTTATAAAAAATAAAGAAATAAATCTTAAATCTTATAATGTTAAATGTGCAATTCTTTATATATGAGTAACGTATTTTTTCCATAGGAATTTGTAATAGTGAAAGTGTTTTTCCTGATTTCCAGTTCATTTTTTGTAGGTATTTGGTGAAGAGTGTAATTTGTTAGACTTGTAAAAAATTTTAATTGACACGAGATTCACTTAAGAGTCAAGGCGATTGAAAGTTAATCACTATTCTAGTAGCGCCTTAAATGAGACTATAGCAGGTAAATTTTTTTTTCATTATGATTAGCATAATGCATAATGGCCTAAAGCAACGTGTCTTAGACTTTGGGGTCGCGAAAATTTAATTCAGATTCATGAATTTATAAAAAAACATTAGTTTATTTATTTTTAATTAAATACATTACATTTTCTCTAAACCGTGTTTGATTGACATTAATGAGATTAATCACCTGCTATATAAACCCCATGAGGAATTTGCTGAGCTATCGAGGGACTAAAACTTAAAAATTTTCTACAAAAATATTTGACTGAATTCGGGATCGGAGTTAGAATTGAATTTCCAAAAATTTCTGAATTGGAATTAAATGTTCCTTCTTACTTTCAGCAGCACATAAATTGAAACGAATTTTTCACCTTTAACATTTATTAAATCCAAATACCGTTCTACGCTGAAAAACGTTGAAATTGCTTTACTTTCATCAGTGTCAAATATTGCACCAAGATTTAATTTGTTATGCAGCAAAAAACAATCCCACCCGTCTCATTAAAACGTCGGTTTCTTTAATTTATTTTTAAAAACTTTAAACAAAAACAACTTCTTTTCATTTGAATATTTTTTATAAAAAATAAATAATTTATGTGAAAATATTTATTTCTATATCTTGATTTTAAATTTAATGTCTGGGGTCACGAAAAAATCTCGAATATTAAAAGGGCCCATGAATGAATAAAGTTTAAGAAGCGCTGGTCTAAAGTATTGAGTCGTTGACAAAAGATTTTAGCCAATGGATTTTTGTCGTTTATTATTTTCTGACAGTATTCAGCATTTTTTCATGTTTTGTTATATATATAATATATATAATTCAGTATTAAATTGAAAGTTTTTGCCGAAGTAGCAGAATTTTTATATATTGAATGAGACAATAAAAGAGTGTGTCTTCTGCTGGAATCATAAATTTTATTTATTTATAACGAGACTATAGTTTCGAGGGCTTTGCCCTCTTCATCAGTCTATTACAATGGATTCACAGGAATAAATTTATGAATGAAAAATGTTAAATTGAAAGTTTTTGCCGAGAGTAGCAGAATTTTTATATATTGAAGGAGACAATAAAAGAGTGTGTCTTCTGCTGGAATTATAAAAATAAATAAAATATTTATAATTCCAGCAGAAGACACACTCTTTTATTGTCTTCTTCGAAAGATGTTAAGCTTTCATTCATAAATTAATTCCTGTGAATCCATTGTAATAGACTGATGAAGAGGGCAAAGCCCTCGAAACTACCATATAGTCTCGTTTTAAATAAATAAAATTTATGATTCCAGCAGAAGACACACTCTTTTATTGTCCCCTTCAATATATACTTCAGGTCTAAAGGTAAGGGACTTAAATTTTTATGAATGGGTATTCAGAATAAAAACTTCTAATATAAAATTATAATGGGTGAAGTAAAAATTTCTGAGCTTTTTCCGTTAGATGGCTTTAATGAGCCATATCTCACGATGTATCCGGTCATTCTTTTTTGCAATTTAAAGGTGAAATAACGCTTTAAATAAAGTTCTATGACAGTTTTGTGTTTTATGAAGCCAGTTGTATGTTAGAGAGTTCCAAAATAGAGATAAAAAAATAGAAAATTCGATACATTCTTCAGTATCACTACGACCAAGTGGAAAAAGCGGAGCAGGCAGCCAAAAGAATTCGTGCTGTTTACGGACCCAATACAGTATCGAAAGTTAACCACGCACCAGAAGCTCCGAGAGCTTGGATGAGAGGTAATGTCGCACCCACCGTATAGCCCAGACCTGGCATCAAGCCATTATCATCTTTTCAAGCATTTTCAAAATTTTCTTGATGGTAGAAAACTGGCCTAAAGAGAGTCTTGTGAAAATGAGCTGGTCATGTTTTTCACCAATAGGGACGAGGACTTAGTCAACCGCGGAATTATGAGATTGTTTTGATAAAGTATAAAAGTTATGAAACAAAACGGCGCATACTTGATCTAAATCGAAAAACCCTAACTTTGTCAAAATAAAGAGAAAAAAGGCTCAGAACTTTTTACTTCACCTATTATTTTACTCTATGAAATAATTCATGCACATCACGTGAAGCCAGTCGATTGTGAATATAATTAGCTACTATATTTTTATTTATTTAATTGAAAATTGAAATAGAAATCAATTTCGATTCATACATATTATATTATTATTTTAAATATTACTATTAAATATTCTAAAATCTCGAAGATCCGATGGAATAATTTTAATGATATTATCTCTAAATAAATAATTCAATTTTCAAATGGCCAGAGGCTTCACTAAAAGCAAAGCTGGGTTCGTTCACAAAAGACCCGGCTCTATGACTTTTCTATAATAGAATAATGAGAAACTTTCAATGTTTAACCAACTCAAAAATATTTATTTTTAGTAACCTTGCAGCCAATCAAAATAAACGCCAAGATTTCCCTAAGAACTATTCAAGGCATATTTTATAAAGCATATATCTATCACTATCAGAAGGTTTTTGTCGAATGACTGGTTTGATGCAACTGCTCTCTTTTATCTGATTCTTACTCAATTATTATTTCTTTTAATAGTTTTTTCGCTATATTTCCTAAACCCTTCGCTTCTACAAATATCCCGATAACCAGTGGCGGTCTTAGCCATTTCAGAGGCCCTGTGCGGCAGATCTTTGCGTAAATTGAAAGTAAGTATTTTTGATGATGATTGACGAGAAATTCATAATATATATATAAATAAATGTAGATCTCTTGGAAAGCAATGGTAACCTACCAAGTGTATAATTGCCTAGTAACCTCTCCAAACTAGCCGTTCGGAACCGGTGTTAAAAAGTAGGTCCCGTATATCTATGTAAAAACACCTAAACAAACTAACAACAGGTATATGTGGAGAGGAGCCAAAACGTCAGGGAGACCTGGTATGGCACTTAAAGAAGAAAACCTTTAAAATGTTATTTTGGGTGATTTATAAAAGTTAACAAGCACAAAGACGACAAATATTAATGATGATAATCTAAGGTATATAAATGTCTTAAAATATATATACAGGAATTCAAAAATTATATTTGCTGCTAAAATCATTAATTAAATCACAACAATCTAACGAATGAGCTACGTCATTTTCAATTGAAAGAAGAGCAAGAGCTGAAAGACGATTTTGTGTCATCCGAATTTTTGAGAGATGTTTTAATAATTTTTAAGCTCGAAAAATTTCTTTCTGCGAGACACAATTGTGGTGGCTATAATATATATATATATATATATATATATATATATATATATATATATATATATATATATATATATGTTAAATGAATAGGAAAATTTCAAATTCATTTAGCAAGTACTTAAAATTGAAATTAAGGGCTCATCTATAGGAAATTTTTTTCTATGTTAGAACAATAGTTTGTGGATGGACCGAAAATAAAATAGTCGTTTCAAACGAAGCACTCTAATATATAGTAATGACTTATTCTACCTGGGTTGTTAAGCGAGGTTGCGAGGCCCCTGCAAGGGTGAGGCCTTGTGCGGTTGCACAGCTCGCCACCCCCTAAGGCCGCCACTGTCGATAACTATATACTCTCTTCTTCATCAAATTATACCAGAAAGATCTTATTTTTTCTTAATACTAACCAGAACTTATGATTAAAAGTTCTATTTATTCATTTTATCTTCCGTATTCTTTTAAAACATCATTTTTGTATGTCTTTAAAATATTCCCTTTTGATTTTTAACCGACTTCAAAAAAGGAGGAGGTTATCAATTAGACAGATTTTTTTACTTTACCATACACGCTGACACTATCTGCACATCCAGAACCTACACCGTCCCCGACCCGTCCTTCATCCACACATTAAGAGCTGAATAGATTTTGGTGCATATCGACCCAAAATTAAGGGGGTGGAGTGGAAGGGGGTTAAAAATTAAAAATCTAGGCCATTTGACTAAACTCAACCAAATTTTGTATACATAATAAGTGGGTCTCCAGAAGTCTAAAAATGCAAAAACTAACCGCCCAAAATGGGGGGGGGGTGTGGTCAAAAAATGAAAATCTAGGCTCGTATGGTAAAGTCAAGTGGATGGCCACATCAGAACACGTCAGCTTATTTTTGAATTTTTTTTTGTATCTATGTTATTTGATTTCTTCGCCAATTGTGAACCGATTTAGATGATTTTTTTGCATTGGGTTCAATCTAGTTCCCGATTGGTCCCGTTTTTTTCATTGGTAATGGACATTTTTTGTTATGTATGTTTACCCATAGCTTCTTTGTTTATGGGCCAATGATTCTTCTTTTATTGGAAAGATGAGGAGGAGGAGTACCTACCTACCTTAGGAGTGGTCCCATATTAATTTGGTCAAGTTCTGATGATGTTTGTTTATTGATTTCTCTTTACCATGTGAACCGATTTCGATGATTTTTTGCATTGGGTTCATTATAGTTGCCGATCTGATCACATGATCAATGACAAAATAACCGAAATCTTCAATTCTTATGCGGAAATAATCGAAATTATAATAAATAAAATTTCTTATAAAAAAACAATCTTTAGACATTCATTTAAAACCCACTAACATTTCGAGATAATTTCTCTATTTATGAATTGAATTTTATTATCAATTTCTGATTCCTTCGCCCGAATCTTTATCTTACGAGATGCATGCAAGGTATTATCAAAAGTCGCTATTAATAATATCACTAAAAAGAGAAAAATAAAAATAATTTTTATAAAAAAACCGACTTCAAAAAAATTAAATGCAACAAATAAAATAATAACTCAAAAATCAAATAAAATGCGCTAAAAGGTAAAAAATAATTATCTTATTTATTTACAACTAAACGATGAAATTATTACATGAAATCACTTTTTGAAGTCGGTGCCAAACAAATTATATAAGCGAGCTTAAGCGATGTTGTCTTCATTACCCCCCAAACGCGTACTAAGATAGGTTGAGTGCGATTCATAAAATGTATATGTCTTTAAAATCTTTCCTTTTGATTTTTCTATCGTCCAAATTGGCCACTCCGCATTCATACTTTCATTATATATTTTGGTTTCCTAAGACTTTATATATTGGAATTCCCTCCTTGTTTTCAGAATCCTACAAGATTCAATCTTTCATAAATATTCTATAAATTTCCTGACTTCGATTGAAGCCTTGAATATGAAAGATTTTTTATCTTTTTTCCCTTCTAGAATGTGAAATACAATTTTACAAATTGGTAATGGTATCTCAGTTTATTGCAAACATGTAGAATATTGTTTCTTTTGAACTAGGATGAGAAATACCTTTCTATTATTTATTTATTTAGTAGAAATACGGGCTAGAGCCCATTTATAAAAAATATCAAAAAATAGATTATTTAAACATTAATTATTATTGATGCCGCTCCATGTTTAGTCCAGTCGACCTCAGCGCCCCTTATCGGAATGAACATTACATGTTTTTAAAACCACAAAGTGAAAAATATTGATAACTTAAATAATAATAATTTGGTAAATAACAATTAATTCATGATATATTAAATTATTAACAATTAATCCACATACCATAGTTTACATAGTTGGATTTTTATAATATAACCCTAGTAGCACCAGTTGTTAACTTCAATTCAAACAAGACTCAATGTTGTCTAATTTCTAGGCGCGAAAATAAAGATTTCCCTGATATTCACTTCGATTCCAATACCCTAAAAATGTGTGACAGCCTATCCATGTTGGGCGTCTCTGTCGCATCTGACCTGTCTTGGAATGAACACATCTCCTCTGTGGCGAAATCTGCAGCAAGGAAGATTGGCTTCTTATTCAGGTCCAAGCGATTTTACAAACCCCCACAACTTCTCACCATCTACAAGGCCCAAATCCGCCCCTGTCTCGAATACGGCTCTCATCTATGGAGAGGAGCCTCTAAATATTCTCTTGCTACCCTGGATGCAATTCAGAAACGAGCCGTCAGACTAATTGACGATTCTACCCTCACCGACTCCCTCGACTCGCTGGCGCATCGAAGAGATGTCTCTGCCCTTTCCCTTTTCTATAGATACTATCACGGCAGGTGCTCCGATGAGATAAAATCAATAATTCCCCCCAAAGCATGCTTTGCACGTAGCACGCGTTTTGCCGACTCCCAACACTCTTTCGCGGTCAAATTAGAAAAGTGCCGGACCACTTCATTTGCGAATACATATATCCCCATGACTTCAAGGAACTGGAACTCTCTTCCAGCCTCTATCTTTCCCAGCACCTATAATCCTCAAACCTTCAAAACTGGAGTGCATAGACACCTACGTCTACACCCTCTCACTTAATCAACTTTCTCTTCTCTTCGGTAATGCAAGGGTCTTTTCGAGATCCATAGGGGCTGCATCTTTACTGGTGCACCCCTTCTTGCATTCGATTGCATTAAAAAAAAAAAAAAAAAAGTGGCAGATCAAGACAAGTGGTGGCCTTAAGCGGTAAAATAACGGGGTCCTCAGAATCAATTAAACAATTTTGTTTTGGTTGAGATTTCTCTTCTTTTTGTAAGCTATGTGAAATTTAAGTTGAGTTTGATCCAATGGGCTGGAATTTTCATTTTTAACCACCCTTCCCATTTTGGGTGGTTAGTTTTTGCATTTCTACCCTTAAGGGGGATCACAGAATAGGTATACAAAATTTGGTTGAGTTTGGTCCAACGGGCTAGAATTTTCATTTTTGACCACCGATGGGGTTGAAAGATAGAAAGTTTGGATTTTTTGAATTTTTCTTTGTTTGTTCCACAAACTCTACTAGCAGGTGACATTTCCTGATGCTGTAATGATTGGAAGTACCTTATAGGTTTTGATGACCTGTCAGTGAGTGAGTGCCAAAATTAGCTATTTTCTTAGATCAATATCACAGAATCTATTTAAGCTATATTATTGAAATTTGGTACACTCTTCAAGATGGATTACATTATTATATGTGTATAATTTCAGTTTTGTATCTCGTATGGATTCCGAGCTGCAGAGGGGTCGAAATTGGCTCGAAATGGTTCGTGGAAATACCGTACACCGTGTACGGCCAAGCCAATGCTGGAACTAGGCCTGCGCACTCTGTGCGTTTTGATTGTATCATTTATTCGTGTTCAATAAATAATTATAAAAAATTATGTGGGATTTAAATAAAAATCCAAATTTTAGTTAAATGTTTTTACTTTACCAAACAGGTTTTATTGTAATCGTGCATGAAAAAATTGTTTTTTTTTTGCTTCTTTTTTCGAAATATCTCAAAAACCGCTGAAACTATTTTGATTAAAACAAAAATTGGGCGAAACCATGGCATTTTGGTCTACAAAAAAGTTCTAATAAGTGAACATCGAAAACATTATATTTTTCGAGATAATAACTGCTTTGTCAAAATGTTTGTTAGTCTGTTGTTAGTCTGTGCGTTACTAAATTTTTGTGGACAAGATAGCTCAAAAACTAGTGTGAATATCAAATCCAAATTTCACTCGTAGTTTTGGTGCATTGATTTTTCGTTTATTGGGCCACGCAGGTGGGGGCCTCCACTAACAAGAAATATTTACATTATCGGGTGAATTTAATTACAGGATTATTTACATGATTATAGGAATATTAACATAATATATTTACAAAAAAAAATTCTTTTTCTTTTTTCTTTTTTATATACAATTTCTATCGCATGGCGATTTCCCTATAAGTTCTCCTGTTGAAGCTGTAAAAATTCATTAATGAACCCCTCATCGCCCTGAAGGTCATATCGTATAAAGTTCTCTGAGAAATTCCCAGGGCGACAAGGGGAGGCACCGCTTTATGCCACCACACTCCCTTCCACGAGAGTGTGATGGCTTCAACTCTCACAGAACCCGAGCCCACCCCAAACCTTGCCGCAATGTTGCTCACCAGACTGGAGTTGCCCTTATAATAATTGATTTTGTTTCTGTGGGCAACCCCCAGTCCGAGGAGCGCTGACACTATCTGAACATCCAGAACCCACACCGTCCCCGACCCGTCCTTCGCCACGATGTCTGGCTTCCTGTTTCCGGCCGAGCTCTGATATAAATATTCGAGCTCGACCCGCATTCCCTTTTAATAAGTTCATCAGCCAGACGTCTCCAGACAATAAGAGCTGATTAGATTTTGGAGCATATCAACCCAAAATTAATGGGGGAGAGGAGGGTTTAAAAATTAAAAATTAGGCCATTTGAGCAAATTCAACCAAATATTGTATACATAATCAGTGGACCCCCGGAAGTCTAAAAATGTAAAAACTAACGGCCCAAAATAGGGGGGGGTGTAGGGTCAGAAAATGAAAATCTAGATTCTGTACCAAACTCAACCAAATTTTGTAAACATAATCAGTGGGACCCCAGAAGTATAAAAAAAGCAAAAACTAACCCCCTCCCTTACATGATTATAAATAATTTTATTAAATATTAAATATAAGTGAGGGTCAGATTGTATGGTAAATTCAAGTGGATGGTCATATCAAAACCTGTGAGCTTATTTTTTTTTTAGTTTTCAAAACAACACCCATTTCTAATTTTTAATTCATCTCGTTATAGAATTTGTGATTTTAATTCTCAATTCTCAATTCAACATTCTTCTTCTCCTCGCCCACTTTTTTTTTCATTTTCTATTGCATCAGCTAGCGCGTTTCCCTCTTCGAGTCGTTTCTTTCTTTTATTGATTTCCCTCGGCGACGAATATGTTTTTTTAATCCCATCAGCTAATTATCCCCGGGTTTGTTCGAGATGACCCTCTGGTATGTTTTCCTAATCCTTGTCGGCCATTGTGTCTGCTTGTTAACATGTCGCTGGGTCATCGGCTTTGTCCTCATCACCTTTTGCATGCAATGTAACCTCTGCCTTCATAGCCAGCCCGCAGAAAAATCAACCCTAAAACCATCTCGAACATGACACAATTTCAAACACGCTTTCTTACATAAGCCCAAATTTCATAAGAGAATTAAAACTTTTTAAATTTAACTTGATTTTGACATCACGTAAAAAACATATTTTGCATTTTTTTATTATATCATGTATGAAAAGAAAAGCCTTTTGTTTCCTTTTTTTTATTTTTTGTACCTGAGAAAATAAAATATACCTATTTGTTTATTAAATTTTCTTTTCATCTTTTCTATCTTTATAAAAGAGAGAGAAAAAAATTAAAATTCAGGGTTGGAGATTTTCTAAAAGCATCTTAAATAATTTAAAAGATATTTCAAAGCAAAGAAATAACGTTCAAAAAGTATTTATTCATTTAAAAATGTGTTTTTAAAATATATAAGTAATCAGAGAAAAACTCCTTTTAACTTATTAGGTCAGTTTCTATTTAAAAAAAACGCTGAAAATTCTTTTAAACGTAATTAGACATTTATAATTAATAATTAATTCAAACTTTTATGAATTTCACTTTATTTTATAAAATACAATGACGATTTTAACTTTTTTATTTAATTAAAAAAGTGAATTTTAATAAAAATTTCAGAGTTGTTAATTAAGAAACCTAATTAGGTCATATTTTAAAATTCATGATGTTTAAATAGCTACCCTCGGGGTTCTAAATGTATTCAAAATCTTTTTTAGCTACCCTAATAAGGTTCTGTTTCAGTAGATTTTAATCCCACCCGAAACATTCTGTGAAAAAACAGGCCACTGACTAACTGCAGCTGGGAAGACAGTGAATTTGTGGGGCCCTGCGCTAACACTACTTCCCAGGAACACACAATATCCCGAGAATATTCTAAGAAGTTATTTAAAAGACATATATATTCTAATTATCTCCAGGAGATCCACAGAATATTTGTATGGGCGTTAATCTTCTGAGAATATTCTTTACCGAATATTCCAAGAATGCGCAACTAGGAATATTCCGGGAAAGGGAATTTAATGTCCTACACGAATATTTTAGTTCTAAGAAAATTCCCAGAATATCTACGAAGATTGAAAGATTATTCACAGTATATTCCAATGTCCAGAGAAGATATTATCAGATTATTTATAGATTATTCTTGGTCTGCCTGGGTTGGGGGCCTATACCTAATTAATCAAACTAATTGCCATTTTGTCAAAAAACTGTTTTTCATAAAGACAAAGGCACGCCCTCGAAGCTCGGCCCTCCGGGCTCGTGCCTGGCGGGCAGCGTCTCGGTCCAAAAATTTTATTCCTCTTAAAAAACCACACTCCAAATGTATACCTGTAAACTCCCGAAAATACATAGTCTCTTAAAAGTTTTGCCTCATTTTCGTCCTGACACAGCTACAGAAATGAGGTTCTAGATATGAATCTGGAAGTATTTTTTTCTATAATCTACAGCATTGTGATATTTTTTGTGTGGAAATAGATTTATTTAAATAAGTGGTATCGTGTGAGGAGAAGAATTATATTATATAATTTTTTTTAAATTTGGGATCGATAATCGATATAAGGCTCCAAATATTTAAAAGAGATCAGGTGTTGTTTGTATGACAGGCTGCTCCAGTATTGCAATGAGAAACTCATATGGGCATGCGTGTCTTAAGTCGTTTAATTTTGTAAAAATCAAAAAATAAGAATAACAAAATTTAGATTTTTAAAAAATTATAAAAAAGTGGCAAATTATTAAAAAATAAACAAATAATATATAAATCAAATAAGATGTGATTGATTTCTTTTTCTGTGCGCAAAGAAAAGCGAATTGAATATTTAATTTTTGAGTGGTGAAGGGAGGGGGTAATAATTATCAATATATTTAATGTTTCTTAATTTAAAATCAATTGGAGTCTTTCATTTCGAAATTTGAGTCCAAATTACGATTATATTTCAAATTTGCCGCAAATATACCGATGGCGCTCTCTCTCGGCAGAATTACGTCAGCTTTGAGGCAAATTAATCTAGACAAATATATATAGTATGTATACGGAATAGGAAAAAAATTAGGACAATAAAATATTTTTTTATTTAAAATGACTTCGATACACCACAAACATCAACTGTAAGACATTATTGCATAAGAAATTAACAGCTTATGTGTAAGTAGTTATGTTATACTATATACTACTATAGTTATGTTATCCTATCCTATACTACTAAAGCGCATTTGTTCCTGCCTCTGTATGTACTACCTATGTATGAATCTATGTCCGTCCCCCAACAAAAACAGCCGTCATGGTTACCAATTTAAATGAAATTATCTATATATATAAAATTAAGATTTTATCTGTACATTGGGGTGGTGTGGTGGGTGGAGGTGCTGAGTGGATTTCGGGGTGGGGCTCCAAGGGGCGAGCCCCCTAGCTAATAAAAGGGCCGCCGAAGGCGGGCGCTGCAGCTAGTATGGATTATAAAGCAACCTTTCTGAATTTCCATTATTTGTTCATCACATTGTAAGTCCTTTGTTAAATCACAATTTATGGAAAGAACTGATAAATAATTTAGTCGTTTGTTCGACATTGTTGTCCTATATTTATTTTATATATACGACATCCTGGAGAGTGCTCCTCTTCACAGCTAGTGATTGGCAACGTTAAATCTTTTGAAATTAGGTAGTATAGCAATATGGAAAAACTTCAACAAGTTTCTTTTCGTTAATAAAAACAGATTTTTTTTTAATTCCCAATATTGTCCATTGTCTTCGATGGGGGCCTGGGCTGCACCCCAAAAAGCCCATAGGTATATAGATCCGCCCCTGACTGACTCACTGACAGGTTTTCCAAAACCTGTAATCATTCTAGCACCATCCCTTCATTTTAGGGGTTGAAAGATAGAAAGTTTGGGTTTTCGGAATTTTTCCTTTGTGTTCTAAACTCTACTAGCCTTCGAAATTTAATGATGCTAGAATGATTAGAAGTACCCTAGGTTTTCATGACCTGTCAGTGAGTCAGTCAGTGCCAAAATTAGCTATTTTCTCAGGTCCTAATCTCAGAATCTATTTATATTATATTATTGACATTTAGTACTCTCATCGATTACATTAATATGTGTATATAATTTCACCTCCGTAACCCAAATGGGATCTGAGCTGCAGGGGGGGGGGGGGGGGTCGAAAGTGGCAAAAGCAGGAGACTACACACGTACGTACGATTTTTGGTCACTTTTTAGCCTCTGGAGGTCACAATATTTGGTTTTATCTCCTAAATACAGTTTCAAACTATTAAGAGCATCGATTCCTCTCACCTAGAATTCAGAAAATCAAATTAACATTTTCAATCTTTGAGATAGAAGCTTCCAAAGTGTAAGACTCCGGAAGCCGATCACAATACTTCACATTATATATGTAAAAGTAAAAAATAAAAATCATTAATTTTGTAAATAATATATTGATACCTTGAAGTGGCCTCCATTCTCTTATACATGCTTGCACCCTTTTTGTCAGATTTTTTGCCACTTTATTGAAATTATGGGACGGGATATTTTTGTATGAAAGGTTTTTTTATTGTTGAATATTAAAGGTTTGAGTGTTCTTAGTTTGTTGTAAGTTTTTTCTTTTAGGTAACTCCAGATTATTAACTCTGGGATTTTGTAAATAAATCATATTCTCTCTCTACTGCGTTCGAACAGGTAGGTAATACCACGTTGTTATCAACGCCCAACAGCCTAAACATATGTTAGACTGGTACTCAAGGCAAAAAGAAGAATTTTCACGAGTTGGGATTATCAATACACAAGGGAGTTACTATTGATTATGCGATAAAATTACTTCCAGAACTAGTCTCCTCTGTCTGCTCAATGCCTATATGTGTGATTGTGAAAATCAAAGATCGGCAATGATTTTTAAATAAGGGCCAAGCGGCATTTACCCAATATTATTGTCTTCGTAACGTGTATATACCGACACTAGATATTTCACAAAAATAATACTCAAATCTTGGATTAAAAATAAAATTAAATCAACTGGTGTGTTCACCACACAACTTTCACATTTTCATTTATTTGAAGTGATCGTGACACTAATAATTTACACCTACTTCCTTTATTTCGTTTTTTTTGATATTCTCAAAAACGGTTCTAACGATTTTTAAAAAATTAATGTATTTATCAAGTGTCAGTATCATGTGTGTTCCGGTCTTCCTATTTTAACCAAATGTCTGATGTACTCCTACTCTATATCAAGCTTAAGTTTCGAATTTCGTATCTCTGAGACTTATGGTTGCGAAACACAGAGGGGGTACATTCTTAAGTACGTAAACATCAACTTCAAGTTTTTCTATTTTAGCCAAAATCTTGTTATACTTCTTGTCGCCTCTAGATAGCTTAAGTTTTAAATTTCAAGGCGCTGCGACTTTCCGAAGACGAGATATGAACAATTAAAATGTATTTATTTTACGACACTCCTAATTTACAACCCCTTCCTCTTTTTAATCGGATTAAAAATATGACACAACTAATAACTCATGACTTTCGATGAATGTATTAATTTTTTAAAAAACCTTTAGAGCCGATTTTGAGAAAATCAAAAAAAAACGAAAATCTTTCATGTAAATGTCCACTTCCGGTTTTCTGATTTCAGCCAAAAGCTTACTGTATTCCTTCTACCCTATATCGATCTTAAGTTTCAAATTTCGTATCTCTGAGACTTATGGTTGCGAAAAGCAGAGAGGGGGGGGTGGGTACATACACACTGACCAATGGATTTTGGACCCCTTTTCTGAGGACCATAATTTCCGGTTTTATGTACTAAATCCGGTTTCCAACTATTAAGGGCAACGATTCCTTCTAGAAGTTACAAAATAAAATTAACTTTTTTCATCTCTGAGATACAAATAAACTCTCAGAGTCCGGACCCAAACTGGCCCTCGCAATACTCTCCGATTATATTCTATAGAATATAAATGCGAAAGTAAAATATATATTTTCTAATTCTTTTTAATATATATTTAATGATGAAATTATATTTAGATTATTATCGGCGGGCCGCATCAAAGAACATGGCGGATTACAACTTTCTTACTCTTGTTGTAGATGACTTGTATTTTATGAAAGACTGAATTATCTTGATTTATCTGAGAAGCCCTGTATAAGTATTACATCATTAGATTGCTTGCCTTTATGTTCAGAAGACTTTCTTATAAACTTAATAAACAAAAAATAAAAAAAAATTGCAAACTTTCATTATCTCTATATAAATTTCAATGAAAAATTTTATTACAAGTTTTTCAAAGGATTCGGTTAAAATGAAAGGGTTATATAAAGAAAATCGACAAGCAACTAACTTTCTCGGCATTCGTAGTAAAATACAAAAACAGTAGACACAAATGTTGGCTAGAATAAGAAAAGAAACAGAAGCTGATGTACGATACGTGTTGAAAGATTAGCAACGAAGTTATACTTACAAGTAGGTAATAATAGACAATTTACGGTAAACGCGAAAGTTGTAAGAAGAAAAGTAAAAGACAAGGAAAATCGCTATTATCATTTATTTAAAGGATGCAACTAAAAACAAGCTTAAGGGAAAGTTTTACAAAGGCAAGGTGAAAGGAGAGTGACAGGCAATAAACTAAGAATAAACTTGGAAATGAAAGAAAAAAAAACAGAAATAAATAAAATAAATTATAAAGCCTTTACTTTCGAACATATTTGGCAATGATACCATTTTCTACTATAATTTTTTAATAATAAAAATCGGTGGATGAAGTGTAAACTTTTTCAAGACTCGCTGACCGCAAATTTTAGCGATTTTGGAATTTATGTTACCTATATTTTATGAAAAAATAATGTTGCAAAAATCCCAGGAGTTTTGCGGGCAATACACTAAAGAGTTTTGGAATAGTTTAGTATTTCTTCTATTTTCAAAATCTATTTTTTAGAAAAAATTTAATAGTTTACATTGCTCGATAAAAATTAAACGAAAATTTGTTGCCGTAAATCTAACAATGGATACCAGTAGAGTTTTATACGCTGATTATAATGCAATATCCCGATTGTTTTTACAACGACTAAGAGTTTTGAGTTATTAACGGTCAAAAAGATGAAAATGGCCATTTTGACTTATTTTCGAGTCACATTAAATATTATACTGCAATATTTGAAATCAAAATATTTTAACCGAATGTTTTCTACATTTGATTCAATCGCGAATCAACTGTAAGGAATTTTTGTCAAATATTGAGTGAAAATAATATTTGAACTTATATATTTCTAACTTGAAATAATGATCTTAAATTAAATTTTTATAATTTTTCTAACTAATATAACAAAGAATAATTGCTATATCAATGAGAATTGTTTTGACCGCGCTTATTTGAAAAAGATATTTATCAAATAAGCGGGGTCAAAAACAATTATCATTGATATGGCAATTATTCTTTGTTATACCTATTAGTTAGAAAAATTATAAAAATTTATTTAAGATCATTATTTCAAGTTAGAAATATATAAGTTCAAATATTATTTTCACTCAATATTTGACAAAAATTCCTACAGTTGATTCGCGATTGAATCAAATGTAGAAAACATTCGGTTAATTTATGGCGAGTATCTAACATACATGCTAATAGACCGAGCGCTCTGGACTGGGAGATTAAATATATAACATCTGAGATTTCAAGTTCAATTGGTGACCCATCCGAATGTCTAGCGGGCTATACGTGAAATGACGTTGGTTTGTACCTAAGTGGATCACATCTTTTTCTCTCTTTGTCCAGACTTAAGACTCCACAGACTTCAATAGTATAATCCGCAGTAGTCTCGTGATAAATATCTTTTTCAAATAAGCGCGGTCAAAACAATTCTCATTGATATGGCAATTATTCTTTGTTATATTAGTTTGAAAAATTATAAAAATTTATTCAAAATATTTTTTTGACATAATAGAAAACTGTTTCCTCTTTGATTTTCAAATTATCACTTGAATTTAGCTGAATTATAACTCGAGTTATAATGAAAAAACTAAGATCATATGATTTTATCTATGTTTATAATCTTGTAGTTTTAGTTTTTAAGTTATAACTCGAGTTCGATTTGAGTTAAAAACAAGTGGTAATTTGAAAATCAAGAGAAGCAGATTTCTTTACAAGAACAAAATATTTTGATTGCAAAAATTCTTTAATGTCTAATGGGATTCGAAAATAGGTCAAAATGGCCACCGACAATATCTCAAAATTCTGAGCCGTTGTAAAAAATCGGAAAAGTGCATGATAATCAGCGTATAAAACTCTACTGGAATCCATTGTAGTCAAAGAGCCTATGACCCATTTTTCATGAAGTGATTGATTTAAGTTGAAATTTTGTATAGAGGTATTAATAGTATAGATGAGTAGGAAATCGGGATAGGAATCAAGTTTCTAGGCTGAGTGGTTTTCATTATATTAAGTAAAAATTACAATTTTTTGCAAAAAATCACAGTTTTTCAAAACTTCAACCTCATTGCGGCACGGATTACCATTTATCCAATTAAGATAAAACTTTGTTTTAATTGTAGCAAATTAAATCTAGTTTAAAAATGTATAGAATAGTCTTTGTCGAAAACGTGTTCCTTCATTGTCAAAATGGGAAAATATCGAAAAAAGTGTGACTTTTTGCGTAATCCGGGGGAGCTGCCGAGGTCAAAAATTTGGATTTTGCGCTTCAACCCGAACGGTTGGTCGGAGAAAAAAATCTAAATGATAAAATTTATAGAAAATTTTATGAACTTTCATTTTGAATAGAATTGTTGTTAACGAAAAGTTGATAGTTTTCGAGTTATAAGCCAAAAACCGCTAAAAATGGAAATTTTTACCTTTTTTTGCATTTTCTACAATGTTGCGTCACGAAATTTTCCTGGAAGACCTCAGATTTGAATTCAGCGCCCCAAAAAACATATATATTCAAAAAATCAGAATTACCCCAAAACTTTCTCCATTTGAGCACAATTTGACTTGACAAAAAGTGTCTGGCTTTTTGCAAGTATTATTAAAAACATATAATTAAGACTCTATTAAAATATCATCGTGAATCAATCACTTTTTTTCAAATAAAAAAAAAAGCAAATTTAGGGTAGTGTTAACTCCCTTAAAAATGTCTGGATTAGTTAATTTTTAATTTAAAATCAATTTAACTGTCGAATAGTATTTGTTGGCTTTTGAATCAAACACTTTTTTGGCAAACATTTTTTTACAACTTTCTCCTATGCGCAGTAGCAGCAGTACCCAGGTAGATCAGGCAAACAGCCGATTCGCCACTTATCTATACTATTAATACCTCTATGCAAAATTTCAACTTGAATCAAAAATGGGCCATGGGTTCTTGGACTATTGTTAGATTTACGACAACAAATTTTTGTCAGGAGCCAAGAAGCAAAACTATTTAGATACAATCGCCTGTAGATAGGCAACAAGTTGACAGCTCTTAGAATTCGAATGCATAACTCACAGGCTTGCTCAGAATCAACCGGAGGCTCAGAATATAAAATGAAACCCTGAAGAAAGAGGGAAAAATCCTCCGAAACGTCGGTTTGAAAGGAAAGGAGGAAGGATTCCAATAAATTGCACCTTATTTGATATGTGTTAATTTTTCTTTCCTCACTACCTCTGGGCTGCCTTCCATTACATTCAAATAAAATGAAATTTTATAATTCAAAATATAATTTTAATTTAATTAAAAAAAACAGTTGTTTTTAATTTGTCCTCTGGTGTTTAAAATTAAAACCCTATAATAAGCATAAATTATTTTGTTTCGGTTATCACGTTATCAGCAATTGCTCTTTCATCGCAGCAGGTAATTTTAAATATTTTAAAATTATTTTAAAAATTACACATTTTTAATGTGTGTTTTAGTCCTCTAGGCTCTTTTGTGTTTATACTATCTATATGTATTTACTTAAATAAATACAAAATTTTTATCTACATAAATCTATAAAACAGTTCCTTGGTGACTGACAACTGAAAATGCATTCCTATAATGACATAGATAACAGCTAAGAAGTTTTTTTTAGAAATGAAAGAGGCAAAGAGCCCCAAAATATGTTTTCGGAATTTTTCATGATCTCATAAACCAGAAAAGATATAGTTATGGTTTTAGCTGAGTAAGGTGATTTATTAAAATACAAAAAAAGATATTTGAGTATTTTACTCTAATTGCCCCTGAAAGAGAGATTTGATCATTTTGGGATAAATTTTTAAAGGGCTCTATATCATTGGGTTTTTAAAGTTTATCATTCAACTTTGGTGCTTAGGTCCACGATACACTTAGGGCCAGTTGTATGTCGCAAAGTAAATGCTTTTTACCACTAACAGAGGGTAGATGGTAAATGGAGGCACTGGGATAGCCAATCAGATGACAGACACTGACAGTGCCTACCGTTTTTTAGTGGTAAAAAGCATTTACTTTGCTGACATACAACGGGCCCTTAGACCCGGTATGTCAGAATGCAGGTAGTTTTTTGTCTTTGTCGCTCTTGTGACGTCACTAGGGTTGAAAATTTAATTATTCTGACGACCACTATATTATTATCTTGTTTATCTCTCAAACGGCCAAGCCATTTCTGATAATTTAGGTGTCGATCGATTGGTAGAAATTTAGAGAAAATATGGGTTATATTTAATCTTATTAATTTAGAAAGAATTTAATTTTTTAGGATGAATTCTCGGATTTTAGTAGAAATATTCTTTAATTGCGAGATCAGAGGGGACCCCCCCCCCTCCTTATTAATTTATGTAAGACGAAAGTTAAATATTGGATTAATAGATTATTAAAATACATTATAAATATTAATAGATTATTAAATTTTTAAAATATAAGGAATCGAATCAAGAGTAAGTATAAATCTTTATTAATGTAAAAAGTATGCAACAAATATTTTAATTCTATAAAAATACAAAACAAGTTTTTGATAATATTTGAAGAAATATTTTTTGAAATTTGTTTTTCTGATGTTCTTTAATGGTAACGAAGATAACAAGAAAATTTAGACGAATGTGTGACATGGATATTTGAAGACCTGTACAAGTCGGCAAAGTCGACGAAACATTGGCTGATAAATAAAAAAGTCACACATAAAAACTTGTCCTTATTTTTAACCGACTTCAAAAAGGAGGAGGTTTTCTATTGGACTGAATTTTTTTTTTTTTTGTGCCTATGTTACCTCATATCTCCGCCAATTGTGAACCGATTTTGAAAAAAATTTGCATTGGGTCCAGTCTACCTTCCGATTGGTCTCATTTTTTTAATATGTACTAGACCTTTTTTGTAAGGTTTGTTCAGGACTAACTTCTTTGTTTATGAATCTATATGGATGATTCTTTTTTTATTGGAAAGGGGATATCTTAGGGATGGTACCATATTAATTTGGTCAAATTCTGATGATATGGTCACTATTAATATCACTAAAAAGCGAAAAATAAAAATAATTTTTAAGAAAAAATAAAACCGAATTCAAAAATTAAATGCAACAAATAAAATACATTAAAAGGTATAAAATAATTATTATTTTATTTAGTTACAACTAAACTACGAAATATTAACATGAAATTACTTTTTGAAGTCGGTGCCAAACATATACCTTTTATGAATCGCACTCGACGGATCTTACTTAGCGTACTAAACGTTTGGTTGGCACGCTAGCTTATAGGTATAGTTTGTTTGGCACCGACTTCAAAAAGTAATGTCATGTTAATATTTCGTAGTTTAGTTGTAACTAAATAAGATAATTATTATTTTATTATTTTATACCTTTTAGTGTATTTTATTTGTTGCATTTAATTTTTTGAAGTCGGTTTTATTTTTTTCTTAAAAATTATTTTTTCCTATTATAAACTTTCAAATTAATACAAATTATGGACTGAAATGATAAAAATAATTTAATATTTTTTAAGAGCTTTGTTATTTTTTAGTAAAAATGCTAAAAATATATTTTCTTTCCTTTTCCAGATCGTGATGTAAATTAAATTTTCCGCCATGTTTTCGACTCTACTTCGCTTATTGTGTGTCTGCTGTTTGCTGAGAATCCCGGCAGCCGAGATATGCAAACGGTAAGTGAACTTGACGCATCATTTTCATGATCAATATATGTACTAGTATGCATCTGGAACTTGTTAATTAGCACCGAGCTCATTTAAGAGGGTTAGAGAAAGGCCAGATCCAACAATTAGTTTTAAAACATTCATCAACTTCAAACTAAATATTCGAGAAGAATTATTCACTTCAAGATAAGATAGACGACAAATACAGACAGCTAGACAAAGAACCAAAATTATGATTTCATAATTGAAATTTCATACATCTAAGGCAGCTTTTCTTAACTTTTCAGTATTTGCGACCCAATTTTCAATAATAATTTTAATGCATGCACGCCCCACTCTAAATAACAATGGATTGTATACAAAAATATAATAATAATAATAATTTTGATAATGACTTGTTTTTAATTAAATACCTATTGATAAGTTAATTATTAAATACATTGTGCAGTACTGATAGGTACAATCCTATTTATAATTCTATATACAGCGTGGGCATAACAATCTGCTATATTTTGAAAAAATTTAACTAGTTAAAACTAAATATATTTTTGAAAAGAACATAATATACATTTTTAAAGGTGTTTTAAACATTATATCAGAAAAAAGGAGGAAGGGAAGGGGGGGGGGGCAAAAATGAAAATTTTAGCCCTTTCGACCAAACTCAACGAAATTTTGTAAACATAGTTTGGTCGAACTGGCTAGAATTTTCATTTTTGACCATCCCCCCATTTCGGGTGGTTAGTTTTTTACATATCTAGCCTTCTGGGGGTCGTCCACAGAATATGTATATAACATTTCGTTTAGCTAGAATTTTCATTTTTGCCACCCCCCCCCCCCCCCATTTTTCTGATATAATGTTTAAAACATATTAAAAAAATATTTTATATGCTTTTCAAAAATATACTCAGTTTTTTTCTAGTTAAATTTTTTCATTTTTTATACCTATTCAAAATGTGGTAGATATTTATGCCCCACCCTGTATAAATCTAAACGTGTATTTTATTTTTTTCTTATGTCAGAATGTTTTTAACTTTGCTTTTCTCTTATTAAATTAAATTAAATAATTTTTCTAATAATAGGAATATTTTTTTTATGTGCTCGCACCCTCCATTTAGTTAGTCCAATATCTTTAGTTTCACAAAAAAGTGAAATTCCCCAGCCAAACGGATCAGTATCTGAGGCCACAAACAAAAAAATGTAGATAAACAAAAAAAAATATATATTCTTGAAATTACTTTTTTCACCTCGGATTGTATAGTTCAGAAGTTCCCAAACTGTGCGCCCCGAAGCTTCATAAAAGAAATTTGTCCTAACTAGAAAAAAAAACAAAGTGAAAATCAAAAAATTTATTTGTTAATTATTTTATCTCTTACTTACGATTAGACAAACGTTTAAATAGGGTAGGGCGCCATTTTTTTTTTTTTTTTTTAATGAAAATGATGAGAGGAGTTACACCAAAAAGGTGCAACTCCTAAAGGCCTGGGTTATAAACATTCTAAATAAAATTTATTATTGAATATCTGAACAAAATTCATCTGTTTTGATTCCCCAAAGAATCATACAGATGGGAATTGTAGTAAATTTATAAGAACCATACTATTAAGAAAATAGGAGAAAGCGCGCCTGAGCTAAAGAGTTGAATATATATAAAATTTGATTATAGGATCTAGTCAGGGGATCCATCGCCTAAATGGAGAAGGCATCTGCGGGCTTAACGCGGAAGATGTCGGATCATACCCGGCTGGGTCCTGCATCTTTTTTTCAACTCTTGGTTCACTATCAAAACGAGTCTGGTCCCAAGTGCACGAAAATAGGGCAGTGACCGTATAAAAGTTATAACTTTCGCTTTCATTTAATGTTAACATATAAACATTCTAAATAAAATTTATTATTGAATATCTGAACAAAATTGTGTTTCGATTCCCCAAAGAATCAGACAGATGGAAATTGTAGTAAATTTATATATATATATGTGTATTACATGTAATATTTTTTTTCTAAAGAAGCAAGTACAAATTGCTACACCATTTTGAAATCTTGACAAAATGGGCCAATTTTTTAAATAACTTTGCCATGCTTGTTTACTAGACTTTTTTTACATTAAAGATGAATCAAAGTAAATCAAAATTTTTTAAAACATAAGTCCGACAAAAATATTTTTTTTCTCCAAAAGTATAGTACCTTCTTATGGTTTTATTTTGAAAACTGCTCAATAGCAGGATTATTCAAAATTGCGTAACAAAAATTAGAATAATAAAATGTGTAAATTTGTAGCCACATCATCTCGATATTTACGGCAGGGTGGAGGACCGTCGTAAATTGCCCTATCCCCTGTTCACGGTTTATCGTTGTGATATCGGACACCCTGTATAATACATATCATAATCGTTTTTATATCCATTATTAAACATTAAATTCAAATAGGAGTTTTCAATTGTAATAATATCGGCTCTATTACCCTCACCATGTGCTTTGATGAATATAATACTTAATACTAATGAAATCATTTTGATTCATTTTTATTTAATTGTAAAAAAAAAAACCGACTTCAAAAAAACTAAATACAACAAATAAAATAATAAGAATTCAAAAATAAAATAAAATGCACTAAAAGGTATAAAATAATTATCTAATTTAGTTACAAATAAACGATGAAATATTAATAAGAAATCAATTTTTGAAGTCGGTGCCAAAAATATACATTTTATAGAATCGAACTCGATGGATCATACTTAGTACGTTTGGCGGGTAAGCTCGCTTATATAGTTTGTTTAGCACCAACTTCAAAAAGTGATTTAATGTTAATATTTCGTCGTTTAGTTGTAATTAAATTAAATAATTATTTTATACCTTTTATTGCATTTTATTTAATTTTTGAGTTCTTATTATTTTATTTGTTGCATTTATTTTTTTTTGAAGTCGGTTTTATTTTTTTTATAAAAAATTATTATTATTTTTCTCTTTTTAGTGGTGATATTAATAGTCTCTTAATATAATACCTTGCATGCATCTCGAAAGAGAAAGCGTTAGGCGAATGAATCAGAAAATGATAATAAAATTCAATTCATAAATAGAGAAATTATCTCGAAACGTTAGCTGGTTTTAAATGAATGTTTTAAGATTTTTTATTATAATTTCGAGGAGATTTGCGTTATTTCATCATTGATCATATCATCAGAACTTGACCAAATTAATATGGGACCACCCCTAAGGTACCCCCTTTCCAATAAAAAACGAATCATCAAAATCGGTCAACGTGGCTGAGCATACATAAAATAAATAAATAGGTATATTGACTATCTTGGAGCTATACTGATCCAAAGGCAGAAAGAATCATTAAAATCGGTTCATAAACAAAGAAGTTATGCCTGACCAAACATAACAAAAAATGTCCAATACCAATGAAATTTATATTTTTACCAATCGGAAACTAGACTGAATCCAATGCAAAAAAATCATCAAAATCGGTTCACAACTGGCGAAGATATAATTCAGTCGAATTGAGAACCTCCTCCTTTTTTGAAATCGGTTAAAAATAGTCGAATTTTTTGTGAATTTTAATAATTTTGATAATTATCTACGGGAAGCTTTTATCTTACGGTAATCTCGCTCGTTTGTAGTTGTGCATTTTTTTAAAACATTCTAGGAACTAAATCATAGTCAGATAAATTTTTAATGGTGTGTGCGAAACTCAAATCCCTAGATTAAAAAATCACCAAAAATGCCCTCGTATTTGCATTCCTCAAATCTAGCTACCCTACATAGTATATGCAAATAAGCTTGTTCCTTTATAAAACACACTGTGTGTATTAATAAATAAATAAAATAAAATATTTATTTTGTAAACCAATTAAACTAATGGCACAATTCACACTTTATTTCAATCTACAAGCGAATTATTTCGAAAGAGTTTAAGAAAGCGCCTTAGGCTTGCCATTTACTTTAATTAAGATATATAACTGTAAATCACTTAAACCGTCCCCCTGGGGCTTCATGGAACAGTGTGATCGAAATCGGATAAGGAACGACTAAATAAACAGATACTCGATTAATAATTTCCTTTTCGTCGAGATTAATTTCATCCAAGAAATCCATTTCAAATCGAAGATACAATTTATATATATATATATATATATTCTTTTTGAATTATTGACGGGAAAAGTAAAGCACGAGGAAACAAATAACGAGATAACATCAATAACAAGCCTCCACGAAGAGGAGTCGAAATCGCTTCGGAGGAGGAAAATATTTTTATAGAAAAGTTGGATGATAATTTTTATTTATAAATGAAGTGATGATGATGATTCAACTCTCTCGATTTCCTTGTTGAAAGTGGAACTTCATTTTTCATAAAGAAAGTCATTTAGAGAACACCCAAGTTTCTTATTTCTTAATAAAAGAAAAAAAAAAAAAGTTTGGAGTAAATTTGAAGCCATTTACCAAAAGTATTCGGAGAGTATGCCATTTATAAACTAAATAATAGAAAGACACTTCATTATTAACGTCTATAAAAATATTTCTATTTACCATCGATTCCCTTCTTTTTTTCAAACCACATAAAATATATATTTCCTCTTTGTTTGAAATCTGTCCGCCACTAGAATTATTTCAAAGAAAAATATATATAATTTCAAGATCAGATTCACTAATCTTCATTATAGGTATTTAGTAACCATTTTCACACCATTAAAATAAATTGACACGTTCTGATGTGGCCATCCAATTGACTTTACCATACAACCTGGCCCCTCCCTTATATTTAATATTTAATAAAATTATTTATAATCATGTAGGGGAGGGGGTTAGTTTTTTCATTTTTAGACTCCTTGGAGCTCCCTGATTATGTATACAAAATTTGGTTGAGTTTGGTACAAGAGCCTAGATTTTCATTTTTTGACCATACCCCCCCCCCCATTTCGGGCGGTTAGTTTTTGTATTTTTAGACTTCTGGGGTCCCACTGATTATGTATACAAAATTTGGTTGAGTTTGCTCAAATGGCCTAGATTTAAAATATTTAACACCCCTCCACCCTCCTTAATTTTGGGTCGATATGCACCAAAATCTAATCAGCTCTTAATCTTAATGGACCAAAACTAAGTGTGAAATTTGGTTTCGATATTGACACTAGTTTTTGAGCTAGCTCGTCCAAAATAATTTCGTAACGCACAGACCAATAAAAGGAATGTTTTCCACATTTGATTCAATTGCGTGGAAAACATTCGATTAATTAATGACAAGCATCTATTTTGGGCTGTTAGTTTTTGCATTTTTAGACTTCTGGGGTCCCACTGATTATGTATACAAAATTTGGTTGAGTTTGCTCAAATGGCCTAGATTTTTAATTTTTAACAACCCCCATCCATGCTCCTTAATTTTGGGTCGATATGCACCAAAATCTAATCAGCTCTTAATCTCAATGGACCAAAACTACGTAAGAAATTTGGTTTCGATATTGACACTAGTTTTTGAGCCAGCTCGTCCACAAAAATTTCGTAACGCACAGACTAACAAATATAATGTTTTCCATATTTGATTCAATCGCGTGGAAAAGATTCGATTAATTAATGGCAAGCATCTAACATACATGCTAATAGATCAAGCGCTCTGGACTGGGAGATTGAATATATAACATCTGAGATTTCAAATTCATTTGGTGATCCATCCGAATGTCATGCGGGCTATACGCGAAATGACGTTGGATTGTAGCTAAATGGATCACATCTTTTCTCTCTTGTTCCAGACTTAAGACTCCTCAGACTCCAATAGCGTCATCCGCAGTAGTCTCGTGATAAATATCTTTTTCAAATAAGCGTGGTCAAAAACAATTCTCGTTGATATATCAATTATTCTTTGATATATTAATGAGAAAAATTATAAATTCACAGACTAACAAACTAACCAACAGACAAACTAACAGACATTTTGACAAAACAATTATAATCTCGAAAAATATTATTTTTTCGATGTTCACTTATTAGGGCTTTTTTGTAGAGCGAAATGCCATGCCTAATTTTTTTAATCAAAATAGTTTCAGCCGTTTTCGAGATATTTTGAAAAAAAACACTTTTTTCATGCACGGTTGCAATACTTGACCATACCCTGTATGGTAAAGTAAAACCGAGTTATAATGGAAAATTCATTTTAGAAGAAGAAAAAATATAAATACTGCAACAATTGTATAATCAATTTAATAGTTTTGCGATTCTATATTTCTATGTTCACCGACCTCCAGGTTAAGCTGCTTAATCGATTGATTTGAAATTTGAAACATAGTCTCCTGAGGGGTCAAATAAGCGTGATCCATAAAAAGTGAACACTTAGAACATTTATTTTTTCAATTCTTACTCTAAGTTCTAATAGTCCAAGAGCTGGTGACACATTTTTGAGTACGGATTGACCCAACTAGAAATAATGCGTAATAGTACCGTCTATGATAGTTGTACAAGGAATGGCCAGTCTGGCTGGTCTAAGCAGGTAGACCAGGTACTGCCATGCGCGGATCCAGGGGGGCGATGGGGGCGACCGCCCCCCCAAAGCATTGGAGATCAACATTTTTTATATGTTTATTTAATTTTTTTTTATGACATTAAATTTTAAAATTGAAGAAAACAAAGTTCTATGTGGGGGCGTCTCTGACCCCCCCCCCCACGCTTGGACAATTCGATCGCAACACACTTCCGAGATCAAAAGTAGATCTTATATACCGGCGACCGCCCCCCCCCAAAAAAAAACAGAGGTCTGGATCCGCGCCTGGGTACTCCGCATGGTGTGAGCGCGGTAAAAAATACATATGTGTTAAAAAATATTTTTGACCCACAATGAAATTATAATAATTATAATTTATAGTCAATTATAAACATAATATATTCACTCCAGACCATTTGAGTGGTGGGACGTGGAACCAGACCACCCAAAGTGTATTTTTACAACATGCAAAAAAATAGCATGATGTCTGGAGTGAATATATTATGTTTATAATTGACTATAAATTATAATTTCATTGTATCATTCATATGTATTTTTACCGCACTCACGCCATGCGCAGTGCCTGGTCCGCCTGCTTGGACCGGCCAGACTGGCCATTCCTTGTACAACTATCATAGACGGTACTGTAGAGATTTAGTTAGCCGTGTTTATTGTTGTTTTGTTTTTATTATTTTATTGTATTGTTGTGATTTTTAGTTGGAATAAACATGCTTATTAAAGCTATTTGAGTATTTTTTATGAGCTTTTACAGGTACTATTACGCATTATTTCTAGTTGGGTCAAATCCGTACTCAAAAATGTGTCACCAGCTCTTGGACTATAATAAGAAAGCTTGAATTTAATTTTGTCTACAAATTTAAATTTAAACTTTTTAAAAGCCACAATCAGGTTAATATAATCTAATTTATATCTTGCTGGCCAGGAGGCTACGCTGAAGTAGCTTTTAAGATAATAATTTAAATTTTATTTGTCATGGACTATGTATTATAGAGGGTTTTAAAATTAAAAAAATCACGTCGGCATTGTCGCGCAAGCCGATTATAATAAGTATAGACTATAGATAGATAAATTTTAGTTTGTTCTGTGAATGATATTCTCCTGGATCATAAAAGATAGAAATTATATTACATTCAAAATCTGCTTTAAAAATTTAATAATTTCATATAACATAAAAGCAAAAATTATTAAAATTAATTAATAATTTGAAATCAAATTACAAATCAAATAAATATATAACATAAACTTAGATAGATATAAACACGAGGGGTTAACCGCAATTGGAATTAGGTGTACACCCTATTTGGAATTATTTGGAATTATTTTTGGAATTCATTAGATAATCTATTGTCATCTTTTGTCTTCTACTTGAAAATGAAAGTGGAAGTTTAAGTAGGTGTACACAATTATAGTTCGCGGTTCACCATAAAATATAAATAAGTAAATAGCTATTTTTACCATAAGGATGCTGCGAATCTCTTCTGTAGCACAAGTGACCATATGGTCTCTAGTAGTTACACAAACATCAGACACCTCTCTCGCCAGTATTCGCGAGTCAACTGCAAAGAAAGAAAGAAAATTATTATCAATTTGAATAAATTCACGTTAACTTTTCAATTTATTATCATTATCGGCTGGCTTTTTTTATTTTTAAAAAATTTTATATTACAAGTGCAATATTATCATTTTCAATGAATTCTCTTATTTTCTAAGGACTTATGGGTGACTTGTCAATATCTATCAAATACAGGTTGTATTATAAAACATGTAATTTATAATATTAGCGCAGCTGTGAAGCCCGCCGGGCACAGAGGCGTAGCTACAGGGGTGGGGGATTTGGTCAGAACCCCCCCCCTCCCCCAAGGGCAGAGCTCATGGTATGAGTAACGGCAACGACAAACGGTTTCTTATAGCAAACGAATCGTAATTAAATATATTTCATATGTTTAATCATGAATTTTGTTCTTTTTTTAATTTCTTGAAGTACTTTTTTAGTCCAGTTAAATTGTTCTCTAAAGGGCCCCTCGCGGGAAAGTTTTGGATTATTTTTGATTTCTTGATCCTATATGTTTTTTGGTGTGCTGAATCCGAATCTGAGGTTTGCTAACAAAATTTCGTGAATAAAATAAATAACCTTCCTTTTCAAAATGAAAGTTCATAAAAATTCCTACAAAGGATATGATGGGAATCCTCAAAAGTGTCATGGAAAATGCTGGATATCTATAAATCTAAGAGTTTTATCAAAAAAGAGGTCCAAGTCAACGTTCAACTCAACAAAATTTCCTAGACAATGAGACAGAAATCAAGTTTCTAGGATGAGTGGTTTTCATTTTATGAAGGAAAAACTTCAATTTTTTGAAAAAAATGGATAATTTCCAGTCATGGAAAATGCTGGATATCTAAGAGTTTTAACAATAAATTGGTCCAAGTAAACGTTCAAGTCAACAAAATTGCAGTTTTTCGAAAATTCAACCTCATTACGGAATGAGTTACCATTATCCAATTAAGATGAAACTTTGTTTGAATTATATAAAATTTAATCTAGTTTAAAAATTTATAGAGTGGTCTTTTTCTAAAACGTGCTCTCTCATGGTCAAAATGGGAAAAATTTGAAAATAGTGCGAGTTTTTGGGATTTGCGGAAACAGAAAAAATACGCCAATTTTCAACTAGCTCTTGAGCCCGAAAGGTTGGTCGAAGAAAAAACTTAAATGATTATATTTTTAGGAAATTTTATGAACTTTCATTTTAAATAGGTAGGTTATTTACGAAAAGTTGATAGTTTTTGAGTTATAAGCGAAAAACCGCCAAAAAGAGATTTTTTTATTTTTTTGCATTTTTGGCAATGTTTCGTGACGAAGTTTTGTTGGCAAACCTCAGATTCGGATTCAGCACACCCAAAAACATTAATGGTCGAACAAATTACAACTACCATGTCTATCATGAAAGTTTGAACAATTCACAAAAAGCAGTTGCCAAAAGAAATACGTACACTAATAAAACACAAATATTAATCACTTGTCCCACTGACTGCTCGACTCGGAATGAAATAAATGCATTTCATTTGGAAAAACGAAATAATAATTTTTATAAAAAAAAAAAAATAAAACCGACTTCAAAAAAACTAAATGGAACAAATAAAATAATAAGAACTCAAAAATCAAATAAAATGCAATAAAGGTATAAAATAATTATCTTATTTAGTTACAACTAAACGACGAAATATTTAGATGAAATCACTTTTTGAAGTCGGTGCCAAAAATATACATTTTATGAATCGAACTCGACGGATCTTACTTTTAGTACGTTTGGCGGGTACGCTCGCTTATATAGTTTGTTTAGCACCGACTTTAAAAAGTGATTTCATGTAAATATTTCGTCGTTTAGTTGTGGGTAAATTAGATAATTATTTTATACCTTTTAGTGCATTTTGATTTTTGTATTCTTATTATTTTATTTGTTGCATTTGGTTTTTTGAAGTCGGTTTTATTTTTTTTATAAAAATTATTTTTATTTTTCTCTTTTTAGTGATGTTATTAATAGTGACTTAATATAATACCTTGCATGCATGCTTCTTGTAAGAGAAAGTATCAGAAAATATTCAATTCATAAATATAGAAATTCTCTCGAAACGTTTGCGGGTTTTAAATGAATTTTTCAAGATTTATTTTATAAAAGATTTTATTTATTATAATTTTGATTATTTTGCTCATAAGAATTGGAGATTTACGTTAATTCATCATTGATCATATTATCAGACCTTGACCAAATTAATATGGGACCACTCCTAAGGTACCCTCTTTTGAATAAAAAAAGAATCATCGAAATCGGTCAAAGTGGCAAAAAGTTCTGGCTGGACATACATAAAATAAATAAATAAATAGTTAGCTATCTTGACTATCTTGGACCTATACTGGCCCAAACACAGAAAGAATGTTTAAAATCGGTTCATAAACAAAGAAGTTATGCCTGAAAAACATAACAAAAAAGGTCCAATACCAATGAAATTTATATTTTTACCAATCATAAACTAGACTGAACCAATGCAAAAAAAAATCATCAAAATCGGTTCACAATTGGCGAAGTTGTCAGGTAACATAGACACAAAAAAAAAAAAAAAATCAGTCGTGTTGAAAACCTCCTCCTTTTTTGAAGTCGGTTAAAAATAACAAATAATGATCTAATTGTAATATTGTATACTATATAGAATCCAAGAAAGAATAGCCAGGTAAGACTATTTGACACACTTTGCATAAAAGACTTTCGGTTTTAGCAGATACCCCCTACCCCGAATTAATCTTTTATATCAACTTTTTACTATAGGTACTGTATATTTAATTTATATTTTTTCCTAATTTTTCTTTAAAGTAAGTATAGTATCTATAGATCATAAAATAAAAATGCAATTAATATTAATAAATCAGGTTCTTGAAGAAATTTATAGCAGGCAAAAAAACATTGCGCCTGACCTGTTGCGAGAAATGAATAGCCTCAAGTGTGCAGTGTAACATGTAGCATGGAGCAATTAATATGAGGATCGATGCGGCTATAAAATTATTGGTCCATCAATCGAATGCAGCAGGAATCTCCCGGGATAGCTTTGAAAAATTACAAACTGGGCGGAAAAAAATAATTGCCTACTTCGCTCATATGGAACGCCAAATAAATAATGGACGAAATAATTTTTTTTTAAGTTTTTGTATACCTATATTGACAATCATATGAAAAAATCGTTAAAATACTTTAGAGAATGTAATATAGTATTTTAATAATTGAATACTAAAGGGAGGGTTTGAGGTTAGGGAAGGTTAATCTGGGCTATCGGGTTATTTTATAATGATTTAGTATTTAATGAAAAGAGCTTCGATTGGTTCGATTAAGCAAAGTTTTAATTAATAGGACGCCTGGGAGGCAGGTTCGTCTGGCTCCCAGACGGCATTAGTATTGAATTCGTTAAAGTTTTTTTTTGGCTCATTATGTTTAAATGGAGCATAGCTATGTATGGATGTGGAACCTGGGCGATTGGAGAAGCAGAGAGAGATTGGAGGCTTTTGAAATGTTGTGCTACAGAAGAATGATCAAAAATCTAATGGATAGATAGAATAACAAATGAATAGCCCAGTCAAATTAGACAAATTGGTGGAAAAAATCCCAGAGTTTTGGAAATGGTCTTAAACGCTTCCCTTAGACTTGGGTTAATTTGTGTTAAAAGTCCCTGTGGGTGGGGGTTGAGCTCGAGGAGGGCTGGGGATGTTAAACTTCCATTTTTTGAAACTTTGTTTGAATTGTAGGAAATTTAATCTAGTTTAAAAATATATAGAGTGGTTTTTGTCGAAAACGTGCTCCTTCATGGTCAAAATGGGAAAAATTCGAAAAAAGTGTGAGTTTTTGGGATATTCAAAAGAGATCCTAGGACTGTTTTTTGAATCCTCATAAATAATCCAACTACTGGACCAATTTTGTTTTAATCAACGCGAAATTTTGTCCTCTTTAATTTACTATAGGACGGTTATTTACAAAATATGGACTGTTTTCGAGTTATAAGCGAAAAACTGGAAAAAGGGAAATTTAACCCCCCTCGAGCACAACCCACACCGTCGGGGACTTTTGACCAACATCAACCCAAGTCTAACGGAAGCGTTTAAGACAATTTCCAAAACTCTGGGATTTTTTTCTACCGATTGGCCTTATTTTGTCTAATTTGACTGGACTATGAAGAGGTTCTTGAAAGACAAACTTTGTGGAAGAGTCTGATAAAGAGAAGAGATCAGATGATGGGCCACACACTGAGACACGGGGGATTGGTTATGGATATCTTGGAGGGGGAGGGGGAGGGAGAAAAGGGGAAGGGAAAGGCCCAGATTAGAATATTTCTACCAAATAATTAGGGATATAGGATGTGAGTCATTTGAAGAGGTCGAAGAGCTGCCATTGCACAGAATTGAGTGTGGACGGGTGGTTGTGTCAAACCAATCTTAGGACTGTGCTCAATGATGATGATGATGATGTTTAAAAATGTCTGAAAAATAACGAATACATTTTTTTAACCATGATTCTGTCACTCTGTGATTCGTGTGTTTGTGTGTGATTTCTGATAGCCACGATAACTCAAGAAAGAAAAGTTGTAACTAGTAAGTTTGTTGTACTGAAATGTTTTGTATTTTCAATTAAGGAATTTTTTTCTATTATATTTTAATGCTTCTGCTAAAGAAGGAAAAAATATCAAACACTGTTGGAGAAAAGAAGGAGGGAGCATCTTGCTTATTTTCTTCATTGACCCTTTGAAACCCTGAATGAAAGCGGGAAGAATCCTATCGAAACGTTGGTTTTAAAGGAAGGAGGAAAGAAAGAAAGGAATCCAATAAATACACCTTATTTGGAAATGCGATAATTTTTCATTTCTTCACTATTCTTGGACTGCCATCCATTACTTTCAGTTGATTTTAAATTAAATTTTGGACTTACTAACTTTAGGACTACCAGTTCAAAGACTCTTTAAAAAGCTTTCACTTTTTCATTGTTTTTTGTCGTTTAAATTTTATTATATTAACTTCTTTATCTAAATAAATATGAATAGAATAAGTAAATGACTAAAAGTGTGACTATGAGGATTTTTCGACTGCTGCACAGGAAGGACGTGGATGACGACGTCGTTCGCAACAATAAGTCTCAGAGATATGAAATTCGAAACTTAAGCTTGATATAGGCTAGAAGGAGTACATCAAGCTTTTGATTGAAATCGGAAGACGGAAAGTGGACATTTACTAAGCAGGGTATTGGCAAATACCAATAGAGGAAGAATCGAAATTATATACCACTTTCATTACACCGACCGTTTGGAAGATTTGTTTTTAATCGTCTTCCGTTCGGAATCACATCGGCTAGCGAACATTTTATGAAAAGAGTGGCAGACACTTTACAAGGCGTTAAGGGTTCTGTAGCCTTAATGGACGATATTTTAGTATTTGGTGCTAACGAGAAAGAACACGATGATCGTTTAGAGATCGTATTAAGTAGATTAAAAAAAGAAGGATTTACCTTAAATAGAGAGAAATGCCAGTTTAAACAAAAGAAAATTAAATTTTAGGTCATGTTGTATCAGAAAATGGCATAGAAATGGATCCTAGTAAAGTAGAAGCAATTAGTGAATTAGAAAAACCGAAAAATATAAAAGAGTTAAGAATGTTTTTGAAAATGATTAAATTATTATTACTTTGACACATGTGAATTAAAGTAAAAATGAGTCAGAGTACTTCAGAAAAAAAAGTATTTAAGCCCAATAATTGGAATTGTCTATTAGAAGTTGGCCCCAATTTTGCTATACAAATATCAGGATATGTCAAGATTTCGGAGTACAGGACTGGGAAAATGGTTCGATATGAAAATCATGGCCGGGATTCTTTCCAGGTGAGAGTAGATGATCCGGAATTAAAAGAAGTTCCTAAAGAAGAAATAATCCAGGCTTTCAAATTCGGCACAAATATCATTCCTTTCGATGATGATCTTCAGAATGAGGTCAAATATGATTCCGGGGATAAATGTTTTAAAGTGCTAGAATTCCGAAAGCAGCATACAGTACCTCCTCACTTATGGGCAGGTCGTGGAGGTGCCCTGGTTGTTTTTCCTCGAGAGACACATTTACCCCATTCGTATACGGCTTTATCTTGTCTTACAAGAGCAATGAAGTCTCTCAAAGTAGGAGCCATTGTACGCCGGGTTTGGAATTCATAGTACATGAAAGATTTTTTTTTTATTTTCTCAAAAACGGCTCCAGCGATTTTTTTAAAAATTAGTGTATTTATCAAGTGTCATCATGAGTTAATAGTTGTGTCAAATTTTTAATCCGATTGTAAAAAAGTAAGTGGTTGTAATTAGGGGTGTCGTAAAATAAATATTTTAATCGTTCATATCTCGTCTTCGGAAAGTCGCAGAGCTTTGAGATTTGAAACTTAGCCTATCTAGAGGCTAGGAGATGTATAACAAGATTTTGGCTAAAATAGAAAAAACGGAAGTTAATGTTACATAAGTAAGAATGTACCCCCCTGCGTTTTGGAACCATAAGTCTCAGAGATAGGAAATTCGAAACCTAAGGTTGATAGAGGCTAGAAGGAATACATCAAGCTTTTGGTTGAAATCGGAAGAAAGGAATTGGACATTTACATGAAAGATTTTCGTTTTTTTTTTTATTTTCTCAAAAACGGCTTCAACTATTTTTTAAAAAATTAGTGTATTTATCAAGTTAAAGACACTTCGTAAATACAAAAATTAAAAAAATCGTTGGAGCCGTTTTTGATAAAATCAAAAAAAACGAAATAAATGAAGGGGGTGTAAATTAGTGTCGCGATGACTTCAAATAAATGAAAATGTGAAAGTTGTGTGGTGACCATGTTTTATAACTTGATAAGAAAATACTCTTGACGTTTTGAAATTTTAGGGATGCGTAGCATCCAAAGCATCCATCGGACCCACGCCACTGCTGTAAAAATATATTTCACCATACTGGATTCTTTTCTTGTTGACAAACATATTTTAAACGGTTTCTTTGTTTTATTATCTGAGTAAAAACTTGTGATCAAATTTTGATCCACGTATCAACACTTTAAATTTTCTTGAAATTTTACATGATTTTTAAACCCCTTCGTGGTCAAATTATAGATATAAAAATAAAAAATTTTATAAAAAAAAAAATAATAATGAAAAGAGCAAATTGCAAACGTAAATTTAATTTACATATACATAAGCAGTTATTCATCACCAAAAGGGTAGCGAGTATCGATGAATAAATAAAAAAAATATATCTGTTTGTTTTCACATCTTTTTCATTTGAATGAATTGTGTAAATTTTAAATTCACGTCTGCTATAGAGAAATTGTTGTTGTTGTTTTTTTTTAAACAAATAAAATAACAAACGATTTTATTCAAGTTTTATCATCTAGATTTATTCCTCGGTAAGCTGTCGAATCCACTAAAAAAATTATATTTTACTATTACTTTCACATATCGTCGCCTTAGCGAGTAAACCTGCTAACTCACAAGAAAATTTTACAGGGCAGAGAAAAAACAAACAAAATTTAATATTGTTGTTATTGAAAGAAACTATTTTTCACATTTTTTTTCCTACAACTTTTACGATGTTAATTTTAAGTAGCAGTTTTACTTGGACGATGGTGCATTTCTTTTTCTTTCGAACGGTATTAAAATGATAAAAAATGGAGTTAGCAGGTTTACACTCCAAACTCACGATATATATTCTCTATATCGTGTAATGATATAGGATATAATGTGAAGTAATGGGATCGCCTACCGGGGTCCTGGCACTTTGAGAGATTGTATCAGGAGGTTAATTACACTTTGGGACTTCTAGGTGGAAGGAATCGATACCATTATTAGTTTGAAACCGGTTTTTGAACAAAAACCCGGATATTGTGGACCCCAGAGGCCAAAAAGTGACCAAAAATCCATTGGTTGGTGCACACGTATACGTACATATCTATTAGGTTGATGCATAATTATGGAACATTTTTTAAAAATATTTTTTTCAGCAAAAACAATAATAAAATTTAACAAAAACATGTTTAAATGATTATTCGGGAACGTATTCACCATCTACTTCAATAACTGTTTCCCATTTGCTTGGCAGTCGGTCGATTCCACGGGCGAAGAAGTCACGATTCTTGGAGGCAATCCACGCTTTGACATCGGCCACCAAGTCATCCAAATCGTTGTAGATCTTAGTCTTTTGCCAGTTTTTCAAAGAGCGGTTGATGTGATAGTCCGTCGGTGCTTCGGTTGGTGAGTACGGCGGATGTGGGAGTAGATCCCAGCCCTTATTGGCGATGAATTCGACGACTCATCCCGATTAATCCCCAGTGACAAGATTCTTCAAAAATGGGGTTTGTGGGTTTCGTTGCAACAAATCGGTAAAAATTAGAACACGATCGGCCTTGTTGTTGTCGGAGAGTTCGTGGGGGACCCATCCAGCCAATTTCCATACCTTGCCAAGCTTTTTGAGGTGTCGAACGATCGTTGATTGGTCGCCATTGAAGTCTGCAGCCAGCATTCGTGTTGTAAGGCTTTCATCCTCTTGCACGGCTGTCAGAAGTGCCTGATCATCAAAATCCGATGGCCGACCTCTTCCTTCTTTATCCTCCAAACTACTGTCACCTGATTTGAAACGGGCAAACCACTTCCGTACTGCACTATCAGTAATTGTTCCTTAGCCAAAGTTCGTTGAGATCACGAAATGACTGTGCTGCCTTTCATCCTTTCTCGTAGTGGTAGAGCATAATATGACGAATATGAATATGGTTTTCGACACGCATTTTTATTAACTATAAATAGAGAAGATTGTTTTTATAAAAAAAATAAACAAAACGCCATTTTTGGCTAAAGAAAAACGCGCCAATACAAACGTACCTTAATTATGCATCAACCTAATATGTACCCCCCTGCGTTTCACAACTAAAAGTTAACAATCCTCTGCTGCACGCTTTTTCTGTGGACTTACTGAAGCTTCATCATGCTAATACTATAGCCTCTAATTTATATTTTATATTGTGTATTTTATATTTTGTAATCTACATTTTGTATTTTTCCTTTTGTATTTTTTATTTTGTTTTGTTTTTTGTATTTTTATATGTAATTTGTATTTTATTTTTCTTTATATTGTTAATTCACAAAGAGAAACAAAGAGGTTGTCCTCTGCTTGATGGAGTTAGCAGGTTTACACTCCAAACTCACGATATATATTCTCTATATCGTGTAATGATATAGGATATAATGTGAAGTACATGTGTATGTACATAACATCATTAATAAATAAATAAATAAAATAAATAAGTCTCAGAGCTACGAAATTCGAAATTTAATTTCGATAGGTATAGAATAGAAGGATTACAGTAAGCCTTTGATTGAAATCAGAACACCGGACGTTGATATTTACAAGAAAGAGTTTTCGTTTTTTGTGATTTTCTGAAAAACGACACCAACAAGTCTGTTTAAAATTGGTGTACTTATCAAGTTTCATAAGTTATTAGTCCTGTATAAATTTTAATCCGATTGAAATAAAAGATGAGGGTGTAAATTAGGAGTGTCGCAAAATAAATATTTTAATCGTTAGTTTCTCGTATACTATATATGGTAAGTCGCAGAGTTTTGGGATTTTAAACTTAAGATACAAGAAGTACCTCAAGATTTTCGCTCAAATCGATGAACCGGTAGTACATGTTTACTTGGAGATTTTTGGTATTTTGCAATTTCGTCTTTTTTTTGGGTTTCTCAAAACGGGTTGGGGAAAACACAAATTGAAGTAATTGGAATGAAGAAAATTGGTATGATGATTTCAAATAAGGGACAACTTTCTTCTAGATTAAGATATCCACTATAACTCCAAAATGTCAAGTCGTAGAGAGTTTGCTCGGGGTCAAAAATAGAGTAGATATGAAAAAGTTACTTACTTTTTTATCCGATTTTCTTAATTTGATTTACGAAACAAGCACACCGTAAAGAATATTTTATATTCATGAGACAAGGCTAAGTTAATCTGTTTTGACTATAAAGTCAAATCAGAATAACAGTACCTGCAACACCGAGCTATGTTCGGTAATGCATGTATTTGTATTTGAATTAATCAACCATATGTTTTATTTTGATTCAAACACCTGTTAATATTTAGTTTCATTAAAAAACTTATCAAATTTTTTTTTCCAAAAGTGAGAACTGGTATAAAATCGATTCTTCCATGTCATCACTAATCGAAACGTCAAAAATTCAATACCTACCAATTCAATTGAATCTAATTGGAATTAGTAGTTTTCTTTATCTTTGTGCAGCCTTTTCATCAATTTAGCATTAAATTCTACCTTTCCATCTTCAGTACCTCTAATTAATTTTTTTATTTAAATGACAATTTTTTAAACCAGCTATCTAATTAATTAAATTACCAAATTCTAATATATAATAATAATTGTAATGATCTATTTGTGGAATTTAAAATTGAAAAACCAATTAATTATCAAAAGTGAAAGTTTTTGTTTTTGCCGAGAGTAGCAGAGTTGTTGATTCACAAAGAGAAACAAAGAGGTTGTCCTTTGCTTGATACAAATAAACATACACACATATATATCGAGATGATATATCTGTATATATATATTATTTATTTGTTTGAGATTATAGTTTCGAAGACTTGGTCTTCATCATCAGTCTTTTTTAATTATCATATAAATGTTGTTTTTCATGGAGTCAGTATCGTATGGATATTGAAAATTTGATGTTCCTTCACTGGTGGTCAGCTTAGAATTCTATATATATATATATATATATAAGAATTGCTCGTTTAATATAATAAAATATCTCTGATCATAATGAAATGGTTAAAATATTATAGAGTATGTTTACATATTTTTATGATAGAACATTTATTTATTTAAATCTACGTAATAAATTTATAAAAAAAAATATTTTTATAAATTTTTGAATCATTAATTTTTTGTAAAAAAATATTAATAGTAAATAATATTACATTGAATTGCAATACTTTATTTACTGTATTCACAAAAATAGAATTATAAATATTTAAAACATTTTAGTATAAGCTTTTATTGGAAAATTATTTCCCTCTGATATTGTCAGTTTAATAAGTAAATAAATATGTATGGTGAAAAATATTGCGTTTATATTTACACAATTTATTTTCACTTATCATGTTACCTATAATATAATATCTCTCTGTTTTTCATTTTAATGTGTATAATGTTTATGTTATATATGTAACTATAATGGCGTCGAAAATTAAATAAATAGATTTTTAAAACACCATCATCACTCTTTAAATTCATACAAATTTATTATCAAATTTTTCCCGAGAGAAGCAGAGCTCAGTGCCATCTTATACGAGGATAAGTCAAAAATTACTTACATTTTTCGTTCTACAACTTTATTAAACTAAGATAGGTGTACAACAGATACATTATTTTTCGATATAATCTCCACATTTAGCAATGCACTTGGTCAAGCGAGCCACACGCTTCCGGATGCCTTCCTGGTAGAAGGTTTTCGGTTGGTCATGAAGCCACTTTTGCACCGCATCCCGAACGTCTATGTCTGAGGCAAATCGTCGACCTCTCAAAGCTTCCTTGAGCGGTCCAAAGAGATGAAAGTCTGAGGGAGCAAAATCTGGGCTGTAGGGAGGGTGTTCCAGGGTCTCAAAGCCCTACCTGTTTATTGTTTCTATGGTGTGATGGACCGTGTGCGGCCGGGTTTCGGGTGTTGGGTCATACACTGAGACATGGGGGACTGCTTAGGGATATCTTGGAAGGAGAAGTGGGTAAGAAAAGGGGAAGGGAAAGGCCCAGATTAAAATATTTAGACCAAATAATTGGGGATATGGGATGCGAGAGATTTAGAGAGGTCAAAAAGCTGGCATGGGATATAGCCGAGTGGAGACGGGTGGTTGCGTCAAACCAGTTTTAGGACTGTATACTCAATGATGATGATTGATTTTTTTCGCAAATGTATACCATATTTTCGGACAGAGGGAGTATTATTTTATATCAGGACAAAATTTATTTCATTATTTCTGGTGCTTCAAAGCAGTGTTATAAATAAATTCTAATTTCCACGAAGCAAAAGAGACAGTTTTCGATTTATTAATTATTTATTTATATTTAAATAAATAGTACCTAAGAATTAATAAGAGCGAAAAAATGGTGAACAGAATTTGTATTTTAAAGTCTTTAAGCCACTTGGATCTTTTTTTTATCAATTGACTGGCTGCCTAACCATTCGATAACAGAGGTCTTTTGGAGAGTAATAAATTTTTTCCACGGATAAAGCGTTTCTGTTAATTAAGGCAAGTGAAACAGAGTACTCCCTTGAAGATATCTAGTCTTTTTTTACTTTATTTTTTTATTTTTTTTTTTATTCAAGAAGAATCGTATAACAAGACGTCGACTACACCCCACGTAGCATTATACCACTGATTAATTGTTGAAAATAGGACACGGAGACAGTCCCATGAATTACATGTACGTGAATAAATCTAATTGTAAAAATGTTGCGTTGCAATTTCGCAGGGTATTTGTAAATGAATAAATAACCAAAAGGGATGGGTACGGTTTTAGGTTTGAAGGGGTTGCAGGGCCCGGGGGGGTGGTTCACCGGATTCATTCTCATTGCAAGGGCCTCCCTTTTCCCTTTTGTTCGCCCCTGCAAACAATACCAAACACAATTAGCTGTATTCAAATTGTACGCATGAAATATCACATCAGCTTAACTATAATTCACTAATTAGAGTCCCCCCCCGCCTTTTCGAACATTTACTGCAATTTATTATCTTTAGTCTAATCAACAAAATCTTTCTCATTTCTAGGTGAGATCATCATTATCCATTAGTTTTGTAGGTAATCAAATAGATGTTTCTAGTTCAAATAAATTTTATAACAGGAAGATCAAAACATCGTAAATATAGAAATTTCGTCTAAAGTATCCTCGGCTGTTTTAGACTCATTACTATCTAACTACTAATTAAGTACTAAATCGAATTAGAAAACAAAAACTGTTTCTGATGATTTTATATTGATTAAAAAATATCTGAATGCTAATTTTTTATCTGAAAACGTCATTGGTTTCCTTATCTAATGGTGAAAGAAAGTATTCATTCTACAATCCATCAAATGGGGTGTCATTAGTGGGGGCTCATGCTAGATTTTGAAATTTGTAAATGAATATAAATATCTGGGAATTATTTTTGCTTCTAAATTGAACTTCAAATCACATATTTATAAATTAACTAATAGCATCAGAAAAGTCTTTTATAAGTTTAAAATTCTTACAGGCATTCTTAGTTATGAAGTTTTAAGAATGGTCTACTTCTCCCTGTGTCAATCCTTATTATTGTATGGAATTTTTGCCTGCGGAAATGCTGGTCACTCTATTTTGAGAGGTCTTTCTGTTGCTCAGAATATTGTTATTAAGATCATTTTCGGGAAAAATCCAAGATATGACACTCTGGCATTAATATGAAGAGCTAAATGAGTTAAATTTGAGACAAATATTCCTGTTAAATGTCTGTGTTCACTTATATAAATTGGTGTTCAAGTGATATTAATTCTTCTATTTATTCTGACTTTCTTAACTCGTACCTGCTGTTAAGCCATTTTAAGTACGCCCACACTGTTCACTGGTCAAATTTACCGGCACGCTTAAATCGTGTTTTATCTATATTATCTTTACATTAACGGCTGATACGTTTCACTAATTACATCAATAGATTAGTCCAAATCAAATTTTCAGATAAAATATTATTGTCCATATGTCCATAAGTAAATTTAACATTTCTTCTGGAGTTGCACTTTCAAGTCTAGCAGGTCTCGTAAACCAAGGCTCTGAGATATTATGTTGCGTTTTTGTGTTTTCCTTTTTGGCTTACATGGTTTAGCTGTCCAAGAAAATTTATTTTTTCCAAAATATTGTTTCCTGTCGGCCGCACTTATATTTTCATTACTATATAGTTTCGCTGGCTTCGTCGCTATGCTCATTTTCATTCTCTCTTTCAATGTCTTTGGTATCACATTCTCTGTCTTCTTCAATCGAATCAGAGTCATGCTCACTTTCTATTAGTCCAAGAGCTGGTGACACATTTTGACTACGGATTTTACCCAACTAGAAATAATGCGTAATAGTACCGTCAATGATAGTTGTACAGGGAATGGCCAGTCTGGCTGGCCTAAGCAGGTGGACCAAATAGCATCAAATATTTTTTCATGTTGTAAAAATACACTTTGGGTGGTCTGGTTCCACGTCCCATCACTCAAATGGTCTGGAGTGAATATATTATGTTTATAATTGACTATAAATTATAATTTTTATAATTTCATTGTGGGTCAAAAATATTTTTTAACACATATGTATTTTTTACCGCACTCACACCATGCGCAGTACCTGGTCCACCTGCTTAGGTCAGCCAGACTGGCCATTCCCTGTACAACTATCATGGACGGTACTATTACTCATTATTTCTAGTTGGGTCAAATCCGTAGTCCAAATGTGTCACCAGCTCTTGGACTATATGATAATTTCGCAGCCAGATTCAATGTCACTTGCTAATTCATCATTATCTGGTAAAGTGTCATCGTCAATCTCTTCAAGCCATTTCATAATCGTCTCTTCGTAGTCTTTGTTGGTTATCTTTACTCCTTTAGATGTATTTGGGCGTGATTTCATAATAAAGCAACCTAAAATAAAATAGCAAAATCAAAAATCAAAAATAAAATAAAATAATAACAAAATAAAAATGTATAACGTACTTACTGCATCCGGTCAAATTGACCAGCAGGAAACGGGTTTGATGAATATCTTGACAAATAACACGACCACACAACTGCGCGTATATCAGTAGACTGACATTTAGAATGGAAGAAAATACACTCACGGAGAATACGGAATTAGAAAATTAACCGAGTTATTAAAATTTCAAATAGTGCAATGGTTAAAATGACCTGAGAACAGCAGTAGCGGGTTAAATTGTGATTTCGTGTGACCTTTTCACTTCTTTTTGTTTTGGTCTTTTATTATTGGTTACGATCTCTGATTGTGTAATTTCAATAATTTTTAAAGGAAAAAAAATATCCTTTTGATTTTTCATTTTTAAGTTGATTTACTGGATTGATGACTGGATAAAATGTAAAAGAAAGAATTGGTATGCACACGTGAAAAGAATGAGCGAAGACCGAATTCTCAAGAAAATTTTAATGAACAAGCCAGCAGCGAAAGAAGCAGAGGTCAACCTAAAAAATGCATAGGTAATTAGTAAAAGTATTTTGGCAAACTTAGTATTTACAAAATACTAAGATACCAAAAGAATGTATCTAAATACAAGATACAAAATGAAAATTAAAAAAAGTATTTCAGATATAAGATGAAAATACGTATCTTGTATCTGTATTTTAAATACTTGTATCTAAAATAAGTCACATCTCTACCCACACGTTTATTATTTATTTATTCATTCAAAGCGACATAGAATCTTTTAAATAACTTCGATCCAAGTAACCTATTGCCTTTGATATTATTTATGTTAACCAGGCATAAATAAATTTAAAAAACAATTATTTATGTTAAAGTGTTAATTACTCTCCGTTCTTTAAATAACAAACAAAATGTTACTTGCACGCCCATCAGATCTATTGTAAAAACCTTTTCTCTCTCAAATGGTTCTTTCTCAGCTAGAATTACAAAAAACTGCTAATTAGAAAAATAGAAAATGAGCTTACGGGAGATGGTCGTCAAATTTTAAACATTATGAAAAAAAATATTCATTTAGCAAGGACGCCGGTTAGGTAGGCTAGTACGATCCAGAGGCGTCTTTCGGTTGCATAGATACAGACGGACAGCTTTTTTAGACTATTTTTTATGTATATCTGGCTTTAGTTAAAATCAATATATAAAAACTTTGTGGTAAAAATTTTTTGATATTGAGATTGAGAACGTAGTACGATTATTTAATTATAATGTGTTAGGAGGAATAGAGGATTTGAATTGAACCGTGAAGAAGGAGCGAATCAGAAAAAGCTTTAAAGAGAAAAACCTCCAATAAATACTCTTTTATTGGAAATATTGTTTTTTATTTATTCCTGGACTGGATTTCATTAAACCTTCACTGATAAATTTATCAGTCCGTCTCAGAAAAATAAACTACTAATAATAATAGAGAATCATCAACTTTGTGAAAAGGCCACGGATAGAATGATTTAAAGTATCGCTCCTTTTTGTTATGAGGGTTGTAAGTCCCCAAGGAAGCTGTATTTTACTTTATAATAAAAGAAATGTTTCGATAGGGGCTGTTCTGATTATCTAGTTAATTAATGCTATACACATATGATATCCTGTAAAGAAAAATGGAGGGAAGACAAAGGTAGTTCTCTTCAAAAGAGTATGAAGCAAAAAGTAAACAATTTAACTTTTATATAAAATTTATTGAGTAATCAACAAAGGGGAAGGTTTTAGATTTGTGGAGTGGTGTAGATTGATGTGATCAAGGAGAGTGTTTGGGATAGGTATAGGCCATTTGGAGCCTGGATCACGTTCCTCGATGCCTTACGCAAAATTGAATGGGCCGTGTCCCCGCTGTGGGCGCTGCTCTAGATATGGAGCGCTAAAATGCCCTTTCTGAATTTGTTCAGAAAGAAAAGGGCTGGCTTCTTGTCGCTTATTAGGGTAAAGGAGGGTATAGGTTTTGTTGGTCACCAAGCGATCATATATTTTGCTAAGCGCGGCTTAGGGATAGTGAAGAAAACCTTGAGTGGTTTCTAGAGTTGGTATTGAAGAATCTTTCAGGATAAAAGAGAAAATAACTAAAGAAATGAACACGTATAGGATATGAATTTTAGCTATCAGAATATTCTCACCTTTCAGTCCCATACAACTAGCGAATAACACACATAGAGTAATTCTAAGAGATGTTTACCCTGTGGAGGATGTATGAACAAGAACGAGTGGGAGTGGTAGCCAGGGTCTCAAGAGCAAAAAAGGTGGTGGAGGGGGTGCCGTTGTAAATGCCGCCCATAGTGCGCCGGGTGCGATGGTGGAGTTACTCATTTGACTAGTGAAAAATTATGGCAATTTTGAACATAGAAGAATTCTTTTTTGATATTCATCTATGGACATCGAAGAATCTGCAAGGGTCGAAAAGACAAGTTCAAACAAGTTTCGGTAGAATAGAAATTATTTTTAATTTGGGTTATTCTGGAAAAACCCATTCTTGGATTAAAAAGTTACTTCCTAAATATAAGGAAAGCAAAGAAATAATAATCATTTATACATACATGACTGAAATACAGACTAAATATTAAAATTAATAAATATTGAAAAAAAAAAAAAATATTTTTAAATTATTAAAACATTTTTAATAATGCATTTTTTATCTGTCTGATTTATCAGAGATAAACTCCAGTCTTTTGTGTTGTGTTTGCATTAGTATAGAATAGACAGAATGAATGTCTGTCTGGTTTCTGATACTTAATGATACTTAACACGAGAACAGAGTCGCCGACGTTTCGAAGGTTTATTTTCTCCTTATTCAGGGTTTTGAAAGGTCACTGAAGGAAATACAATGTGATATTCCACTGTGTCTCCTCTCTCAGTGGCAGCAACAATATTATACAGTTTTCCATTCTTAGCAGAATTTAATGTACAGTGTCCGTCTCCAAAAACAACTTCAATCGTATTAATTTCATTATATTCGATAAAATAATTATTTCATCAAATGAAAATAAAATATGGTTTTCTATTTACATTTTCCTTTTTAATTTCACTTAAATTATCATTACCATACTCGTAATTAGTCCGGCATTATTAATTTCAATTTGATAACAAAAATTATTTGTTTAATCAATATTATTAATCTTATAATTTCACTTTTGAATTATTATTGGAATTTTTTATATCCTATGTCGTATAAAATATTAGTAGGACGAGTTAGGATAAACAGATTACATGTCTATCAATAAGAAGTGGATCTACATTATGTTTTTCTGGTTTCTCTGTTTATTTTTAATTTTTTCACTAAATTTAGCACTCTACTCAAGAGTATTCTTATAGATGGTTGAATTTTATTATTATTTGTATTATATATATATATATATGTATATATATGTATGTATTATGTGATTGTGATTATTTATATATGAAATATTGTTAATCATTGTTAGATTACTTATACGTACATACCTATGTGAAATATTGTTAATTCTTAACATATGTACGTATATTAATTGAAAATTTAATTTTTGTTTAATTATTTTTATTTAAAATTGTTAATGAGACTGGATGAATGAGGATAAATAAATAAAATAAATAAATAATCTTTTTTATAATCTATTTTGAGCATCCTCGGTGGAAACCAATCAGATTATCCATTACGCAATTTGTTAATATAAACTAGATTATATAGATTATATAGGTTAAGCATTTAGTAATCATCAGGGCTGAGACCAGATTAGGAGCTTGCAAAGCTTACGACTAAATTGAGTAGTTTGGATATGATGCTTGCCAATGGCTTATATTGCGAATATAGTGAAACGTCGAACATAGTCTTGAGCTGAGAGTGAAGCAGAGCTTGAAAATAGTGTCAAATGAAGCAGCGAAAACAAAACAAGTGTTCAAGTGCAGCCAGGAATAGTAAACCAAAGCTAGAATAAGATAACATAGAAAACGAAAAAACACTCAGTTATCTTAACAGTATTTATCGTAAAGTTACACAAAGTGGAGAAGACCAAATGACCACATTTGAAATGGACTCCATACCTTCAATTTTCGAGATATCGGGATGAAAAAAATCACAATTTGTAGATAATGAACGGAGGTTTTATCGTAATATAGAAGAAAAATTAATTATGAAAAAGAATTTCCGATAAATGCCGTCTTTCCAACGTATCGCATTCCTACAATTTGGGATTCGAGTTATTGAGCAAAACAGAAATGTTTATTTGTCAATTCTTACCAAAGAATTTTTTTAAATATTGTACGCAAATTTTAAATTAATAATACGTTTAGAGTTTTGTAAACATATTTACTGTGAATTTTTAACTTTACCATAAAGGGTTTCGTCAAGTATTGTAATCGAGCATGAAAAAAGTGGTTTTTTTAATTCTTTTTTTCGAAATATCTCAAAAATGGCTGAAACTATTTTGATTAAAAAACCATTGAATTTTATAAAGATAAGAGTAAATAAAAATTATTATGTGAAACAAGTGACCAAGAATCCTTAACTCATAGTAAATCAATATTAAATATAATTTTTATTTACTCTTATCTTTATTAAAGATGTTTCACCTTGCACCAACACCACAATCTCTACTAACCATTGAATTTTAGTCTACAAAAATGTCCTAATAACAGATCATTGACAAATTATATTTAAAACTAAAAAAAAAAATGAAATATACTATAAAATGAACCATAAATATAAAAAGAGTTATTTTTTTTCGGGAGCCGAAATTGGGGGGTTCAAAAAAATGAAACTATAGTTTTATTTTTTTGAACCCCCAATTGATTTGATATATCAATATATAGTTGTAGAGCATTTAATTGATTTGTACGAAATTTTGCATATGCACCCTATACAGGGTGATTCACGGTATCTTAGACGTTTTTATGAAAAACGGAAGGCAGGATTTTTCTGAAAATTTAGAACCTTAGATTTTCTAACCTGTTCAATCGATCTAAAATATTTTCAGCATTGCGACGTTTTGGCCCCCATCGAAAAGTCGTAGTAACTTTATTTTTTTAAATAGAACACCGCGTATATTAACACGTTTTTAGAACCGCCCTTTTATTAAAATACATTTTTGTTAATATTGTCCTATATCTATCTCTATCGGTTTTCGAGATAAAAAATAATTTGTGTTAAATAAGGTCCAAAACATGGCCCTAATTAAACTATAATAAATTAGTGCTCTCAATTCATGAAAAGTTGATATTTTAGTAGTAGTTTAGACACACCCGAAGTATTTTATTTACGCCTAAAAATCGACTCCATATTATACAGGGCGTGCTATGATTCTTTTTATTTCCGTTATTCATAAAAGAGATCAAAAGCTCGTTTTTTCAAATGAGACCCTCCGTATATTATTCAATAAATTGAAAGACGAAGAAAAATGCTTTAAGACGAAATATCATGTCGCTATACCTAAAACATCAAGTTTTTTAATAAAGCCTCATTTAACTAACCATAGCAATATCAAACTTATGACAGTTTGTTGACTATTTATAAGAAACTTATAAAGAGTTTATTGACGGTGTTCAAAAAAATCTCCCAAAATGACCGCAAATATTGATTATTCAAACGAAGTTCTTATAGTTCAAAATGAATAATTTCAAAAAATTAAAATCGAAGAAAGCTGATATCTATATATATAAAATTAAGGTTTTGTCTGTACATTGCTCCAAATCACGCCAAATTTTGGTTGCACACGTTTCAAGAAAAGATATGAACGAAAACACCCTCAACAAAATTTCTGTCTGTATGTATGTCTGTATGTCTGTCTGTCTGTATCAGTGGTTTCCGAAAAGTTTCTCATGATTCACGTAAAAACGGCAGAAGGGATTATTATAAAATTTCATATTTACATCAAATGTCTTCTAACTTACGTTTTTAGCTATATAACGTTTTGATATTTTGACCCCAGAAGGGGGTTTGGGGGGGGGGCGAATAAAATTATCAAATAACTCCTAAACTATTAACCCTACAGCAAATTTTATGATAAACAAAGTTGTAGGGGATGTGATTTCTGACAAATTTTGTTTAAAAAATTTCCCCAAAAAACCTCCCAAAAAGGGGGGGGGGAGGGTGAAAAATGTAAATTCTAGAAATGCAAAAACTAACCACCCAAAATGGGATGGGGGGGGGCGCAAAAAATGAAAATTCTTTCTCTTGGGTCAAACTCAACCAAATTTTGTATACATAATCTGTGGGTCACTAGAAGTCTAGAAATTCAAAAACTGGGTGCGGAGGGTGGGTGCAGGGTTGGAATGGGGGTGGGGTGAGAAGTGAGGCGGAGTAGTGTAGGGGTGCAGGGGGTAATGCGGGGTGGAGTCCAGGGGGCATAGCGGGGGCGAGGTCTAGGGAGCTAGGTGGGGGGTGGTGCGCAGGGTTGGAGGGCGCGGGGTGGGGTCTGGGGTGGATGGGGTGCGGGGTCCGAGGTGGGTGCGGTGCGGGTGGTGGTGTGGTGGCGGGGGTTGGGAATGGGTGGATGGTGCGGGGGGTGGGGGTTGGGCGAGGAGGGTTAGTGGGTTAGGGTGCGAAATGGTGTGTTGGGGTGGTGGTGTGGGGGCGGGGTTTGGGCATGGTGCGGGGGTGGGGGTGCTGGGTGGGTTTCTGGGGGGTGGCTGGGAGTGGGGGGTGAGGGTGGGGCTCGAGGGACGGGGGTCCAGGTCCCTGGCTAGCAAGAGGGCCGCCGAAGGCGGGCCTTGCAACTAGTTTCTAATAAAATATGTAGTCTCATAATTAAAAGAAGATATTATTAATTGATAATGGACCCAAAATTAAGAGCGGTGGGGGGGGGATTCTCTCGTAAATAATTATAAAATATTTTAATTCAATATTAAATATAAGAGAAGACTCAGGTGTATGGTAAAGTCATGTGGATGGACACATCAGTTTTTTTTTTCAATATAACGGAAAGTCAAGTCAGCGGTATCTTCAATCTAATTAAATATGCAAGTTGAAGAAGTCACAAACACTCATCAGGAATCAAACTCGAGTGACAGATTCACTTCTCAGACAAGACTCAAACTTCGAGACCAAAACTCATTCAGTTCTTTCTTCTACTTTGCATTTCGTTCAATAAAATCTAAAAATGTCGTATAATCACTAAAAAATTTCAATTAACTTATACTATTTATTCAAAATTTTGAAAAAGAAAACATGCAATAGAGACAGAGCACAATATAAGAGAAGAAAATTTTGAAGTACTCCAACGGGAAAAAAACACTTATAAGAAATTCATATTGGAGAGTTTGTATACAGATTAAACGTAAAATTGAACACTCAGTTTGATTTTAAACAAAACGGTCAATACAAAGACTAAAATATTATTTAGTAACTTATTATTTTCAAAGATTGTTAACAAAAAATTTTTCAATATTTAAACTCATTTCATTTTTCATATTTCTAATTCTCTCTATGTCCCCAGTGAATATAAGTGTAATATAAAATTGTACAAATACAAAAAAGTTAAAATGTTACAATCATATATTTATTTTTTGTTTTCTCTCTTTGACTTTCATTTGTGTTTCTTTGATTGTGATTTCAATTTTAATATGTTTTGTGCGAAATGTTAAATTATAAATTGTATGGAGGGGAGAGTTGCTTTGTTTTAATAACTGAAGATGTTTTTTTTTTGCTTTTTTTTACTTAGGGAAAGTGGTGTAGGTTTTAGGTGAAACATGATATTAATTAATAAAGTAAAGGGAGTGTAGTAGCTTCACAATGAATTAAATAAAACTCAAAGAGGCTTATACAGGCTCAATAGTTTTTAATCTGTAAACTCCTGACCTTAAGAGACTGGAACTGACTTCCAGCCACCGTCATCTTCGCAACTTATAACCTTCATCTGTTTAAGACCGCATCCACAGATAACTTCGACCCCAGCCCAGCCCATAAAATCCCCTCTTCTTCTTCTTTTCAAGGTGGAGGGGCCAACCCAGGACTTTAGGGGATGCACCTTTTTGGTGTATCTCCTTCTCTAATCAATATCATTATAAAAAAAACTCGGCCAGCCTTACTCCCGAAACATCTCTTAGAGAATTAAATTTTTTATAAAATTGAAATTTTTTCATTTTTTTGTTTTTTTACATTTTCAATTTTTTGAGTAATACAAGATTGAAGAAGAGAATAGTTAATTGCGCTGTTTTACTATTTATGTTATGCTTGTTACAGGGTTTTATGATTGATATTTTGTACTGCAAAACACCTTACAAATAATGAATTAATGGAATGTGTATCATCTGAATTGAATCATAATAATTGATTAAAATTTCTAATCATTATTTAAATCTATTCCTACTAATATACATAGGATATAAAAAATTCCAATAATAATTAAAAACGTAAATTATAGAATTAATAATATTGATTAAACTAATAATTTTTGTTATCAAACTGAAATTAATAATGCTGGACTAATTACAAGTATGGTAATGATAATGATAAAATGATTAAGTGAAATTAAAAGGGAAAATGAAAATAGAGAACCATATTTTATTTTAATTTGATGAAATAGTTATTTTATCGAATATAATGAGGTTGATACGATTGAAGTAGTTTTTGGAGACCGACAATATATAGCGAGGGGTGAACCGCGAGCTATAATCTTGTACACCTACTTCAACTTCCACATTTAATTCCAAGTAGAAGACAATAGATGACAATAGATTATCTAATGAATTCCAAAGTAATTCCAAAGACGGTGTACACATAATTCCAATCGCGGTTAACCCCTCGCTATATACTAAATTCTGCTAATAATGAAAAACTGTATAATATTGTTACTGTCACTGAGAGAGGAGACAGAGGGGAATTTCACATTGTATTTCCTTCACTGACCTTTTAAAACCCTGAAGAAAGAGGGAATAACCTCCGAAACGTCGGCTTTGAATTAAAAAGATAGATATTTATTTAGCTCTCTTTTTTTGAACCTGCCTCATCAATTATTCAATAATAATGAAAATTACCTTCTTAAAAATAGGCTTGTTCATTATAATAAACGGTGTTCACGGATTCAGAGCCAGGAATCTATAGGTACTTAAAATATTCGGCTTGCGTGACGGCCGACGCCGATGTGGTTTTTTAATTTTAAAACCCACCAATAAGTTCATGATAAATAAAATTTATTAAACAAATTGTTTTGATTATTATATTTATTTATTAATATAAGCGTGTAAAAAATAGTATATTGTATATGGCAAAGGCCTAAAATGAAAAATAATATCCACCAGGCTGAGAGCTTGCCTATAGTGAATGTAATAAAAGCAGAAGCGAATACACTAACCTTGATTTTCGGGTGTTTCTCACTACGCCTCTGCCATATATATATATATATAAAATTCTTTGTCCGATACACTCACTCACTCATCATCAAAACAGCGAGAACCACTAGATATAGAAACATGAAATTTGGAGAGGATATTACATCTATGACTTAGGGGCTCACTAAGAAAGGATTTTTCGAAATTCGACCCTTAAGGGGATCAAAGGGGGCAGAGTGTATTTTCACTGATTATGCGATATCTCTTAAGGACGATAAAATATCTACTTGCTTTTTACTTCTAAAAATACTAAATTAAAGTATCTAAAAATTTATTTCAGGATTTTTTGAAATTCGTCCCCTAAAGGAGTCAAAAGGGGCAAAATATCTTTGCAATGTGTTTACACTAATTATGCATTTTCAATTAAGAACGATAAGATATCTACTTGATTTTTACTTAATAAAATTCTAAATACAAATATCTCAAAAGTAATTTCAGGATTTTTTGAAATTCGACTCCCAACTATCCAAAATGTGAGTGGGGGCAAAAATTAAAACTCTCTCCTATCTTGATCAAATTTTGTAGAGTTATGTTTTATTACTTTACGAAACTATTCCTGTAAAAATCTGGCGGGAGGCGTCTCGGCATGTGATTATTAGGTCTGTAATATACCATATATTTGTAATATTTTGCCCCCTCTTTCGCCCTCACGCACTCATTTTGGCTATTGATTTTTACAGCATACATTTTATATAGTCTTAAAAACTAACATTACAAAATTTGATCTATATCGGAGAGAGTATATATTTTTTGCCCCCACTCATATTTTGGGAGGTTGAAATTATTTTTTAGATATTTGCAAATAAATTAATCTCAGTTTTTAAAAGGTAAAAATCAATAGCCAAAATGAGTGCGTGGGGGGAAATGGGGGCAAAATATTACAGACCTAAAAATCACATGCCGAGACGCGGCCGCCAGGGCCAACTGCCTGGAGGGCCGAGCTGTAGGCACGCCCGGAGCAGCTGGTACACTATATTTTCATAATAGCAAGTAAGTAAGAAAGAACGATTTGAGAGAGAATATAAAGCATTACCTTTTTAGTAAAAGATTTGACTGTGTAAGTTTTATTTCTAATCTTCAATCAGAAGTGTAATCTTATCGATTTGCAAAATACAAACATTTTGGCAATAAACGAAGTTTCGACGACCCTCTGTTCTCGTGTTAAGTATCAATCAGACAGACAAAATATGCATTATTAAAAATGTTTTAATAATTTATAAAGAATTTTTCTTTAAAATATTTATCAATTTTTATATTTAGTCTGTATTTTAGTCAAGAATGTAATATTATAATTGATTATTATTTCTTTCCTTTCCTTATAAATTAGAAAGTAACGTTTAAATCCAAAAGTGGGTGTTTCTAGAATAACCCAAATTAAAAATAATATCTAATCTACAGAAACTTGTCTGAGCTTGTCTTTTTGACCCTTGCATATTCTTCGACGTCAATATTAACAAAGAATTCTTCTATCCGTGGCCTTTTCAAAAAATAGATGATCCTCTAATATTATTAGGAGTAAAATTAATAAATTAATAGGTATTTTGGACAAATTTTATATTTTATTAATTTTTGCACAACGTTTCGTCCGTTTCGGACTTTATCAAGTGCTCAATCAATTAACAAATTAAACGTACATAAAATAGTGAGAATATTCGAGAAAACAATTTAAAAAATTTAAGATTTTTTTTTTTTTTTTTTTTTTTTTTGGCTTTTCGGCCATGGTAATCTGTCACTTACGATACTATTTATTTTTATTTTTAAATTTGTCTCTACCTCGAGTGATTGAGCTGGATGCCTCGAGCCGGATTCGAACTCGGGTCCTCTTGGTTAGCTGGCGACATGCTACCGCCCAGCCTGACCCCCAAATTTAAGTTATCAATCTTGAGTTAACATAAAAAATAAATAAACAAACAAACAATATTTATTTTTATGTTAACTCAAGATAACTTAAATTTTTAAAATTGTTTTTCGATGTTCTCACTATTTTATGTACGTTTAATTTGTTAATTGATTGAGCACTTGATAAAGTCCGGAAACGGACGAAACGTTGTGCAAAAATTAATAAAATATAAAATTTGTCCAAAATACCTATTAATTTATTAATTTTATTTAAATAAGAATGGACATTAACCAAATGAAGTTAAATTATTAGGAGTTTTTTTCTGAGACACTGAAGGTTTAATAAAAGGCAGTCCAGGAATAAATAATAAAATATTTCCAATAACTTTTACAAAAAGTGTATTTATTGTAGGGTTTTCTCTTTACAACTTTTTCCGAGGTATACGCTATTTCTTCAGGGTTCAATTCAGATCTTTCTTCTAACAAAAACAAATTCTAATTAAATAATCGTACAATTTTCTAAATTTCAAACTCAAAAAATTTTTACTACAAAATTTTAATATATTGCTTTTAACGAAACCCAGGTATACGTAAAGAATAGTCTAAAAAAAGCTGTTCGCCAGTATCTATGCAACCAAAAGACGCCTCTGAATATAAATAGTCTACCCTATAGGCGTACTTGCTAAATGGATATTATTTTTCATTATGTTTAAAATTTGACGGCCATCTCCCATGAATTCATTGCCTATTTTTCTAATTAGAGGTTTAAAAATTGATATAGGTACTTATCAAGTCTCATGAGTTATTAGTCGTGTATAAATTTTAATCCGATTGAAATAAAGGAAGGTGGTGTAAATTAGTCATTTCGCAAAATAAATATTTTAATCGTTCATATCTCGTCTTTGGAAAGTCGCAGAGCATTGAAATTTGTAACTTAAGCTATCTAGAGACTACAATAAGTAACACAAGATTTCGGCTAAAATAGAAGTACCTACTGGAAGTTGATGTTTACGTACGTAAGAATGTACCCCCCTGCGTTTTCCAACCATAAAACTCAGAGCTACAAAATTTGAAACTTAAGCTCAATATAGCCTAGAAAGACCACAGGAAGCTTTTGGTTGAAATCGGAACACAGGAAGTTGTCATTTACATGAAAGATTTTTCGTTTTTTTTTATTTTCTGAAAAACGGCTAAAACGATTTTTTTCAAATTTGTGTAAGTCAGTTATTAGTCGTGTATAAATTTTAACCGATTGAAATAAATGAACGGGGTGTAAATTAGGAGTGTCGTAAAATAAATATTTAATCGTTCATATCTCGTTTTCGGTAAGTCGCAGAGCCTTTAAATTTTAAATTAAGCTAAATAGAGGCAAAAAGTTAGCGAGCATCGCTCGGTGCTCCAGAAACTAGGTCAGTCAGAAATCACTCTGTTTACCTCCATCAAACTTCTCTCAAAAATCTTACTTTTGCGACTGGTATTACAAAAAATATCTATAATTATATTTGTTAATAGAAATATTGGTAGCCGGTGATTTTTCCCAGCATCATAATAATGATTGTGGTGAAATCCGGCCCCGCAACTCCCTTTCATTCCCGCAATATTTCATTTTTAATTGAAAAATGATTATAAATTAATCGTTATATGGTCAAATTTACATTCATCTATCTTTTTCAATTTAATTTTCACTCTCTAGTGTTATTAGGCGGGCTACATAAATCAGAGGACAAATTAAGAGATTTATTTGTGTTATTGTATTCAATTGTAAATGGAAAAAATAATCATTTGAGCGTGGAAAATATTCAAAATTGTTCTGAATTATTAATAGCTTCATTATGCCAGCAAAATATTAAATTTAATAAAAACATTTTTAAAAAAATAATTATATTAACATATTTTTAAAAAATTGTACTAACAATAATGATAAAATAATTGCCGTCGAGTATTTGGTCTTAACATATTAAACTTTTAGTTTTCGAATATCTTTTGGATGTCTTCACCCTTAAAAATAATTTTTTGACGTTCCCTAATATATCTAAGATGCAGTTTGCTCTTTCCCCTACTCTCACATGTGCAGAAAGTCAAAAATATTTTCACTGCGTCGTTTCTCGAATCTGGCAACATTGAATTCTTACGGAAGCTAAAAGACAAAGAATAAAAAAAAAGACTTCATGAAACAGCTCAATGCGAAATTCCAAATGAGAACAGTATGGTTAGGTTGAGAGAATTAGCTAAAAATCTCAAATACACAAGCTGAAGAAGTTTTTTAGATATGGAAAAAAGAGTGATTTTAGTGCGACGTTGCCAAGTCGCCATCTCTCACTTGCCATGCCATGAGAGAAAAAATGAAAACATCAAAATACCTAACTTTTAACATTTTTCAGACAAAACAAATACCGATTGATACAATTATTTTAACAGGAAAATATTTCTTATATCTACAGTTAATGAGTGAAATCAGTTTTTAAAAATAATTTCAAGAAAATTACGATTGTTATTTAATGAAACATTCGCTTTAACATCAATCGGTATAGGGTTCGCGTGTTAATATGGAAATTTCAATTGTCAATATTTACAAATTGAGTGCCGCAAGGACTATTGAAAAAAATTTATACGTATAAAGGACACATAAATATGTGTATTCAAAGTTTTAAAAGGATTTCAAGAAAATTGATTTATTAGGGAACGTCCTTAACAAACAAGAGGTCCATTATATTACATATAGAATCCCCATTTCTAGTTGTTGTTCACTAAGAGAAATAATATAACATGTACGCAATGATTGCTCCGACCTCTACCATGGTAATTTTAACGAATGTCAAATGTGAGCATGGGTGGTAGGCACTCTGCTTCTTTCCAACACGACTTTGGCGAGGCATTCACAGGCCAAATATATGAAGAAAGGCGTAAAATCAGTGGCGTAAATAGGGTCCGCAAAACCCCGCAGTGCTGGGAAGGGTGGGGGGCGCAGCTAAGTGGTCACAACGCAATTTGCCACGAAGCTATAATATACCATTTGGATATGAATATCTCTCAATTAAGTTGCCTTTTAGACATAATTATTGCGATTGCTGTACCCAAATAATAAATGTTTAGTCTACTGCTGCTGCCAATTATACTTAAATAAAAAAAATTCAACTATCTAAAAATCTAAATTTTTCGATGCAATTAATTAATACGGTATATTTTCTTAAAAATGACTTTAATACCAATACAACTAGGTATAGAGAAAATGACAGATATTATTATAATCAAATATTTCTTTATAGAAAGTGATTTATGTGAAGTTTGCACTGCCTTATTACTATTTTTAACCATTAAGGCAGTCTCAAAGCAAAACGTCACCAGTCTATTGTTCGAGAGGGAGGAGCCCATGCTTCCTGAAACACCGGTTGCTGATATTAAGGGGTTTTTAGAAATCGTTAAAATTATACCTAGAAACATCTTACCGCCCGAAGAATTTTTTCAAGAAATTAATCAATATAAAACAATAAATAGTTCTAGTTTGATTGAAAATATTTAGTTTGTCGAAAGTCCACACGACCCCTACCCATCCCATAAAAGTAGCCGAAAGTAGGAGTGTATCCACACGACCACTACCCAGCTCATAAAATCCCTTCTTCTTCATTTCACGATGGAGGGGATAACCCAGGCCTTTAGGGGATGCACCTTTTTTGTGTAACTCCTTATCTCATAATTTTCATTAAAAAAAAGTTGATGATTCATAAGAGAAATCAATGAGGATGTCTTTGGTTTGATGCATGTTAACTGAAAATGTACCTAAGCTTACGAATGGTGTAAGAATTTTTAAATTTAGTTCATTAGATTCCTGAGATTAACCAAATCAAACAAATAAAAATATTCTTCTTCTTTATATAGAAATGTAGATAGATCAGGGCTTATATAGCTAAAGGTATTGTAAATTTTTTATCCCAACAAATCCAATATATGAGCATCAGCATTTTTTATATATAAAAAATAATAAATTAATTTTTAGATATTAAAACAATGAGTAGGTATTTGTAATTGTTAACATTAATGTTTACGTTCATAGCCACAAACCTTCTTATGTTTTACCCGAGTGGTTAATCGAGATTGAATTAGGTGTACAGGTCTATGGAATTATGTGGAATTATTTTGGAATTCATTAGAGAATGTCCCTTCATCTATTCTCGGTTTTGCTCGAGGGGTGAACCGCCACATATCGTGTACACGTACTTCCACTTTCACTTTCATTTCCAAGAAGAATAGATGAAGGGGCATTAGCTAATGAATTCCAAAATAATTCCACAAAATTCAAAAGTCGGTGTACACCTAATTCCAATCACGGTTCACCCTTCGGTTTTACCTAAGCTTTAGAGTAGGTATTAAATAAAATAGGGAAAGAAGACAGTTGCTTCTATGATGTTTAAGCAATTCGAGGAATCAGTAGAGGGCCAGTCACCTATATCATTATTCTGATGGTTTTTTCCTAATAACATTAAATATGACAAAATAACTCTAGAGGAGAATAATAATGGTCATCATTTTGATTTCGTGGATTTTCTGATGTGAACTTTAAATTAATTGGTAAGTCGGCGGTTCCGTATCAAAATGTTGCTAAATTAGACGAGATCACTTATTAGCGATACATCATTTGCAAATCGAACGATATTCGGTGATAATTTTTTTCTTATTTATGCTAGAGATGAATAAAATTGTATTTTATTGTGTCAATTAATAAATTGAAAATCGATTTAATATTTGAATTCAGGACAAGTTTCTCTTTAGAGAAGGAGATTCAGTCTGATGAAATTCATTAAGTTTCAAACTAGATTTTGTTTAGAGATAGAGTGTCTCCAATAAAAGTTATTAGTAAACAAGCAAGAGAAGCATATCTTATTGTAATATTTATCAAGTGGCCTCGACAAACTCAGAGCTTGCTATACCCTTAGGGCATAGATTCAACAAGGTCGCTCGCTATTAATGAATAATAAAATTTCAATTCCGATTTAATATTGAAGAGCGCTCAAGTGAATTGAAATGGAAGTGAATAATAGAGAATGGAAATTAATTTTCAATTTTTCTTAATTTGAAAGATACGTTTAGGTACTTAGCTCTCAAGTGAAGAGAAATACGACTCATTAAAAGGAGAAACAGGGATAAGTGTCTGTCTGTTCAGCAATGATCAATGACATCAGCAAGCACGTATCCATAATTTTTTTTGACGGTGAAGAGAGAGCAAAATTTCCGCTTAAAAAACAATAGATTTTTATTTAATAATATAGGTAGGTAGGTAGGTACATGGCGTAATTGAAAAATGAATTTAGTTCTAATATTTAAAGCAGATCCAACTCGTGAAAGCTTACAACGATGACGTCACAGTATGCTTTCACTTTATGTTTTGTTTTCTATTCATAGTAGATGAATTCAATTACTTTTTAGATATAAAAAAAGTAAAAAAAAAGTATTTTTTTGAAAGAAAATTTCTTTTATGATATATAGTAGATAGAGGTAAAGGTGGTAATATGATATTTTGCGTGGACTCACTGAAGCTTTTTCATGCTAATAGCCTCTAATTTATATTTTATTTTGTGTACTTTATATTTTGTAATCTATATTTTGTATTTTTATTTTGTTTTGTTTTTTGTATTTTTATATCTAATTTGTATTTTATTTTTCTTTATATTGTTAATCTCTATATTTGTCAGTTTCTTTTTTTTCTCTTCTCTTGAATGTACATTATAAGGGTTTACACTGACCTATGTATATAACATCATTAATAAATAAATAAAATAAATCAATAAAATAAAAAAATGAGCCATGTAGGTATTATGAGCCCCCAACATATCTGGTCATATAGAGCACACAATTTTTTTTCAAATACTAAATTTAAACCTCTTTTTGCTGCTAGAGCGCTTTTGTTCAGTTGCGGATGATAGTTTATGGCTGCACCAAGTTTTTGTGTTTAATTCCTACTACCAAACTTTGAAAGGTGGTTATTTAACCTTTAATTACGGTAACTATTCGGTTATATTCACTATAATGGCTAATGAATCTTATACAGTAGGTTTTAAACGTCGATTTTATGTCGGTTGTTTGTAATTAAGAAAATAACAAAATAGGGTTGGGGTTTGAGGAAATCCAATATGGCGATGTTGATAATTTGAGCCACCTTCTGTGTCTGGTATATGAGCTCCAATTTTTAGGGACTTTTCTTGTTTCAGATGCCACGAAAGATACTAGGCCCAAAACCAAAACCTAAAAAAAAAACTGGAATTGTGATGATATGGTTATGGCAATAAAGGCAGTTATGAACAAAGAAATGAGTTTGAAAAAGGCGTATGCAATTATTGCAGAGACTAAATCATTTTTTGTTTGTTTTCCTACTTATACTATATACACTATTAAGGTTTTGTAATTCATAAAATACAATGTTCATATTAATATACCTGATTGGGGGTCGGGATTCTTAAGGCCAATTAATTTTTCAATCAATTGACTAATATCAAAGAACGTGTTTACACCCTAAATGGACTTGCTTCCCGTGAAGTCTAGCTCAGAACGCTTTGGTTGATGCAAACAGATTCTTGGATATCAACCCCTTTGCTAAGAAGGATGTATACCGGGCCAGGAAGCGTTAGTGAAAAACCACCCTTAATAGCGCTTCGTATCCAAAGACTTCAAAAAAAAAGGAACCGTTAAATGAATTGGTTTGACCGCAGGTTCGAATAATGTGCTAGTAATCAAAACTACTTTGAAAAATGGTAAATGTTCTGGAAAATATTCTTATTTTTAAAGTTCAAATAAATTGTGATTTTGTTTTTAATAATAATCAAAAACAGGATTGGTTATTAAACAAAATAAAATATATATCTCAAAGATGGAAGACTCCTTATTATTTCTTATTTGTTAAATATGGCGGAGGAAGCAATATAAAACTCAAATTTAATATTTAAACAAAATAACAACTTTTTATTTTCTTTTAATAAATCAGCAGTGGAAAAATATCAAATGCACATATTATAGTAACATTATGTTTTATAAAATAAATACAGTTTTATATAATTAATATATTAATTGTAACATAGCAATATTTCATAAATTAATTGATAATTATATCAATTGAGTAATACAACTCTAAATTAAAGAGTGAATTATTTTCAATATAATAGAAAAATATTTCCAATATTTAATGATTAATATATAAACAGTTTTACAAATAATTATTAAACTACTTAGCTTGTTTTTCAACACGATTGTTCCAAAAGAAATTATTTTTCGTCAATTGAAAACGTTAGCTGAAGCCTTTCTCTTAAAGAGGATGTATCCGTCCTTGTTCCACACTAAAATCTTGCATTAGTTGGAAACAAAGCAATTTGAGAAATCCTTTTCTCTGGAGTTCCTTTGAACCCGTTAATTCAGGTTGATAATTAGCGTATAATTAATCAAACAAGATATTTAAAGATGGCGGATTAACACCAGCGTGGGTGAAAAAACGCAACGAACCAGCTACTGTATACGAGCTGTTCAAAATGGCCTCGCAAGGCAATGAAGATCTTTCTCGCTAAAAAGCAAAGAACAGCATCCTATGGGTCCGACCAGTGTAAGAGGAAGGACACAACGAACCAGCCACTGTATAATGGGCTGTTCAATGGCCGCGCAGGCAATAGAGTTCTCTCTCGCTTAACAAGACGAGCAGAGCAACCCGAGTTCGGTCTACATGAAGGCAGCGCCTAAAACCAACTGAGCTCGCCCGGCTTCACTAGCTGTGAAGAGGGCCCAAACGGTCACGTGATCAAAACTAGGGTTTTGATTGGTGAACGTCACACATTTTTTATGACTGTATTTTGTTCTCTCGAAAGGCTTGCTTAAAAGCGACTGGAATTCGTATTTTTCTCGAAATAAATTTCCTTTGGAACGACAAAGTATTGAATTACTGCCAGTATAATTAATTTTTTGAATGAAAAGATATCAGTTTTGTTGTGAAATTGAATCTTTTTCTAGAATATTTTAAATAAAGATATTAAAATATCCTTTACAATAGGAAAATGAAAACAAATTTCTATAATATTTTTTTTGATAAATTGAAAACTTAAAACTATTTGAATTAATTTTAATTAAATTAATTAACATAAGAAAAAAGGCTGAAAACTCTTAAGTTTGAACATAACTCCCCAATTTTTGTTAAAAGATCCTCTTTTAACGAATTAAAACTAAAGTTTTTTAAAGTGTCTTTGACAGCTGGGTGAGTTTTGACATTTCACAGATGTTTTCAGAATATGGACTTTGTCACTTTACATATGATAAACATTTTTTTTTTTAATGATCTTAAAACTAATTACTTAAATACTAATGGTGTTTGTTTTGGTTAAACAAAATCATTTTGTTTATCAACTTATAAACTAAATTTCTATTGGCAATGGGGCCAATTTGACAACTGGTCTTGTTATTGTTCCCAACTGGGTTTTCAACTTAACCACCCTCACGGTACCATCTTTGCCTGGAAAAACTTCCAGTACACGTCCTAACTTCCACTGGTTAGTCAGTGTATTTTTGTCTTGTATAAGAACTAATTGATTTACAACAAGGTTTACAATTTTGGTTTTACCTTTATACCGTTGTTGTAAAGTGTTTAGATAGTTATTGGACCAAGCTTTCCAAAAGCCGGCTTTTAAATTTTCTAAAAATTTAAATCTTTGATTTAATTTACAATTTCTTTCTTGACAATGTTCTAATACTGGTAATTGTACAAGAGGTTGACCAACTAGAAAATGTCCAGGTGACAAGTATTCAAGACTTTCACTGTCATCGGAGAGAGGGGTTAAAGGCCTTGAATTTAAAATCGATTCTATTTGACACAAAAGAGTTTCTAGCTCCAACAACGTTAAAAAGCTCTGTCCTACAATTCTTTTAAGGTATTGTTTACAAACACGCACAGATGATTCCCAAAGTCCACCGAAGTGAGGGCTGTAGGTGGGTACAAAAGACCAACAGATTGAATTCTCTGATAAGAACTTCATTACTTCATTATTTTTCATTTTTGAAATCAATTGGTTCAATTCCGACCTGACAACTTTGGAAGCGGAGACAAATGTTGTTCCATTGTCTGAATATATCCTTTTGGGAACCCCTCTGCGGGCAATAAATCTTTTTAAAGCATTTAAGAAACATTCTGTACTGAGATCCGTACAAACTTCGAAATGACAAGCTTTAGTGGCGAAACACACAAATGTGGAAACGTAAACCTTTTGTGGCTTGGAACCTCGTCTCAGATTTAAGTGGACCATGAATGGGCCGAAAAAGTCTACTCCTGTATTTTCAAAGGGTCGTGAAGGATTGACTCTATCACCAGGTAAATTTCCCATTAAGGGTGTGTAGGTTAGCGGCTTCTGTTTGAAGCATGTAATGCATTCACGGCAAACCTTTCTTATTAACTTTCTCCCTTGTACTATCCAAAATTTTAGTCTGAGCAAGGCCGAAATAACATTAGGGCCTGCATGTAAGTACTTTAAATGATAAGACCTAACTAATAATTTAGTTATGTAACAACTTTTCGATATTATTAAAGGATGCTTTTGGTTGTAGGGGATGTTAGCTTCTTCTAAACGACCTCCTACCCTTAACAAGTGGAATTTGTCCAAGAATGGGTTTAAAGTTAGGATGTTAGATTTTCTATCTAACGGCTCCTGATTTTCTAAGCTAGTTATTTCTGTGACAAAACTTATTTGGCTGTATTTAATCAAATTTAATAATGAATTCTCTCTATCCAAAGGACGTATAGTTTTAAAATTTTTAAACTTTTCTTTATATTCGTCAGGATATTCCCTTTTTATTTTTAAATAGATACAGAACTTTTTGAGTATTGAAAGGTGAGAAACTAATCTTTCCAATGAAGAGAATTGTGACAAATATTTATCTATTACTTCTTCTTTTTTGAGAAGTGAGTGCACAAAACTTACAACTTCTTTTTTATTTTCTTCCTCTGGGGTTTTAACCTCGTTGAGGAATTTAAATGGGGTGGGGTTTGATAAAAAGTGTGCTTTGTAACCCTTTTTCCAAAATTCTGTGTTTAAAAAATTTTCTACTGAAATCCCTCTGGTCCCCAAGTCTGCAGGGTTTTCTGCGGTTGGAACATGTGACCAGGAGTGAGGAAAATCTAAACTCTGTATTTCAGTAATCCTATTAGAAACGAAAGTTTTAAATTTGTAAGGTGGGCTGGAAATCCAGTTCAAAACTACTGTAGAGTCTGAAAGTAAATAAATGAATTCAAGTTTGATTTCAAAGGCCCTTAAGATAAATTTTATGGAGTTAACTAAAGTTAAAGCTGCGGTTAATTCTAACCTTGGAATTGTTAAAGACTTTAAAGGAGCTACCTTAAATTTTGCATAAATTAAGTTTGAGTCAATATAATTATTTTGCGAATCATATTCTACTAGATAAATTACAGCTCCATAAGCTAATTCACTAGAGTCTGCATATCCAAATAATTTAAACTTGGACAAAGTATTTTTAAATAAATATCTTTGTATTCTGAAATTCGAAATTTGTGTCATCTCTTTTCTAAAGTTTGACCACAGCTCCTGATAAGCATGGGGTACAGGATCATCCCAGTTGAGTCCTGCTTTCCACAAACTTTGAAATATGATTTTAAAAGTTATAATGCATGGTGAAATCCATCCCAATGGATCATAAATCTTGGCTAGATCTGACAAAATGTTTCTCTTTGTGAGATTCTCATTGGAAAAAGAGGTGAAATTAAAAGAAAATTGATCTGAATCTGAGAACCAAACTAAACCTAAGACTGTAGAATGGTCTCCAAAAGGAATAAATTTAGACTGAGCAGTTAAAATATTTTCTTTTTGCAAAAGATCTAAAATTAAGGGGGAATTAGAAACCCATTTGTCTAATTTAAAATGACCTTTACCTAAAACATAATTTAAATCTTTTATTAATGTTAAAAGGCTTTGTGGAGAATCACTCCCTATTAAAAAATCATCTAGATAAGTATTCTTTTTAATTATAGATTCTACTTGTGGGTACTCTGCAGAATTTTTCTCTGCTAACCAAATTAAACATCTTATCGCTAGATAAGCCGCTGGAGCTAATCCAAATGGTAAACAACTAAACCTGTAGATGTTTATGACATCTTCCTGCATGTCTTTCCACAGAATTCTTAAATAATTCCGGTGGTCAGGATCGATTAAAATTTGAAGATACATTTTTACAATATCTGTAGTGACTACAAATTTGTAAGTGCGAAACCTGGTTAAAACTAGACGTATGTCATTCTGAAGGGTGTCACCTACCTCTAGGCAATCATTCAATGAATATTTTGAGGAAGACTTAGCTGATCCATTCAAAACTATTCTTAGGGGACTATTTTCACCCTTGTATACCCCGAAATGTGGGAGGTAAAATTGCTGATTGTTTTTTGTTTTATCATGCATAGTAAGAGGACCTACTAATTCAATAAAATTTAATTCTTTTAATGTATCGAAGTACTGAAAATATTCTTCCTTTAATAGAGGATTGCTATTTAATTTAACTTCTTGTCTTTTTAACATGGTAAGAGCTTTGTGCAGCGAGTCACCTAAAATTGGGGGATCAATTTTGAAAGGTAGTGCCACTTGTAATTGGCCACTTCCATTCTCTTTAATACTAAATTGGAATTGTAACTCTGCATTTGAAATGCTATCTGCTGCATGGTCTGGCGTCGAATCCAAGTCCATCAGCTTTAAAACATTAGAATTAATTTCTTCTAACGTTGTTGCTGCATGAGCATTTTTATTATTAAAATTAAAATCGTTTTTGTATAATGCTTCGGCCTTTCCGAAGACAATCCAACCTAACGAGGTATTCTGTGCTACAAGATTTTGATCTTGACTTTTCCTAATGTCGTTTAGCATTAATTTTGAAAATAAATCTGCTCCTATTAGGACTCCAGTGGTGTGGGGTGTATTAAACGTACCATCTGATAACGGTAACCCACTAATAAATTTAAATTGACTTCTTTTTAAAGGGACTGAAGGTATAGTCAAATTTAGGCTGTTTACAACATAGAATGGTGCATCCAATTCATAGCTATCATCGATAATTGAACCAATTTTCAAATTTACTAAACCTTTAGATGAAGTTACGTGTTGGCCTTTTAAACCTTTTACATTCAAAAGGGCGTTTTGTTTTTCTAAACCTAATTGATTAACGATTTCCTCTGAGATTAGAGAAATCTCACTTCCAGTATCAATGAAAGCACGAATGTGTACCTCACGTCCAGAAATGTCTTGTGTTTTGATGAGAGCTCGGCTTAATAACGTTGTGGATCCGTCCACTCCGCAGTGTCCTGATGTCTTGGAGGAAGACTTTGTGTCAGTTTGTTCTCCGGCCTTTTTATCCTCTGGGTCTTTTTGGACCACTCCGCCCTCCGATTTCAGTGAAGAGTTCGTTTTTGAATTACTGCAAAAATGTAAAAGTGGAGAGAGTTTAAAGCCGCAACGACAATTAAAGCGTTTACAATCATTTACATAATGAGAAGGAGAAAAACATTTTTTACACAATTTGTTTTGATTTACAAACTTTGACCTTTCTTCTAAAGAAAGCTTTTTAAATTTTTCACATTGCCACAAGCCATGCTGTTTTAAACAAAGTTTGCAACTTAGGTCTTTATTAGAAACCTGTACATTTAAAGATCTTGCACTGTTGCTTTCTTTAAATTGTACTTTTTGCTTGTTAGCATAAAAACTATGCGAATCTAAATAAGAATCTGCTTGTCTTTCTATGAAAATTAAAAGTGTGTCTAGACTCGGTATTTCGTCGTGGTTTTCTAACGTGAGTAACCAGTCCTGATGTACTTTTGCATCTAATTTGGAAGACACTAGTCTTACCAGTATGGGATTCCATTGATCAGTATTAATACTTAAATTTTTTAATTGTGCAATGGTTTGCCTAACCGTGCTGGTTAAACTTTGATAAAACCTTGAATTAGGAGATGTGATATTTTTTAAATTTAATAATTTATCTATTAAATCAAAAACAATTTTTCTATACTTATAATATTTACTTTCTAATAATTCAATGGCTACTTGGTAATTTTGATTAGTCAAATCTAAGTGCCTAATTAAGTTTAAAGGTTCCTCAGTCAAAAAACTTTTTAAGTACTGAAGCTTTTGACATTGGCTGAGTGAATTATTTGAATCAATTGCTGCATCAAATTGATGTTTGAAAGCAGGATAACGTGTGTATACACCATTAAATTTTTCCAACTCAATTTTTGGAAGATTTATGTGTATGTTTTTTGGTTCAGAATCTTCTGAACTGGTTTCTGAATCATTTGACGGTTTAGCAGTTTTTAATTTAGATAATTTATCTAAGAGTTTATATTTAAGATTATTGAGCTCGCGTGAAGTTGTGGTAATTTCCGAAATTATCGGAATAATGGTTGCTTCATTTTGTAACTCGTGTTCATAAATGTATTTTAAGCTATTATGCATGTCCAAAAGAATTTGTGTTACTTTTTCTATACTATGATTGTAAGAATCTGTAGAGCTAAATTCTTTTTCCGACATAAATTCTAAAAAGTCACTGCTTTCTAATTTTATTAAGGCCCACTTGGCTGCTACTTGTTTTATTTGCTTCTCCAGAGTCATCTTGAGATATCTATTTTATAGCTATTTATTTAATATAGTATTAGATTTGTTTTATTAACGGTCGCCACCAGAATTTATAACCAATTTTTCAAAATACTAATAACAAATTTGTTTTGAGAACTATTGCTAGATGTCTGGGGTGTGTCCTGTCACGGTCGCCAGATGATTGGGGGTCGGGATTCTTAAGGCCAATTAATTTTTCAATCAATTGACTAATATCAAAGAACGTGTTTACACCCTAAATGGACTTGCTTCCCGTGAAGTCTAGCTCAGAACGCTTTGGTTGATGCAAACAGATTCTTGGATATCAACCCCTTTGCTAAGAAGGATGTATACCGGGCCAGGAAGCGTTAGTGAAAAACCACCCTTAATAGCGCTTCGTATCCAAAGACTTCAAAAAAAAAGGAACCGTTAAATGAATTGGTTTGACCGCAGGTTCGAATAATGTGCTAGTAATCAAAACTACTTTGAAAAATGGTAAATGTTCTGGAAAATATTCTTATTTTTAAAGTTCAAATAAATTGTGATTTTGTTTTTAATAATAATCAAAAACAGGATTGGTTATTAAACAAAATAAAATATATATCTCAAAGATGGAAGACTCCTTATTATTTCTTATTTGTTAAATATGGCGGAGGAAGCAATATAAAACTCAAATTTAATATTTAAACAAAATAACAACTTTTTATTTTCTTTTAATAAATTAGCAGTGGAAAAATATCAAATGCACATATTATAGTAACATTATGTTTTATAAAATAAATACAGTTTTATATAATTAATATATTAATTGTAACATAGCAATATTTCATAAATTAATTGATAATTATATCAATTGAGTAATACAACTCTGAATTAAAGAGTGAATTATTTTCAATATAATAGAAAAATATTTCCAATATTTAATGATTAATATATAAACAGTTTTACAAATAATTATTAAACTACTTAGCTTGTTTTTCAACACGATTGTTCCAAAAGAAATTATTTTTCGTCAATTGAAAACGTTAGCTGAAGCCTTTCTCTTAAAGAGGATGTATCCGTCCTTGTTCCACACTAAAATCTTGCATTAGTTGGAAACAAAGCAATTTGAGAAATCCTTTTCTCTGGAGTTCCTTTGAACCCGTTAATTCAGGTTGATAATTAGCGTATAATTAATCAAACAAGATATTTAAAGATGGCGGATTAACACCAGCGTGGGTGAAAAAACGCAACGAACCAGCTACTGTATACGAGCTGTTCAAAATGGCCTCGCAAGGCAATGAAGATCTTTCTCGCTAAAAAGCAAAGAACAGCATCCTATGGGTCCGACCAGTGTAAGAGGAAGGACACAACGAACCAGCCACTGTATAATGGGCTGTTCAATGGCCGCGCAGGCAATAGAGTTCTCTCTCGCTTAACAAGACGAGCAGAGCAACCCGAGTTCGGTCTACATGAAGGCAGCGCCTAAAACCAACTGAGCTCGCCCGGCTTCACTAGCTGTGAAGAGGGCCCAAACGGTCACGTGATCAAAACTAGGGTTTTGATTGGTGAACGTCACACATTTTTTATGACTGTATTTTGTTCTCTCGAAAGGCTTGCTTAAAAGCGACTGGAATTCGTATTTTTCTCGAAATAAATTTCCTTTGGAACGACAAAGTATTGAATTACTGCCAGTATAATTAATTTTTTGAATGAAAAGATATCAGTTTTGTTGTGAAATTGAATCTTTTTCTAGAATATTTTAAATAAAGATATTAAAATATCCTTTACAATAGGAAAATGAAAACAAATTTCTATAATATCTTTTTTTGATAAAATTGAAAACTTAAAACTATTTGAATTAATTTTAATTAAATTAATTAACATAAAAAAGGCTGAAAACTCTTAGAAAGTTTGAACAATACCTGTGGCTAATGTTTTCTAACCATCTCTTCTATGCATTTACTTAAGGGGTTCATAATACCAGCACAGAACATTTTTTCTACAATATGACTTTTTTGGAATTGTTATTTATTTTTGACTTTCTGTTCATTTAATCAAGTTAATAGTTTTTAAATATTTTCATCAAATGCTGTAGTTAAAGTTTACATGAATAAATTAATTAAAATCATTCAAATTATTATTTTATTAATAAAAATGTAAATATGGGCTCATATTACCACCTTTATCTCTATCTATATATTTCAAAATCGATCTAAAAAAATGTGCAAAAATTAACTTAATGGTAAATATTTGAAGATATTTTCTCTTTGAAGAAAAACGGACTCATCATCATCATCATCATTGAGTATACAATCCTAAGACTGGTTTGATGCAACCACCCGTCTCCACTCGACTCTGTCCCCCGCCAGCTGTTTGACCTCTCTAAATGTCTCGCATCCCATATCTCCAATTATTTGGTTGAAATATTCTAATCTGGGCCTTCCCCTTCTCCTTTTCTTTCCCACCTCCCCCTCCAAGATATCCCTAAGCAGTCCCCCATGTCTCAATGTGTGCCCCATCATCTGACCTCTTCTCTTCTTCAGACTCTTCCACAAGGTTCTTCTTTCTCCGATTCTTCCAAGAACTTCTTCATTTGTAATTTTATCCATCCATTTGATATTCATCATTCTTCTGTAGCACCACATTTCGAAAGCCTCTAATCTCTTTCTCTCCGCTTCTCCAATTGTCCAGGTTTCACACCCGTACATGGCTATGCTCCATACATATGTCTTCAATAGCATCTTCCTGTTTTCTAAGCTGATTGAGGAGGAGCATAGTAGTTTTTGTTTTGAATTAAACCCCATTTTTGCTTGGGCAATTCTTGATTTAATTTCGTTTTCGCTCCTCCCATCCCATGTTATTTACTTCCTAGGTAGCGGAATTCCTTAACTCCTTCTAGGTTTTCTTGGTTAATTTTGATGCATTCCTGTCTCGTTTGTTTTTTTGTACATACTAGGACCTTGGTTTTATTCTTGTTTATTTTCATTTTGATTTCTTCTATTAGGATTTGGTTAATTCCATTCAGAGCGTCCTCTAATTCTTTTTTGTTGCTTCCTAGAAGGGCAATGTCATCGGCAAATCTTAACATAGCGATCTTTTGACCTTGAATTGCGATACCTGTATCAATTTTGTCTTTGAATTCTTTTATCGCTACGAGACAGACTGGTATAGAATAGTTGAAAGTAATGGAAGGCAGCCCAATGATAGTTAAGAAAAAAATTATTACATTTCCAAATAAGAAGTATTTACTGGACTGTCATTCTTTTTTCCTCATTTCCTTTAAAACCAACGTTTCAGAGGATTATTCCCTCCTTCTTCAGGGTTTCAAAGGGTCATTGAAGCAAACAAACAAGATGCTTCCTTATTCTCTCCTCCAAGAGTGTTTTATGGCAAAATGAGCCATGTAGGTATAAAGGACCGGTTAGTGAAAAATGTTTTTTTTAGATGGGAGAAGTTAATGGGTATAATGTAATCTTGGCAGAATAGTGCTGTAGATTTAGAATCTAAGTATGCAACGGGTGATGCAGGTTGTATTGTTATTATATGATGAAGCTATGAGAATCATTCTTTTGGTGGTGGGGGTATTGATTGGTGTTGCTTTTTTTACATTGTGAAGCGGAAAATTTTCTTCACTATCGTTGGGCTTCCATTACTTTCAACCTAATGCTAAATATTTATAAACAAGTGTTAACAACGTCTGCCAGTTATCTGTTTTAATCCATTAAAAAGATCTGATCAGAATAATTTCTAACTAAGTTATTCCAAATAAATTACATATATATATATGTATATATATATATATGTGTTTATGTTTATTTACATCAAGTAGAGGACAACCTCTTTGTTGGTCTCTATAAGTTATTGAACTTTGCTTTGTTTTATTGGATTGTTAAGTAATAATACCTAAAAAGAAAGTTGGTTTACTTTATTAAAAATAAACTTTACCTCGTTTTTGTATGCCAAATCGGCCATTTGGGGTTCGTTCCCGAAAATTGATTATGTATGTACATTTTATATGCTTTTATACTTTATTGAAATTTACAAATAGAGTATCTTGGTTCTATGAGGCGGAAAAATGGATGTCAAAATTTATGATTTCTCGTTCTTTTTTTTTTTATAAAAGTTTATATATTCAAGAGAATGTTGCAGATGGTTGTATCATTAATAAATAAATAAATCTGTCGAGGTTTGTTAATTTTAATTTAACTAAGATTTTGTTTAAACAGAAAACAAAAAGAGAGAAAAAGCAATTAAGGAAATAAGTAATAAAATAGAAAAGTAACCAAATAAAATGATAAATATATTATACTCTTGTTCACAATCATAACGCACAGGGCCCGCAGGCCAAGTTCGAGCAGTGACCTTATACACGAATTATTTCAAGCCACTTTAATCCCCTATTACTCAGAGCTCATTTAAAATTATACACATGTAATTATCTAATCAATCTTGTAGAGAGTGCCAAATTTCAATAATATAGCCAAAATAGATTCTGAGATATGGACCTGAAAATAATAGTGACTGACTGAAAGGTCATCAAAACCCGAGGGGTGAACCGCGACCTACTATCGTGTGAACCTACTTCCACTTACACTTTCATTTCCAAGTAGAAGACAATAGATGAAGGAGTATTATCTAATGAATTCCAAAATAATTCCACATAATTCCAAAGACGGTGTACATCTAATTCCAATCGCGGTTCACCCCTCGTCAAAATCTATAGAGTAGTTACGTATAATCATTCTAAGATCATGAAATTTCTCAAGGTAGTAGAGTTTGGGACACAACCAAAGGAAAAATTCCAAAAACCCAAACTTTCTATCTTTCAATCCGTAAAATAAAGGGATGAAGATTATAGGATAAATTTTCATCTAATATACATATATGAAATGGGTGGCGCCCAAAATCCCGAATAGTCAAAATCTAGACACCCCAAAATCGCAACATGTGAAATTCAGAATTAATTTTAATATTTTATTAAGCTTTTTAGATATTTACAAAAACATAATATATAGTATCTATGTGTATTTGACAAGATTAACCAAATTAAGACAAAAAGTACATATCAAATATCAAAATAATAAATAAATAAAAAAAATGTTATCAATCTTTTTAATACTTATTTAAAAAATATATATTTTATATAATGTATTTAACATGATTAATCTAATAGGTGAATACAAAAATACATAATTGAAATACCAAAATAATTAATAAATTAAATTTTATTAAATTTGTAAAAATGCAAATTTTTTCCCCTCTCTAGGAATTTGACAGAATGTTATAGTTTGGGGTACTAATAAAGGTGAAAATACTCACGAGCAAAGAAATGGAATTACCTCCCTTGAGAGTTATTAAATGTAATTTTCATTCTCAAATACAATTATTGATTATATTATTTAACTTTCGCGGTCCAATTTTTTCAGAAAAAAATAAGCTGACGTGTTCTGATGTGGCCATCCACTTGACTTTACCATACAACCTGACCCCTCACTTATATTTAATATTTAATAAAATTATTTATAATCATGTAGGGGAGGGGGGTTTTTGCATTTTTAGACTTCTTGGGTCCCACTGATTATGTATACAAAATTTGGTTGAGTTTGCTCAAATGTCCTAGATTTTTAATTTTTTGGCCCTACACCCCCCCCCATTTTGGGCGGTTAGTTTTAGCATTTTTAGACTTCTGGGTGTACATTGATTATGTATACAAAATTTGGTTGAATTTGGTCAAATGGCCTAGATATTAATTTTTTGACCCAGCACGGGCGGTTAGTTTTTGCATTTTTGACTTCTGGGGTCCCACTGATTATGTATACAAAATTTGGTTGAGTTTGGTCAAATGGCCTAGATTTTTAATTTTTAACCCCTCTCCACCCCTCTTAATTTTGGGTCGATATGAACCAAAATCTAATCAGCTCTTAATCTCAATGAACCAAAACTACGTGTCAAATTTGGTTTCAATATTCACACTAGTTTTTGAGCTAGCTCGTCCACAAAATTTGGTAACGCACAGACTAACCAGACAGACTAACAGACATTTTGACAAACAAATTATTATCTCAAAAAATGTAATTTTTTCGATGTTCACTTATTAGGCTTTTTTGTAGAGCGAAATGCCATAGTTTCGCTCAATTTTTTTAATCAAAATAGTTTAAGCCGTTTTTGTGATATTTCGAAAAAAAGAAGGAAAAACACTTTTTTTATGCACGATTACAATACTTGACCATACCCTGTATGGTAAAGTAATAAAATTAAAATGCTTAATTTGTCTAAAAAAAGTTACTTAGATTAAAAAAAAATCAAATAACTTCTTATATGAAGTTATTGCTTAGATTTGTCCTTTTTTAAATAATTCATTTTTGTTTTTTGTTAACACAGTGAAAATTCAAAAAAATCCGTAAAGTAATTAATCTTTTTTTTTTTAAAAAAAAATGTGTATAAAGTGACAAATGTTCCGAAAATCCACTCTTTTAATCTCTTCCAAATTATTATATTATTCTTAGAAAGTTTCCCGTCTTAGGGGTGTGTGGAGGAAGAAGTGCTCTTCGTCACTTCGCCCTCTCGACTTAATCTTGTCATGGATAAACAAAAACAAGTTGGATTAAAAAGATGTCTTTTCAAGCAAAAAACTATATACAAGCAAATAAAACTTGAGATTCAGATTTAATTTAATTTTTTGACTTCGTTTTTCTTTCGCAAAAAAGAAATAGGAAATATATAAGATTTCTAAAAACTAACATAGGAGAATTTTCTTGTTCCAATTTGTTTTTTATTAATGCAAATAATAAATTGAGAATTCTTTTCAGACTCTTAAGATTTAATCTAATTTTGATTTAATTTATTAATCCATCATCTTTCTGTTTGTACTGGCCATGCTAATATTTAAAGAATACATACATTGAATGCGTTTATAGCTAAAAATAATTTTTAAGAAAAAAATAAAACCGACTTCAAAAAAATTAAATGCAACAAATAAAATACACTAAAAGGTATAAAATAATTATTAACTTATTTAGTTACAACTAAACTACGAAATATTAACATGAAATTACTTTTTGTACTCGGTGCCAATGCGATTCATAAAAGTTATATGTTTGGCACCGACTTAAAAAAGTAATTTCATGTTAATATTTCGTAGTTTAGTTGTAACTAAATAAGTTAATAATTATTTTATACCTTTTAGTGTATTTTATTTGTTGCATTTAATTTTTTTGAAGTCGGTTTTATTTTTTTCTTAAAAATTATTTTTATTTTTCTCTTTTTAGTGATGTTATTAATAGTGATCATATCATCAGAACTTGATCAAATTAATATGGCACCATCCCTAAGATACCCCGTTTCCAATAAAAAAGAATCATCGAAATCGGTTCATAAACAAAGAAGTTAGGCCTGAACAAACCTAACAAAAAAAGGTCTAATACCTATGAAAAAAGTGAGACCAATCGTAAGGTAGGCTGAACCCAATGCAATTTTTTTTTCAAAATCGGTTTACAATTGGCGGAGATATGAGGTAACATAGGAACAAAAAAAAAAAAAAAAATCAGTCTAATAGAGAAACTCCTCCTTTTTTTGAAGTCGGTTAAAAATACAGGGCTCGGCGCTCGAAGTGTTACCATCTACCGTGAAAAGATTTTAAACGATGTTTTGTTATCTTGGCCACATAAACAAATTCGACGTTTCAACAAGACTCAGCACCATCCCATAAAGACCGTGAAACCCAAAGTTTTTTAACCGACTTCACAAAAGGAGGATGTTCTCAATTCGAATGAAAGTTTTTTTTTCTTTTTTTTTTTTGGTTGTCTATTTTACCTGATATCTTCGCCAATTGTGCACTGATTTTAATTATTTTTTTGCATTGTGTTCAGTATAGTTTCCGATTGGTCCCGTTTTTTTCATTGATATTGGACCTATTTTGTTATGTTTGTTCAGGCATAACTTCTTTGTTTATGAATCGATTTTGATGATTCTTTCTGCGTTTCGATCAGTATAGATCCAAGATAGTCAAGATACCTAACTATTTATTTATTTATTTTAAGTATGTTCAGCGAGAACTTTTTGCCACGGTGACCGATTTCGATGATTCTTTTTTTATTGGAAGGGGGGTACCTTAGGGGTGCTCCCATATTAATTTGGTCAAGTTTTGAGGATTTGATCAATGACGAAATAACGTAAATCTCTAATTCTTATGAGCAAATAATCGAAATTATAATAAATAAAATCTTATACTATATAAAAAAAATCAATCTTAAAACGTTCATTTAAAACCCGCAAACGTTTCAAGAGAATTTCTATATTTATTAATTGAATTTTATTATCATTTTCTGATTCATTCGCCCGACTTACGAGATGCATGCAAGGTATTATATTAAGTCACTATTAATAACATCATAAAACACTGGTTGAGTTTGCTCAAACGACCTAGATTTTTAATTTTTAACCCCCCCTCGACCCCCCTTAATTTTTGGGTGATATGCACCAAAATCTAATCAGCTCTTAATCTCAATGGCCCAAAACTACGTGTGAAATTTGGTTTCGATATTCACACAAGTTTTTGAGCAGCTCGTACACAAATTTGGTAACGCATAGACTAACTAACTAACTAAATAACAAACATTTTGACACAACAATTATCTCGAAAAATATATTCACTTATTAGAGCTTTTTTGTAGACCTAAATGCCATGGTTTCGCTCAATATTTTTAATCGAAATAGTTTCAGCCGTTTTTTTAGATATTTTGAAAAAAAGAAGGAAAAAAACACGTTTTTCATGCACGATTACAATACTTGACCATACCCTGTATGGTAAAGTAAAAATTAGCAAATTCTATCATTGATTTATTAACTCCTGGTGTATTTTATAATATATAGTATTTATTTATTGGTTCCATTTATACACTTGTACATCCCCATCATATAATATATATATTCCGATTTGTAATATCTAGGTCAGTGCATTTCCTTGTTTTCCCCCTAGTATTCATTCACGGGCCTCTGTGTAAATCCGTTGCTTGTCATAAAATACAAAATTTAAATGCTACGTCAAATAAGGACTGGGGAACATTCAACTGCCAATCCAGCCTGAATGTGTGGGTTGCTACCAAATGGATTAGCGGATTGAAGCCGAAAGGGAAATTCTAACTCTATATTCATAGACTTGTTAAATGGTATTATTCACATTTTACATAATTAACTTTATGGTCTTATTTAAACTTCCAATTATCACGTGATTTTTATTTACACATTTACATTTACTGATTTTGTAATTGAAGAACAATTTTTGAGATAGGTATAGGTAATATTATTTTTTTTTTGATTTAATCCATTGGTTCAGAAATAGAACTTTAAAACCAATCTTTGATCTAAATACAAACGATTCTAAAACAAGGTTATCAAAGAGAGTTAGCTAGCTGGCTGTATTTAGATGATTTTTACAGATGAATGCTTCATTGTGTTATGTTTATGTTTAGCGAAATTCTAGCATGAGAGCCTGTGTGTTTAGAGAATTAGAGAATGATTGCCTGGTACAACTGGGAATCATATCAAAAACCCTTTATATGTCATTTATATCCAAGCTTTGATGTATATTTAAAAAAATAAAATTGATGACGTAGAAAACTTTTTTTAATTTAAATTATTCAATGCCATTTTATCTAATTTGAAATGTAGGTATTTTTTGATTCGATAAAATTTGATCATTTTTTTCTTTATACCTATAATAATAATAATAATACATCTGGAGGCACCGAGCGATGCTCGGTAACTTCTTCCTTCAGTTAAAACCTTTATTTTTTTAATATTATTTTTAATTTAAAATTCTGATAAAAAGGTCGATTTTTATTTGAGAGCCGTTTTCAAATTAAAAAAAATACAAATATATATAGTATTCGCCCACTGTACCCCCCTCCTCCCCTCTTGACCCCACCCCCGAAACCTCGCCCTACCCCCGGATCCCCCCACCACTGCACCCCACCTCCTGTACCTGTTTTGATTCAGCCATATGATTCATTTTTATTCATCTAATTGTTAATAAATAAAACCTATCAAAATGTGTTATTTTTTCAGAAAATTGAGTTCTGCTTATGCGAAATATATTTTTAAATAAATTCTTGATTATTTTTTATTCTATTAAATAAATAAAGTTCTTTATAAAAATAATTATAAAACGTTTATTAATATTTCTAACGTTTATGGAGAACAAAATATGTTAAAATCCACAATCACAATACTTCTTCAAGGCCTTTTAGAACAATGAATTAAGGCAACCCAGTACAATACAGTGCCAGTCTGCCTGAGTACAAAAGGAAAAGAGTAACCTTTTTTAAAACCCTAAGAATGGGATTTGTCTACCTGAGAATAATTAATTTGATTACGAAAAACCCCATCAAAAACAATTTTGTCGAACATGAGACCGTGACAGATCGAATTGTCACCCCGAAAACCCCTAACCCGTGAATTTCATCAAAATCGGTAGAGTCGTTTTCAAAATATAACCAAGATACAAATATACAAACAAATATATATACAAACAAATATACAATTTTTGCTCGTTTAATAAGAGTAGATAATAAAATATGGAACAATTTTATGAAAATTTATTGACTCAAACTACAAAACAAGTATAAAATATATTAGTAATGAAGCTAATGAAGCTTTTATTTTTGTGATTAATTTGATTAAAAATTGAATTTTTAGTGAAATCACACATAATTAATTATAATTATTTATTGAACAAGAACAAATAATACAATACAACTACGACGTTTCGATCGACTTATTTTGCGATCATTTTCAAGTATTTTAGGGTGCCTTCTTCAATTAAAGAAAAAAATTATATTTAATTCTTCTGCTAGGGCAGGAAAAAAATTTCAAACTCTTCTGGAGGAAATAATGATGACAATGATCGCAGAATAAATCGATCGAAACGTCGTAGTTGTATTGTATTATTTGTTCCTGTTCAATAATATAGTAATTATAATTAATTATGTGTGGTGATCACTAAAACTTCAAATTTTAAATATATATAATATATATATTAATTAGTAATGAAGCATGTTGAAGCTTTTATTTTTGTGATTAATTTGATTAAAGTTTAAATTTTTAGTTGATACAATTTTTATTTAAATCACACATGATTACTTTATAATTATTTATTGAAGCAAATAATTATAAAGTAATCATGTGTGATTTAAATAAAAATTTAAACTATATATTAATTAATGATAAGAATGAGAATACTATTATCTAAAAAGTGAGCTTCCACCTTCACCAATACACTCTAAGATCAATACATTTGCCTGGCGTTTTATTTTTTTTGCAGAACCCATTTAGCCAAATCCTATCCAGTAAGATAACTTCTTTATTTATGTGTTAATGGTGTTAGTGTTTAGATCAAGTCAAATCCTTAGCTTTGAGCGAGTCTTGAACTCGTGCTTCAAATATTAATTTTCATACTATTCAAATAAATTTAGAAATTTCGATAAATTATTGTGTTTATTTATATTTATATTCACAGTTGTATTGGGAATTATTATAAATAAAACATACGATTATTAAAATTTATGTGAGAAATAGCTCTTGAAGATTAAATTACAACCTCTTTAGTTCTAAAATTAATAAGGCCACCTTTACAACAAGTCTATTTGAAAATTGCGATTTAGATTCAGTTATAGAATAAAATAAAATATTTCGATATCATTACCTACCAGTGTCGCAGCATATGTTGTGAATTGATTTAATCGACATACAAAGCCACATTGTGTGTATCCGAGCATTCCTACGAGAAGACAAGGCTGGTTTCAAGATAGTTTTTTTTTCGAAAAAGACGGAAACAACCAATATCATATAATGTGACATCAGTTAATAGATAGATCGTTCAGTCGCCCAACAAGCAATCCCAAATTCTCCTTAAACAAGTGGGGATCCTGTCTCTCCCAAAGAGACTCTCCATCCACCAACCAAAGGAAACTCTTGAGATCTTTCATAAAGTATTGTTAAATATCACCAGTGTTACACAGATAAATGATATATACAATAATTTTATTTGCGGAGCCATGATGCTTTTTTTTTTTTTTTTTTTGAGAGGTGGGGAAAATCCTTCATGGACGTTGTGCCGGACTCCTACCGACTAAAAACCCCACCTCATGGGCCATGTATTCATCCTCTCCGGAACCGCCTAAAGGCATACCCTCGGAGAGGAAGGCCATCAACAGTCATTCAAACCTTGTTTGTTAGTATCTCCCTGCACATTTGGGCCACCGTTGCCCACTTTCTTTCGCTTTCCATCATGACCCTTACTATATTATATTTTGACAGGCTTTCACCTAGTTGTTGTTCAGCCATGGCCCTTTCTTCCACCCATCTAGTGCAACTAAATATCGTATGCTCCGGCGTGTCCGGGACCCGACATTGGGCACAATTCTCGTCCTCCCGTTTGCCGATTTTGTAGAGATAGGAACCAAAGTTCCCATGCCCACTAAGCGCCTGTGTAAGGTAGAAACTTAGTTCTCCATGTGGACGATCGCACCATTCTTTGACGTCAGGGATCAGACTCCACGTCCATCTACCCTCCTCAGCTCTATTCCAGCACTCCTGCCACTTGTTAACAAGGCACTTCCTGTTCAGCTTTTTTGACTGATCGTCAGCGCCAAAGTTATAATACCTCTCGTAGGCCAAGAGATCTATCGGAGGCGTCGAAGCGAGCACCTGGATCGCAACTGCAGACACCGTTCTATATGCGCTGCATATACGGATCAATGTTTTTCTCTGAGTTTTTATCAATCTTCCGTTGTATTTTTTAATTTTCATTGCATCAATCCATGCTGGAACAGCATAGAGCCATGATGCTTAGATCTTTTATAATGAATGAGTGAGTGTACATATTATTTATTGTTGTGTATGACTTATATGTATTCTGTACATGTTTGTTATTTATTATTGCTGTTATATTGTTGTTATCTTAAATCTTAAATTTTGATCTGGTTTGTGAGTTTTTGTATTTACTTGTTATAAGTTATATTTCTTTTGGGTAATGCCCTATTTGTAATGTACTATTTGGATGTGTGTTTAATACAAACCCATTTATAAACATATAAATTGTTGAAGACAAATAAAGAAATAGATAAGATCAACTTTTAAACCAAAGTTTCGGAGGATTCTTCCTCCTTCTTCAATTAAGGAAAGGAAAATTATATTTAATTCTTCTGCTAAGGCAGGAAAAATATTTCAAACTCTTCTGGAGGAAATAAGAAGGAAGCATCTTGTATGTTTCCTTCATTGAAACCCTGAAGAAGGAGGGAAGATTCCTACTGAAACATTGGTTTAAAAGGGAAGGAGAAAAAAGAAAAGAATGACAGTGCAATAAATACACCTTATTTGTAAATGTGATGATTTTTTTCTTTATTCACTATCCTTGGGCTGCCTTCCATTACTTTCAGCTGAAAATTCTACCAGTCCGTCTCTCTACAAAGAGACAATTTATTCACAAATATCAACTTTTAAAAATCATGGATGATTTATTACATGTTTGTTTATAGCACTGTTTCAAAAGTACCTATCGGTACATATACAGGGTGCTTCAAAAAAATGTATACACACTTTGAACTTCCATAGAAAATCCATTTACCGTTCTACAAAGTTAAATTTCAGGAAAATAGAAAGCTGAAAGTCCAATGTAAATGAAACACAAATAACAAATGTTAATACTGTTCAAATTGGTGACCTGCAGCATCAATACAATTCTGAGTACGAGTCACCACTGATTCTGTACATCGCATCAAAACGTCCAATGAGATTTCTCTACACACTGCTTGAATCTCATTCCAAAGAATGTCCAGGTTACGTGGTTCACGTTTGTACACCTCATCTTTTACTGTGCCCCACAAGAAGAAATCCAGTGGTGTAAGGTCTGGAGAGCGTGCTGGAAACTCGATTGGCCCCCTGCGTCCTATCCACTGGCCCGACAAATTTTGATCCAGGTAAGCTACATTTTTTTGAAGCACCCTGTATATACGGGAAATCAGTCAACTGTCAAATCAATTTTGAACAAAGTGCTTCAAAAAATGTAGCTTACCTGGATCAAAATTTGTCGGGCCAGTGGATAGGACGCAGGGGGCCAATCGAGTTTCCAGCACGCTCTCCAGACCTTACACCACTGGATTTCTTCTTGTGGGGCACAGTAAAAGATGAGGTGTACAAACGTAAACCACGTAACCTAGACATTCTTTGGAATGAGATTCAAGCAGTGTGTAGAGAAATCTCATTGGACGTTTTGATACGATGTACAGAATCAGTGGTGACTCGTACTCAGAATTGTATTGATGCTGCAGGTCACCAATTTGAACAGTATTAACATTTGTTATTTATGTTTCATTTACATTGGACTTTCAGCTTTCTATTTTCCTGAAATTTAACTTTGTAGAACTGTAAATAAATTTTCTATGGAAGTTCAAAGTGTGTATACATTTTTTTGAAGCACCCTGTATAATTTGATATTTAACCTAATAGTTTAGTCCTCGTTCTAAGACCATAAGTTTAAGCCACAATCCATGTGAAGTTTTTAGTACATATTTATAAATAATTCTAAATCATTTTTCTATTTAAAGATTATTTTAAGAAATTATTAGATATTAAAAAATCTGAATCCCTTTGAGCCATAAATTGTCTAACATTTAAATGTTATAATAAAATATTATCTTTTAGATATAGGGATTTTCTTATACAAATTGAGAGTAGAGAAAAAAGTTATAGGGTAATTCAAAAAATAAAATGGTTTTCGATACTGGGCAGAGAGGAATTGATAAAAATGGATATCTTTAATGAGATTCGATTGAATTTAAGCGTATCTTTGAAATTATATTAGGATGAAATTACGTTTGGAGACAGCGTGTTTAGTTTTCTTATCTGAATCATTTCATTTCCATTAAAGTGCCAAGTTCACTTCGGGCTAGATATTAAAATCTCAATTGATAGCGAAATTCGAAAATATTCATAAGTGAATTATTACTCTCTCTCACATGCAAAAAATGTATTAATTTGTAAGTATTGCAATAACTTTTTATATAGTATGTTCATTATCAGTAATGGAAGTTCGAAAACAGCAAGAGGGAGATTTGAGGGGCCCCCCCCCTAAATTGCAAAAAATGGTCATTTTTCTACATGTTCCAGCTTCCAGTCCCACTTTTCTTCCCTTCTTCTTCTTTAAGTGCCATATCAGGTCTCCCTGGCATTTCGGCTCCTCTCCACATATACCTAACTGTGCTGAGTGTGTTTAGCTGTTTTTACACAGATATCCGGGACCTACTTTTTAACGCCGGTTCCGAACGGCTAGTTTGGAGAGGTTACTAGCCAATTGTACTCTTGGTAGGTTGCCATTGCTTTCCAAGAGGAGGCGACTGCAAATATCTGCCGAGACTCAGTCTCGAACTAGCGTACTTCAGGCTAACAGCCCGACACTTTTTCCTTAAACACCCCAAATAATAAAAATATATTGCAACATTTTTGGCTAACAGTGGATGAGGGCGGGGGGTCTCGAAGTCCTCACAAGAAAGTTCGGAAGACTCACTGGGCGGCAGCGCTCTCAATAACTTACTCGCTGAGTGGTAAGAATGTTCATACTTTGATAAGTTAAAACATACAGTGCTCTATCACTATAATCGTGAACTGTTATCGTTGTCTTCTCTCAGTACACTTTTCGCGATCATAGAATCAACTTTTCGGAGTTCTAGGTGGGGATTCTGTCTTTCAAAGTTATTTAAATTGTGTACTTATATAAAAAAAAAAAAAAAAAAATCAGTCGAATTGAGAACCTCCTCCTTTTTTGAAATCGGTTAAAAAGGTCTCAATTTTTTGCTCCGGCTTTTTCAAAGTGAATTACAGTGCGTGAGTGTAAGCTGTGATTAATACCGAGCATTGATATACTGTTTAATTATGCCACGCGAATGTTGCGATTTTAAAGTTTCACTGCAAACATAGCAGAAGCTATCAGGATGATTTTTACATTATAATTATAAATAATTATGTGTGATTTTAATAAAATTTTAACTCTTAGTATGTTCATTGTTTGACCTTTTCTAATTCCAAGAAAGTAAAATTTTATTTCCCATTTTAAGTGAAAGTATACGATAGCTTAAAGGGATTTAGATACCTTAAAATAAAAAAATAAAAGACTGGTTAATGGTTCCCAGAGTCAAACAACTGTACAAAAATAATCCATAGATCTCTCTGGGTATGACACTGCCCTTCCATTTGATCTCATTAGCAATAAATAGAAAACCAAAGAAGTTTGAATATTAATATTAGGAGGTGTACCTATACAGTAAGTTTTAGGCTCAAATTGTACAACGATTTACTTATCTACTTAAGAAGTTTTTCATAATTTTATCTATAACTATACTCTAAAAAGCTTGAAAATACTTGAAAAAACTTGAAAAAAATTTTAAAACTTTTTAAAAAAAATTTTAAACTTTAAAAAACTTTTTAAAAATTTTTTTTAAAACTTTAAAAAAACAAATTTGATTTTCTGTATTTATTAATAGTTTTCTATTTATTGGGTCATCTCTGAATCAAAAAATTAAAAATTTCATGCAGAATCTGACCGAATTAGAAATTGTTTTCGAGAAGATAACAAAAAAAAAACAAAGTTTAATAAAATTTGGGGTGGTAGCAATCGAAAGCCCATTGTACAAACCTAGATAATATTGAGTTTAAGATTTCTCATTTGAAAATTCAAACATGCTCTTTAAACAAAAAATCACAGTGATGGCAAGCAAAATCGTGTGGCCCTAACACTATTTATTTTTCTATATTTCACCAGTCTGAAATTGAGCTTCCCTAATAATTTTCTTCGGATTATTCTCTAAGGGCTAGATTGGTAGGGATTCTCGTTAGAACATTCTATACAATCTCTTAAAAAAAAACGAGTACTTAACTTGAATAAAAGTCCTTTTTTCAATAGACGTTCATCTTCATCTTTCACAAAAGATTCAACGTCTGCAACCTTCAACTGGTTTCAATCTCCAACCTTAAGTTAAGAGACGAGAGGGGTTTTATTTCACATTTAAAAACGAGTCTATTCAGAGATTAGTGGTTCACTTTTCACAATGGCTCTTTAATCTCTTATTAAGGCTTTTTTAACAAGTGACATCGCTATAAGAAACTCCGTTAATTGAATATTGTCATAGCCTTGTAAAAGTATAACCCTTCTTAGTCTTTAACAACAGAGAGCTATGTATATAAAATGAATTTTATTACTTTTTCATTTAAACGAGAATCTTTGTTTTTAAGATTGCGTATGAAAATTAATTTAGTGCATTCGAATCTCTAGATCTCAACTCTCATGGCTAAAGTCATGGTTTCTATTATACTTTTTACTTTATCCAATGCGAAGCATGGGTAAAGTATTGTAATCGGTCTCGCGGCAAGCGCGACTTCAAAGGGTCCTCAGGTAAAGACTACGGAACCCATGGACTCAATTAAGGTCACAAATTGAAGTATTCAATTAGCTTGAATTTTAGCACGTGACAGTTTTGCCAAAAATTACCTGGGATCTCGTCGAGAGGTCAAAAAGTGCCACTTTTTTGGAAGTGCGTGGGGATGTATGTAAGTTAAATTTGTCGTATTAGTTAATAAGTTTTTTAAAAACTAATACAACAAATTCTTATGCGGTAGAGAAAAATTGATGGTGATGCTTGGATAGGTTTGTTTCTTTAATTTTAGACTTTTTAGATCTAATTTAGGGTGTCAGATGTTGTAGGAGAATAAAAGTTTATTTAATTTAATTTTATGTTTTAATGAAAAAAAGTCTTCTTTAAAGTAATTTACAATGTTTATAATGTTTATAATGTTTATAATGTTTATAATGTTCGACACAGCACAGTTTGAATTTTTGGGCACTACACGATTGGAACTTGGAGAGAGGAGGTTTTTTGTAAAGAGTATTTATGAGAAAAATAATTATACTGGGTTAGATGGAGGGTAGTACGGGTTTGACCGTTTAGTGTCACACGAAATGATGACAACCCAGGAGAACGAAGTGAAGTACGCGATGTTAAATACTACGGGTTTACCGTTCGGTTGGTCCACTCAATGTGACCAGTACTCACTAGTGTTCAGGCAGAGATTTCACTAATACTAATGAGGGAACTTATTAGAGTCCAGCCTCGTAGGAGACCTATTAGAGTCTGGCCTAGGAAGTACAGTTAGTCTCTGCACGAACCATTCTAAGGCGAGAAGTCTAGCGCGACTGCCCGCCCGAACCATTCTGAATTATGTGGCTGGAACAGCCCTTCTTATATGATTCTAGTATGCTGATACTGCATAAGCTTGTAGATGAGCGGAGGACAGAGGAAGAGTGCAGCCTCACCGTGAGAAAGCGATTCAGCATTTTGCTAGTGGCTACGGGGGGGAAGTGGAAGAAATGGGAATCTTTAACTCCTCCCTCCCTAAAATTGAGCTTCCGCGGGCAAATTTTGTTGCTGAAGCTCAACCTTAGTAGGTTGATCTATATGTTTAGGGAACCGAAATATTTTAAACTTTTTATATTTATTTATTAAATATATCGTTATGAGAACAGTTAAAAGAGTTAATATAACTATCAAAAAATGTATTAATCAAATTTTTTACGGTACTGGGATACCAGTTTATGTTTTTTATTTCGTTTCCCTTTACAATTTTTATCTTTATATCCTTTAGTGAATTAATCTTTATTTCTTTATTATTTATTATTAATTATTAGCATCTTTTATTTTATTATTAGCATCTTTTATTTTATTATTAGCATCTTTTATTTTATTATTAGCATCTTTTATTTTATTATTAGCATCTTTTATTTCATTTAATTATTAGCATCTTTTATTTCCAATTTTCAAGTATCTGTGTGTGTCTTTACAATTTATTTTAATTTTATTTTAAATCAATATACGGACAAAAATGTCCTTATACAGTAAGATATTATTATTATTTCATTTTATTTTTTATTATTTTATTATGTACTACATTTAATTTTATACTATTGGTATTTTAACAATTTTTTGAATATGAGGTAATTTTAGAATATTGGCATAAGTTATTATTCTTTTTAAATATAAGTTCACTTAAACACTTTAATTTGTCACTTGTTTCACTTTCACTTTTTTTCACTTTTACAATATATGTTTTTATTTAAATACATACAATCTTTTTATTCTAGAATTATTTATTATCATATGTAAATCATATTATTATTATTATTATTAAAATGGCTGATTTATTAGGAATTCATTAATTTATAATTTTTGGTCAATATTTTTTTTATAAGTGTGTAATGCCTAAGTTCTAACTTTTAATTATTAATTACTAATTTCTAAAGTCTAATTAGTTTATCGACTTCTCGGTCGGTACCTAATATCTAGTTAGTTTAACGACTTCTCGGTCGGACGCTTACTATCTAACTAGTTTAACGACTTCTCGGTCGATACCTAAAATCTAATTAGTTTATCGACTTCTCGGTCGTTACCTAAAATCTAATTAGTTTAACGACTTCTCGGTCGTTTAAACGGTTATATTAATTTTTGAATTTGTCTACATTTTTAAATCTATTAAGGTTAGCCGAATGAGTGGAGGGGGCTAGTTTCCTAGGTCTTCTAATGTTTGATAAATGAATTTTTTCTGTTTTCTGAGGGGTTTGTTGAATAATTTTGCCTGTCTTTAAATCTGAATTTATTTCTTTCAAAGTTTCTGGTTTGAATTTATCTTTTGTTTTCATGCATTTTTGTTTGTTCTGAATGTATATTTTCGCGGGTATAGCCGGTAATTTTTCGCACTTTTTATTATGAGTTGAAATGTATTTTTCTTTATTCGAAACCAATTTTTCGCGGATTTTATCGTAGAGTAATTTTGTATTTTCCTTATGCATTTTTATATAATCCGAATATTCGATTGACTCTGTTGAAGTTTCAAGCGGTGTTTCGCTGTCTATATGACCGCTTTTTAGTTCGAATGGGCTGAATTTTGTGGCCGAATGTTTAGTATTATTGTAGGCTATCAAGGCATAGAGTACTTTATTTAAAATAGATAGATTTTTGAAGTTTTTTCTGTTATTAAAAATTCTAATGTGCTCAATAAGAGTTGAGTGGAAGCGTTCAACAACTCCATTGGATTCTGGGTGTTGCGATGAAGTAAAGTGGATATCGATTTTGTGGAGTTTGAGGAACTCCTGGAGAATACTATTTTTAAATTCTCCGCCGTTATCTGTTGTGATTAATTTTGGTATATTATTGTTCGAGATGTAGTTTAACAGGTTTTCGACAATTTCTATTGGTTGTAAAGAATTTAGTGGATATGCTTGAGCGAATTTTGAAAAGGAATCTATTATAGTAAGGAATTTTTGTTTCTCGAGAGTAAGAGTGTCTAAATGGATTATTTCGAAAGGTTTTTGCGCGGTGGGAGTTAAATTTAATTCGAGTTTGAGAGGGTGCCTGTCATATTTTGACCTCTGGCAGGTATCACAATTATTTATATAATTTGTAATATCTTCTCTTTGCTTTGGCCAAAAGTATTGAGTTTTTAGTTTATCATGGGTTTCTTGAATTCCTCTATGATTTGTTTTGCCTTCATGATAGTTTAATATAATCTCGGTCCTTTCCTCAGGATCCTCGATATCTTTTAAAATTTTGTTAGTTTTAAATAAATTTAGTTCTTTTATATTAAAATGTTTAAGGATAATTTTTTCTATTTGTTCTAATGTGGTTGGGTCTGAATGAATATAATAGTTAGGACCAGGTACGATGTACTCTTTAATGAATTTTATAAGATCTTTTTCGAAATTTTGTATTGATAAATTTACTATGAACCTTTGAAATTTTTGTTCGAACATTTTCTTTATAATTATTGACGTGGCTGGGTCTTGAAAGGGTTTAATAACAATTTGATTTAAAAAGTGGTTAATCGGTTTTTCTATTAATTTTATTATGTTTGTATTTCCTGATTCTTGTATAATTTCATTCTGTGGAGGGTTATCTGACAAATTTCCTTCTAAGTTTTCTAATGCCTCTAGGTCAAGGGGTTCTGGTCTGTCTATTGAGTCATTAATTAGATTTTCTGGGTTAGTTTCGAAAGTTGTAGTAGAGGTAGTGGGTAGATTTAAAGTCTGTGAATCATTAATTTCTTTTTCTAAATTTGCAATTTCTTCTGGGTTAATGGGAGTGTTAAAATTTTTTGGATCGTTTAACCACTCGTAGAAGTCAATGGTTTTCCTGACATTCACATTGATTTCCGCGGGGTTTCTAGACAGGGAATCAGCTACATAATTTGATGTGCCTTTTTTTTATAGTTTATGTCGAATTTGTACTCATTTAATTTGTTTGACCGTGGTCGGAATAAAAAATTTATAATTAGCTAAAATTTAGTCGGGGTTTGGTCTTACGCCTTCTGGTTTCACTAGGAGACTGAGGAAAGACACTTCCCGTTTTATAAATTCACAACTGTCCAATTTAAAGTTTGCTCTATTGAGCCTATCAGATAATAAATTTCAATATGTTCTTGTAGACCGTTGGAAAAAATTATTATTTTGTCTAAATAGTCAAAACAAATTTGGTTCAACAGGACTCCAAGAATATTATTCATAGTACTTTAAAATGTACTAGGGCTATTCTTTTAAATCGAAAAGCATTCGACAGTACTGGTAGTAATCCTGTTCAGTACTAAATGCTGTTTTTTTTTTTTTTGTTTCTTTATAGGCTGATTCCAACTTAATTTTGATGAGAACCGTTAGCCAAATCTAGAGTCGAAAAGTAATTGCTTTTGCCTAATTTATAGAGAATTTCGTTGTGTTTACCGGTATATCATCGGTGGTCCGAATAAAATATTTAATTTGATTGGTAAAAATGAGTAGTGAGTTTTCGTCATAAATTATTTAAATTTTTGAATTAAGTTTGCAAGTCCGAATTTTTGCCTAAAGTTTCCGAATATTATCAAGGCCTAATAATATTTCGAACTTGGAATAAAAATTATACTAATGAAATACAAGGGGAACATTGGTGTGAAAATTTCAAAAAATGATCTTTTATTTGCAAAATTTTGTTTGCCAGAGCCATGAGCAGAAGTTACAATAATGGGGTTGAAGGTGATTTGATTTTTTTTTTTTTTTTAAATTTTATTTGTTAATTTAGGATTAATATAAGAATTTGTGGTTCCAGTATCTATAAATATTTTAATTTTTTATTAAGGGGTGGATTATTAAGGGTAGTTCTGGGGGGTTTTATTGTCTGAAAAGAGGTATGTTTCTAGTTTGGAGAAATTTTGAAAAATTAGTTTAGTTTGAAATTGATTTAAATAAGTATTTAGGGTTGGTCGTGCGAGGGGTAAATTTCTGTTGAATGCTAAAGTTTTTGTTGTGGTGGGAAATTTCTATTTAAAGTAAAAATTTTTTCTTTTTCTTTTTTCTTTTTGAAGAATTTACAATTTTTGTTAATATCTCTATTGTCTAAATTTGAAGATGTGTTATTTGGTAATATTTCTAAGTGTTCTTTAATTTTGTGTATTCTAAGTGTGGGATAGGTGGGAGCTGATGTAGAAGGGGTATTTTGGTCTAAAAAATGTTGTTCATTTTGATCTAAGGATTCAATTTCATTATAATTTAAATTTTGGGAACTATTAGATTGGTTAGGGACAGAGTTACTATTTTGTTGTGAAGGGTTGTTTTGGTTGGGGGTCGAAAATATATTTTGTGTATTAGGATCGTTAAGATTAATTTGAAGGGTGGGGGGTGTGGCTGTAACTGAGGGGGTTGTGTTGGTGGTAGTAGACATATTTATTATTTATATTTAACCTATTGCCAATAAAATCTTAAAATTAATTAAAAATACCAAAAACAATATATAAAATTAATTATAATAATTATTTGAATTTTATTTTATTCTATGAAAAATTCATGAAACTTTTCTCTAAAAATTTCTAAAATTTATTTTATTTAAGTAGTAGTTAATTTGTTTTTTTAGTGGTTTTGAAGTTTTCATAGAGTAAAATTTATATTTTTAATTAGTGTATTTATTTATAAAAAGAATTAATTATTTATTTATTATTTTTTTTTTTGAGTGTATGAGTGTTTGTTTATTTCTTTGTTGTTTACTTAGCTTGTTACGTTACGTTTCAATATATTTATTTAGTTACTTTTATTTTTAATATATTTTATAGTTTCAATATATTTATTTAGTTACTTTTATTTTTAAGTTATATAATTATTTATTTGATTGTTTATTTGTTTCAATATAAGTTTATTTATGTTTCAATATAAGTTTATTTATTTATTTATTTATTTGTTTATCATTTATTTATTTATTCAATTATTTCAAGCTTTATTTAGCGTAATTGTTTCAATATAAGTTTATTTATGTTTCAATATAAGTTTATTTATTTATTTATTTATTTGTTTATTATTTATTTATTTATTTCAAGCTTTATTTAGCGTAATTATTATTTCTTTACAAAAAATTTTTAAATAATTCAAGTTCAAGGTTCTTTTTTACTCACATAAGGTGATTCAACATCTTGCGTGTGTGTGGGTGTCCTTGTGTCTATCTGCTTGCTCTCGCTGCTCGACGAATGAAATCTGATATGAATGTTTCTTCTCTCTTCCTTCTTCTTTCGCAGCTGAATGAATTGTCACTACGTCACTTTAATAACACATATATTTTTTATTTCCGTTTTTTTTTTTTTAGAATGTTTAATTAAATGTTAATTTTGATAGTATTCAGGCGCCACTCCTACGTAAATCTGACCTTGCAGTTTCGGTAACAAAACAATCAATTGATCAATCAATTAACCGTTTAGGTCTCTGTTCTCGGGTGCCAGTTAAATTTGTCGTATTAGTTAATAAGTTTTTAAAAAACTAATACAACAAATTCTTATGCGGTAGAGAAAAATTGATGGTGATGCTTGGATAGGTTTGTTTCTTTAATTTTAGACTTTTTAGATCTAATTTAGGGTGTCAGATGTTGTAGGAGAATAAAAGTTTATTTAACTTTAATTTTATGTTTTAATGAAAAAAGTCTTCTTTAAAGTAATTTACAATGTTTATAATGTTTATAATGTTTATAATGTTCGACACAGCACAGTTTGAATTTTTGGGCACTACACGATTTGAACTTGGAGAGAGGAGGCTTTTTGTAAAGAGTATTTATGAGAAAAATAATTATATCTGGGTTAGATGGAGGGTAGTACGGGTTTGACCGTTTAGTGTCACACGAAATGATGACAACCCAGGAGAACGAAGTGAAGTACGCGATGTTAAATACTACGGGTTATACCGTTCGGTTGGTCCACTCAATGTGACCAGTACTCACTAGTGTTCAGGCAGAGATTTCACTAATACTAATGAGGGAACTTATTAGAGTCCAGCCTCGTAGGAGACCTATTAGAGTCTGGCCTAGGAAGTACAGTTAGTCTCTGCACGAACCATTCTAAGCGAGAAGTCTAGCGCGACTGCCCGCCCGAACCATTCTGAATTATGTGGCTGGAACAGCCCTTCTTATATGATTCTAGTATGCTGATACTGCATAAGCTTGTAGATGAGCGGAGGACAGAGGAAGAGTGCAGCCTCACCGTGAGAAAGCGATTCAGCATTTTGCTAGTGGCTACGGGGGGAAGTGGAAGAAATGGGAATCTTTAACTTGTATGTATGCTACCGTTTTTTTCGTCCACGATTTTTTCCACACCGTTGCACCGATTGAATTAAAATAAAGTTTTTAGTAAAACTATATTTTAAAGTACTTTGCACTAGAGTAAGATAGTACTTTTTTAAATTCTTTATTTAAAATTCATTAAAATTTATTCATTCATCGGTTTATTATAGTTCATTTAAGTCAGAATAGATAAGCTTCTTCAGCACTGGTTACCAATAATAACCGAAATGTCAAAAATCCAATGTAGAATTGTATCTGATTAATAATAAAGGAATATAAATATCAATATTTCAAATGAATTTGGATAAAGTTTAGCAACGATCCGTTGCAGTTTATTTAAATATTAAATAGGAGTATTAATCTACCATATATATAAATAAACTAGCTTCAAGGCCCGCCTTCGGCGGCCCTCTTCCTAACCAAAGGCCTATCGCTTAGATAACAAGGGCCCTCGGACCCTCTCTCCTCCTCCATACCCAACCACTCTCCATCTCACCGACTCTCTCCCCAACCCCGGGACTCTTCCCTGAATGTGATCACTCTCCACCCTATAATTCCTCTCCCAGCCCCTTGAACCCTCTCTCCTCCTCCATATCCAACCAATCTCCATCCACAACCCCAAGACTCCTCCCTCATCTCGAATCACTCTCCACCCCACGAACCCTCTCACCGACCCCGGAACCGCTTCCTCCGCTTCCAATCAGCCTTTACCCCACCAAAAACATTAAGCAAATAAAATAAAATAAAATAAACCGAAAATATTTATCTAAAATTTAAGTATATTAAGCCAAAAGTACCTACCTAATCTATTAAATTGAAAGGAAACCAAAAACTTTACTTAGGGAAAGTGGTGTAGGTTTTAGGTGAAATAGGATATTAATTAATCAAATAAAGGGAGTGTAATTTCACAGTGAATGAAATAAAACTCAAAGAGGTTTATACAAACTCAATATATTTCGGTTTATTAGTCCATCAACATTTTTTAATCTGTAAACTCCTCATCATGGACTAATAATCCGAAATATATTGAGTTTGTATAAACCTCTTTGAGTTTTATTTCATTCACTGTGAAACTACACTCCCTTTACTTTATTAATTGAAACCAAAAACACTCACAAAAATTAGTTCTCTAAAAGGACAAGTGTTGCATATTTAGAAGAGACAATAAAATAGTGTTTTCTGCTGGAAAATAATTTTTTATTTATTTATAAAAATACTATAGCAGTGGGGTGCTGTCCATGAATGCTGTGGATGCGGCGGATCCCTAAAATTTCAAAAAATATGTAGTTTTTTCATAACGTGTTATAAAAAATCTATTTGAAAAATAGCCAAAAATTCTATGAAGACATCCATATTCAAGAAAATTTGCAAAAAAAAGTGAAGAATAAAATAAAATTTAAAAAATGAATGATGTTTTTTTTTTGGACTGCATCCCCAGGTTGAAATGTCACCGTCCGCCACCGGATTATAGTTTCGAGGACTTTGCCTTCTTCATCATACATCAATTCCAGTTAATCAATTGTAATAGACAAATGAAGAGGGCAAAGTCTTCGAAACTCGTTTCTTTATAAATAAATAAAAAAAATATTTTTCAACAGAAGACACACTCTATTATTGTCTCCTCTAATTTATAAAAATTCTTCTAGGTACTCTCGGTAAAAAGAACCTTTTAATTTAATTGTTTCGTATTTATTAAGGAAAATAGGATGTTTAATGAGAGAATTATGTTTACATATAGAAAAAATGATAGAATTTGAGTCAACAAAAACAATCGTTTTGGTTACCAAAAAAGTACCTTAAGGTCGTAGCATGAAATTATAAAGCGTAAAAGAATTTTTCAAATCGGATTAGTATTTCCTGAGATTAGCGCTTTCAAACATACAAAATCTCCAGCCATATTATAGTAATATGATATGATATTAAGGATAATATGTATATATATCTTTTCATGTTTGTTAAATCAAGAACTTTGATGCCAAATAGAAATTAATTTGAACTTAACTGTTTGTGGTTTTCCTGGAAATTTCAACTCTCAATCCGATCATTTGTAAACAAATCGAATGGATTAATTTAGAACTGCGTGAAGGATCTTCTAGTGCAATAATATATCTGGTTTCAAACGAGATTACCCGAGATTATTAACAATTGTATTCCCGGCCATTGTTCTATTAATATAGCTCGATTTGCTTGGAAATTGAAGAGGTGTCTCATCTAGTTTTGGCGATTGCTCATTAAATTCATGTCAGAATTAGTTTCAATCATTTAAGTATTTATTTTCTTAGTTTGATTAAGAATGTATATATCTAGAGTTGCTCCAAAAATATGAGAATACTTAAAATACGTATATCATTTATTCATATTAAACAGAGATCGATTTCGCTTTAATTAACTTCACCATCTATTCATAACAAATATAATTTCTTAACCATTAATATATCATTTTTTCAGTGTAGTTAGAGAGGTACGTGATGATTATATATTTACTTTACCATACAGGGTATGGTCAAGTATTGTAATCGTGCATGAAAAAAGTGGTTTTTTTCCGCCTTTTTTTCAAAATATCTCAAAAACGGCTTAAACTATTTGGATTAAAAAAATTGAGCGAAACCATGGTATTTCGCTCTACTAAAAAGCTCTAATAAGTGAACATCGAAAAAATTATATTTTTCGAGATAATAATTGTTTTGTCAAAATGTCTGATAGTTAGTCTGGTTGTCTGGTTGGGTGTCCATTAGTCTGTGCGTTACCAAATTTTTGTGGAAGAGCTAGCTCAAAAAAAAGTCTGAATATCGAAACCAAATTTCACACGTAGTTTTGGTCCATTGAGATTAAGATCTGATTAGATTTTGGTGCATATCGACCAAAAATTAATTGGGAGTGGAGGGGGGTTAAAAATTAAAAATCTAGGCCATATGGCCATTTGAGCAAATTCAACCAAATTTTGTATACATAATCAGTGGGACCCCAGAAGTATAAAAATGCAAAAACTAACCCCCCAAAAGGGGGAGAGCAAGGGTCAAAAAATGAAAATCTTGGTCATTTACCAAACTCAACCAAATTTTGTATACATAATCAGTGGGACCCGAGAAGTCTAAAAATGCAAAAACTAACTGCCCAAAATGGGGGGGGTGTATAGTCAAAAAATGAAAATAAAGACTCTTGTACCGAACTCAACCAAATTTTGTATACATAATCAGTGGACCCCCCGGAGTCTAAAAATACAAAAACTAACCACCCCCCCATACCCTACATGATTATAAATAAGGCCAGGTTGTATGGTAAAGTCAAGTGGATGGACAGATCAGAACACGTCAGCTTATTTAAATTATGTCAAAGTAAAAATAAAGAATCACTCGAGACGAAAAGTAATATAGCTTATTATTTGTGTGACTTAATTTCATTTTGTATTACTATTACCTTTCCCATTAAACCATCTTTTTCAAGCAGATTAAGAGGTAAAGAGAGTATTATTTTTAATTAAGATAATTTAGCATGTAATTACTAATTAGTGTCTGTTTCCGAAAAAATATTTCGCATACCCTTACATTCTTCAAAAGTATGTTAATTGCCTACTAAATCAGGAGATTATGAGAACATTTGCCTAGATATAGCTATCAAATCATAAATTTAGATTATTCTGCTAAAAGGATTTTTATATCGTATTAGATTTAATTTGCTTCTGACATTGATAAGTATTGTAAAAATATTTCTAATATAGTTCCTCCTGGAATGCAGGCGATGCCCTAGTAAATTCGCTCAATGCTTTTTTTTATAATTTTACCCAATGTGTATAATAAAGACTGAGACATGGAGAAAAATCATTTTCAAGCATGCTTTTTTATTGTGTCTGTGCAGCTGTCAAACTCTGAGTCTACATCTGGATTCAGACAACCATGGCAAATCAATAATCAAAATTAGTAAAAAGTTTGTTTTTGTGTCAAAATAGGTGTATTTCTAATGCAGAAAATTGATCAGATTTTGGGTTCTCTAGCTTCAGAACTTCCTGTTAAAAAAATGAAAAAATAGTAATAATAATCTTTTTTGAATGATATAATTAATATAAGAATATTTTATTTTTTTCTTTAACCATCCCTTTGGTTTGATTTTTAACCGACTTCAAAAAAGGAGGAGGTTCTTCAATTTTTATTTGTCTATGTTACCTCATATCTTCGTCAATTGTGAACCGATTTTGAAGATTTTTTTGCATTGGGTTCAATCAAGTTTCCGATTGGCCCCGTTTATTTTTCATTGGTATTGGACCTTTTTTGATATGTTTCTTTAGGTATAACTTCTTTGTTTATAAACCGATTTTAATGATTCTTTTTTAGTGGAAAGAGGGTACCTTAGGGGTGGTATCATATTAATATGGTCAAGTTATGAAGATATGATCAATTACGAAATAACGTAAATCTCCAATTCTTATGACCAAATAATCGAAATTATAATAAATAAAATCTTTTATAAAAAATCTTAAAACATTCATTTAAAACCCGCAATCGTTTCGAGAGAATTTCTATATTTATGAATTTTATTTAATTATCATTTTCTGATTCATTCACCCGACGCTTTCTCTTACGAAATGCATGTATTAAGTCACTATTAATAACATCACTAAAAAGAGAAAAATAAAAATAATTTTTAGAAAAAAATAAAACCGATTTCAAAAAAATTAAATGCAATAAATAAAATAATAATAACTTAAAAATAAAATAAAATACACTAAAAGGTATAAAATAATTATATAATTTAGTTACAACTAAACGACGAAATATTAACATGAAATCCCTTTTTGAAGTCGGTGCCAAACATATACATTTTATAAATCGCACTCGACGGATCTTACTTAGTACGTTTGGCGGGTACGCTCGCTTATATAGTTTGTTTGGCACCGATTTCAAAAAGTAATTTCATTAAATGAATTTAACTTTAAAGGACATCATAGATATTAGAGAAATATTTTTACATTGCATATCAGAGAGGTTCGTCCCCTTAGGAATCGAACCCAAGCGCTAACTAAGCTTGCCTGGCCAGTAGCCAAACCCTTAAGACAAATCTCTCTCTGACATGCAACATATATAAGTATTGTAGCTTTCAAAGTAATTTCATGTTAATATTTCGTCGTGTTAGTTGTAACTAAATTATATAATTATTTGATACCTTTTAGTGTATTTTATTTTATTTTTAAGTTATTTTTATTTTATTTTTTGCATTTAATTTTTTTGAAGCCGGTTTTATTTATTTTTTTGTAAAAATTATTTTTTAACCTCTAAATACATTGTAAAATGTTCATCATAAATGTCAAACTCAATGCGTGACTTGTGCCAAAATAAAATGTGTGAAGTTTAAAAGGGCCGCAAAGAAACTTTTAGGGTTCGTAGAAATCTAGTTAAATTTTTAAATATAATAGAATTTTTAAAAAAAAAATCCAATATTTCCTATGACAGTGGGGCCGCAAAAATTGACGATGCGCGCAGCGAGTTTGACACCTATGATGTACATAAACATTTTGAGAAATAAATTTCAAATTTCTTAGGTCCTGATTAAGTCATTCAAGATCCACAACAACAGACACCTTCAACTCAGAATCAATCCTTGAAATATTCTTCTCTTTCTTATTTTCTCCATGTCGTAGTCATTCCTGGCGTAGAAGATGTAACTTGTTATCTGATATCAAAATCCCGTATTGAAATCGTAGGGAGAAAAAAATATATGAATAATTAATGAGAGATAGCCATTTTTAAACCTATTATTCTAGATTTATAGCATTAGCTAGCTATCTTCTTATCCATTCGCTCATCTGGATATCTTATCTTTTTTATCTTTCTTATTATATTAAACGAGCAAATCTTGTATATATCCAATCGGGTTCTCAAAAACGGCTCTAACGATTTGGATGATATTCACGGGTTAGGAGGGTTTTGTGTTGACGGTTCGATCTGTCACGGTCTCATCTTCGGCTAAGTTGTTTTTGATGGGTTTTTTTTCTATTTGAAATAATTATTCACAGGTGGTTGTCTCGATAAAAATGTATATTTACATATTTATTCAATTTCCTTTTAATTATTAATTGTTTTTTTTTAGTTTTAATTTTCACTAATAGATCATTACAAATATTATTATATATATATTACAAGTTAGGCAATTTAATTAATTAATTGGGGGATTAATTGGATGCATTAATTTCCGCAATATGGTATTGGAATAATTATCGGAAAAGAGGTTTTTTTTCTATAATTAGTTTTTTCCTCTTATTAAAAACAAGGACTAAAGATGATCAAGGACACTCGATGGTGGAGAAGCAATCTCCGGAATCGAAGCTAAAATACAATGTATACATTAATTCATGTAAACTAATTGGTTTAATAAAATTTATAAAAAAAAAAAAATTAATTAATTCGTTATGAGAATATGGGTAATTGACCAATCGACTTGATTGGGGAATAATGGAATGGAAATAATTATCGGAAAAGAGGTTTTTTTATCTAATTAGATTTTTCCTCTTATTAAAAACAAGGACTAAAGATGAATAAGGACACTCGATGGTGGAGAAGTTATCTCCGGAATCGAAGCAAAAAATACAATGTATACATTAATTAATGTAAAATAATTGGTTTAATAAAATTTATAAAAAAAAATTTAATTAATTGATGGGGGACGGGATATGGAATTGGAATAATTATAGCAAAAGAGGTTTTTTTTATTTAATTAGTTTTTTCCTCTTATTAAAAACAAGGACTAAAGATTAATCAAGGACACTCGATGGTGGAGAAGTAATCTCCGGAATCGAAGCAAAAATACAATGTATACATTAATTAATGTAAAATAATTGGTTTAATAAATTTATAATTTAATTAATTGATGGGGGGACGGGATATGGAATTGGAATAATTATCGCAAAAGAGGTTTTTTTTATTTAATTAGTTTTTTCCTCTTATTAAAAACAAGGACTAAAAGATGATCAAGGACAGTCGATGGTGGAGAAGTAATCTTCGGAGTCGAAGCTAAAATACAATGTATACATTAATTCATGTAAAATAATTGGTTTAATAAAATTAAAAAAAATTAATTAATTAACAAGGACTAAAAAGATGATTAAGGACAGTCCATGGTGGAGAAGGTAATCTCCGGAGTCGAAGCTAAAATACAATGTATACATTAATGTAAAATAATTGGTTTAATAAAAAAATTTAATTAATTAAAAATCGAGTTTTAAATCCCATAAACGTATTTTTTCTAAATAAAATTTGGCAAGTTAATTGATGAACTCAAAAACGGTTATTTAATTAAAAAAATTATTTTACGGTATTTATTTATATACCTATGCATATATACACATAATCTGTGGGCCACTACAAAGCTTGAAATGCAAAAAAATGGGTGGAGGTGACGGTGGGGGAGATGTGGGGGTGCAGTGGTGGAGGGGTACGAGGGGCAAGGGAAATGGTTTCGGGGTGGGCCGGTAGGTGGGGTGTAGGTGGTGGTCCGGGGGGAGCGAGGGGGGATTAAAATGTAGCTTTTAACTGGAGCAAAAACTTACCGAGCATCGCTCAGTGGCTAGGTACTTAATTATTATATGTAAATTAAGTTTTTATGGTTTATTTTTACTCTACATTTATCTTGTTTTTGTAAAAAATAAGTGTATGATTCACGAAAGAGCCTAGCTATTCAATAATTAATTTCAATTTTTCTGATCTTCTAATTTATGTAGAATTTTATTCGTAGTTGATTAGCTTGCTGTATAAATTAATATGATTAATTATTTATGTATTTTCTCCCTTGCTTTGGAGCGAAAACAGAATCCGCTAGATGATGAACAAAAGCAACATTTCGAAAGCTGACGGGTTTATTCGGCTTTATTTCTTGGTTTTTGTCAGTTTTTATACACAACTAATCCCATCTTGTGCCGAGAAACACAAAAATATTTACATTCATGTTATTAAATTAGAGAAAAATAGTGTAAATACTTCTTTGAATAAATTTCTAAATTTCTGCATGAGTTTCGTTCATTAAAAAGGGAAGTGATTAATGCGGGTCTAATTTACCCATGGTCAAATTATATGAAAATATCGATTAATTTAAACAATTCCAGTTTTGTTCAAAGTGTAAATAACAAGATACTGGGTGCGACCTCTTAATTATGCATGCATCATATTTACAAAGGGAAACAAAGAGGTTGTCCTCTGCTTGATGCAAATAAACATACACACATAAATATCGAAATTATATATCTGTATATACCTGTATATTATTTATTTGTTTGAGTCCGAGGGGTGAATCGCGACCTAAAATCGTGTACACCTACTTCCACTTCCGCTTTCATTTCCAAGTGGAAGACAATAGATTATCTAATGAATTCCAAAGTAATTCCAAATAATTCCAAAGACGGTGTACACCTAATTCAAATCATGGTTGACCCCTCGTTTGAGACTAGAGTTTCGAATGCTTGGTCCTCATCATCAGTCTTTTTAATTATAAATATTATTTTTCATGGGATCAGTATCCCGTGGATATTGAAAATTTTTGCTTTTTTTTCTCAGCTGAATAGCCAGGTAGAATTAAAAAACATTTTTTGGTACACATCCATATATTTATCTTTTTCTAACAAAGAACGGCCGAACAATGGAGAGGGGGGGGTTGTTTGGATTTTCCCCACTTTCTTTTTTCTAAAAATGTTTGTTTTGATAGTAAATTCTAAGAATATTGCTATTTGTCAATTCGAATCTGTTATTTAAACAGAGGTCAGAATACTTGTTATATGACTTTAAAATTTCTAAAGATTCAATGGCGCTTATTAATTTTGGATTTCTTTCTGCTTTAATTAATCTAATTCATGTACCTTCTGGGATCGAGTGATTGTTTGAATTTAGATGTAGAGCTAGTGAATTCTCCTTTTATTGATTTCTAAAATCCCTGAAATATTCTTTCAATCGAATTTTTAAATTACGTTCTGTTTTACCTACATAGATCGCATCATAAACTATATACTCCCTCCTTTTCTATATTGGACAACTTGTATTTTTTATTTGAACTTAATTCTTTCTCTAAAGTAATTGGTTCTTTGAAAAAAAAAACAATCTATTTTTTATATCTATTTTAAAAGCTTTATTATAAATAATTTTGATAGTACATAAGAAAAACTTGAAAAAATTGTTTTTTCAATTAATTATAAGCAATTTAAAAGTGATAAAATTTCACAAAGAATCAATGTGACTCCAAACGCACCATGATTGGTCATCTTGTTTGTGACGTCAAAAGGATAGAATAACTCCACGTTAGTACACGCTCTAAGTCTTATATAATACATTAGTATTAACAAAATTGAACAAAAGTTGAAATGTCTGAAGAAGCTGAATAGCAAACACGACAACAAAGTGAATGTGCTGTATGGCATGAACTTCGTTATGGACGTATTACAGCGTCAAAACTTTATGAAGCTACTCATTGTAAAACGGATAATGGCTCATTCGTTCAAGAAGTTATTGGTGCAAGTAAAGTGCATGAGACTAGTGCTATGGAACAGTGAAAAAAAATTGAAAGAAGATGTTCTAAACGTTTTAATGGAAAAGTCAGGAATACAAATTTCTCGTCCAGGAATGTTTCTTTTACCTATTCATCCAATTTTCGCAGCATCTCCTGATGGATTAACTAGCAATGCTATTCCAGAAGTTAAATGTCCATCCAGTAAACAAACCTTGAACAATTTTTTACCCAAAAATAAAATTAGTTCAAAGTGTATTGCGCAAATGCAATTTCAAATGTTAATGATAGGTAAAAAAAGAAGGAATATTTTGCGTCGCTGATCAAGATTTTGAGGAAAACCAAAAATTATTTATGTGAAATCATTAAAGTACGATGAAGCTCATACGCAAGATCTAATGAAAAAAAGCTTTGTCGTTTTGGTTAAAAAATATATTTCCATTTTTTGGGGAGTTCTTATTGTAGTATTCGTACACAATGGTACGAAACAACAACGATAGCTTTTAAGATTAAACATATCTGATAAATTTATTAATATATCGACGATAATAACAATTTTATTAATGAAAGATTAAAACACTGTATCAACTGTTTGTAGAGATGAGTAGAAACTATGGTTGTGACGTCACACGCGCTCGGGGTAGGTCGCGGACTGTCGAGATGTCTTCGGTACTGAGCATAAAAATTTATTTTCAATTTGTTATAACTTTTTAATTACAAAAAAAAAGAAAATAGTTTTGTTATAAAACATATATAATCTTTCGGCTTATGACAAAAAATTTTGTTCAAAAACCCAATTGGTGTTTTGAAAATAGTGTTGAATTCTAATTTTTTCATTTTCCGTTTTAATTTTTCGGAAAATTGTCCATAGCTATCTTAGGATTTTCGTTTTGTTTTTCATTTTTTTGTGAATATATTGATTCCAGGGCTGATTTTTTAATTTTTTTAAATAACAGTTGGTCTACAAGGCTTTTTTCGTACCCATTTTTTACTGCAAATTCTTTAATTATCTCTAATTCTTGTGATTCTCTGCTACTCTCGGCAAAACAAAAACTTTTCAATTGCATCATATTTACTTTAAATGAAACATAGCGTTGTAGATTTAATGTTTTAAAAATTAAGATATATATTATACTTAATATATTTGTCAATTTCTATCTCATCAGACACTGAAAAGCACTCTGAAAGGGTGAGCTAAAAGGGTTGAGGGTTTTATTTTTTTTAGGTTTGAGTCAATGCAACTGCTGTGTTGTGGCTGTTAACTTATCATCCCATAATATCTTCCCCTTGTTTCTTTCTATTCATGTGGTCAAAATACTATGTCATCAGCATAATGACAAAGTAAATTTCAACTATGAAATATGGATTAGTAAATGCCCTCAATTCGCATATATTAAATTTCAAAATGAAAATTTATTGTTGAATGGATAAGAAAATTATTTTAATATTGAATATTACAATCTAGATCAGGGGTGTCCAACCTTCTGGCTTACTCGGGCCGCATTTAAAGTAAAAGCAAATGCCTCGGGCCGCACTACCTGTTATAAATTTACTATGGATACGACCCTAGTAGCAGAATTTTTCAAACTACATAGTAACTATATAGTGCCTATTTAGATTCTCGAAAACTAATAGGTGCGTGCAAAAGTTCGTGCGGAGTTTCAATAGATGGAGTTATGAGCGTCGTAACGTGTTGTCATTAATATAGTAACTATATAGTGCGGGTGCGTGCGAAAGTTCGTGCGGAGTTTGTGAGTAAAAGTCACACAGCGATTAAGCAAACAAAAATCTTTATTCAATCAATGATATATTCTCCATCGTTTTCTATAATCTTTTTCCAACGTTCTGGCAGCAGACGGATGCCTCGATCATAAATACTGCGCGGTTTAGGTTCGAAGAACCAAGACACGCCGTTTTTTAAGGCCTCCAAAGAGTCAAAGTTTTTTCCATTTAAATAATTTTGCAATGACCGGAACAAGTGATAGTCAGATAGTGCGATATCAGGAGAATACGCTGGATGCGTTAGGACATCCCATTTCAGGCTCTTCAGCTTGCATAGCGTCTTTTTCGAAACGTGTGGTCTGGCGTTGTCCTGATGAAAGATGACTTCCTTGCGATTTGACAAAATCGGACGGTTCTCTTTGATTTCTGGATTCAAATTGGTTAATCCGTGGCCTTTTCACAAAATAGATTATCCTCTAATGTTATTAGGAGTTTTTTTTCTGAGACACTGAAAGGCAGTCCAGAAATAAATAAAAAAAATATTTCCAACAAATAAATAGTCGTATGTTTCCTATATTTGATTCAATCGCGAATCAAATGCAGGCCATTTTTGTCAAATATTAATATATTAATGAGAAAATTATGAATTTAAATAAAAGAGTATTTATTGGAGGGTTTTCTCTTTACAAGTTTTTCTGATCGCTCCTTCTTCATGGTTCAATTCAGATCCTCTATTCCTTTTTCTAACACATCCTAATTAAATAATCGTACTACATTCTCTAATCTTGAGCTCAAAAACGTTTGCGCCTAAAATTTTAATATATTGCTTTTAAACTAAAACCAGGTAAAACGTAAAGAATATTTATTAGTAATGGCTGTTGAAGCTTTATTTTGTGATTAATTTGATTAAAGTTTAATTTTTATTCAAATACACATGATTAATTTATAATTATTTATTGAAACAAATAATTATAAATTAATCATGTGTGATTTAAATAAAAATTTAAACTTTAACGTCAAGAATAGTTTAGGAAAGTTGTTCGCCTGTATCATATGCAACCGAAAGAGATCTTGAATAATAATAGTCTAACTCTAAAGGCGTCCTTGCTAAATGGATATTATTTTTCATAATGATCAAAATTTGACGACCATCTCATGCGCTCATTTTCTATTTTTTCTAATTAGCAGTTTTTTGTGGGGCGGTCGCGAAAAACTGGGATATATCTAAATTAAAAAATAAGGAAACCCAAAAACTCTTCGAAAACGTAATGAATAAGAAACTGAAGAAAAAACACACACAAATAATAAAGAAGATGAAATCGAACAAGAATGAATAGATATGAGCAATCAAGCTCGACCGAAACAGCCAACGAAGTCCTTCAATCAAAGAAAAACGAAATTAAAAAGCCATGGTAACAGACGAAATACTGCAACTGATTGACGAACGAAGAAAATTTAAGAACAGAAAAGACGAAGAAGGGAAAGAAACATATAAAAAATTAAGATGGAAAGTTATAAGAGAATGTAGAAAAGCAAAAGAAAATGATTCAAGAAAAATGTAAAGAAGTCAACGAAAATCTAGTATTGGGAAAAGTTGATGTAGCCATAGGGCAACAAAAAGAAATTTTCAAGAAGACAAGCCAAGAAGCAAGAACTTAAGAGATAAAGGAGGCTACATTATTCTAAACGAGAAACGAACAGGCAAATAGATGAAGCGAACACCTAGAAGAACTCTATGGAGAAGAAAAAACAATGAACTCAACAGAAGAAGAAGAATCTGTGGATGAAAACGAATTAGGAGACCCCATACTCAGGTCAGAATTCGAGACAGCTTTGAAGGAACTAAAAAATAATAGAGCACCCGGAATAGACAATATACAAGCTGAAATCTAAAGAACTCTGGAGAAAAGGCACGTGACAAACTTTTTGAACTAATTAGCAAAATCTATAAATTGGGAATCATCCCAAAAGATTTCGAAAAAACAAAATAGTCACACTTCCCAAAAAGACAGGCGCGGATAAATGTGAAAAATTTCAGGACCATTAGCCTAACCTCACATGCCTCCAAAATCCTAACCAAAATAATCCAAAGAAGAATAGAACAAAGAGTTGAAGAAAATCTGGGGGAAGACCAGTTCGGCTTTAGAAGAAACAGAGGCACCCGAGAAGCAATTCTCTCTCTTAGACTAATAATAGAAAGGGCTTTTATCAGGGAAGAATCTGTCTACATCGGATTCATAGACCTAGAAAAAGCATTCGATAACGTCAATTGGGAAATTATGTTTAAAATATTAAAACAGGCGGGAATAAAATTCAGAGAGAGAAGACTAATCTACAATCTATATCAAAACCAGACGGCAATTATAAATATTGGTGATGAACACAGAGAAGCCAAAATAAAAAAAGGTGTAAGACAAGGATGTGTGCTGTCACCCATGATTTTCAACTTATACATAGAAGAAGCGATTAAAGAATTCAAAGACAAAATTGATACAGGTATAGAAATCCAAGGTCAAAAGATCGCTATGTTAAGATTTGCCGATGACATTGCCCTTCTAGGAAGCAATAAAAAAGAATTAGAGGACGCCTTGAATGGAATTAACCAAATCCTAATAGAAGAAATCAAAATGAAAATAAACAAGAATAAAAACCAAGGTCCTAGTATGTACAAAAAAAGAACAAACGAGACAGGAATGCATCAAAATTAACCAAGAAAACCTAGAAGGAGTTAAGGAATTCCGCTACCTAGGAAGTAAAATAACATGGGATGGGAGGAGCAAAAACGAAATTAAATCAAGAATTGCCCAAGCAAAAATGGGGTTTAATTCAAAACAAAAACTACTATGCTCCTCCTCAATCAGCTTAGCAAACAGAAAGTTGCTATTGAAGACATATGTATGGAGCATAGCCATGTACGGGTGTGAAACCTGGACAATTGGAAAAGCGGAGAGAAAGAGATTGGAGGCTTTCGAAATGTGGTGCTACAGAAGAATGATGAATATCAAATGGATGGATAAAATTACAAATGAAGAAGTTCTTGGAAAAATCGGAGAAAGAAGAACCTTGTGGAAGAGTCTGAAGAAGAGAAGAGGTCAGATGATGGGGCACACACTGAGACATGGGGGACTGCTTAGGGATATCTTGGAGGGGGAGGTGGGAAAGAAAGGGGAAGGGGAAGACCCAGATTAGAATATTTCAACCAAATAATTGGGGATATGGGATGCCAGACATTTAGAGAGGTTAAACAGCTGGCGGGGGACAGAGTCGAGTGGAGACGGATTGTTGCATCAAACCAGTCTTAGGACTGTATACTCAATGATGATGATGATAGCAGTTTTTTGTAATTCTAGCTGAGAAAGAACCATTTGAGAGAGAAAAAGCTTTTTCAATAGAACTGATGGGCGTGCAAGTAAGGTTTTGTTTGTTATTTAAAGAACGCAGAGTAATTATCACTTTAACATACCATTTTTTTTTATTTGTTTATCCCTGGTTAACATAAATAATATCAAAGCAATAGGTACTTAGATTGAAGTTATTTAAAAGAATCTATGTCGCTTTGAATGAATAAATAAATAATAAACGTGTGGGTAGAGATGTGACTTATTTTAGATACAAGTATTTGAAATACAGATACAAAATACGTATTTTCATCTTAAATCTGAAATACTTTTTTTTTAATTTTCATTTTGTATCTTGTATTTAGATACATTCTTTTGGTATCTTAGTATTTTGTAAATACTAAGTTTGCTAAAATACTTTTACTAATTACCTATGCATTTTTATCTTGACTGAAACACGTATATTGAAGGAGACAATAAAGAGGTGTCTCGCTGAATTATAAATTTTATTTATTCATAACGAGACTATAGTTTCATAAATTCATAAATTAAATTCCTGTGAATCCATTGTAATAGACTGATGAAGAGGGCAAAGCTCTCGAAACTATAGTCTCGTTATAAATAAATAAAATTTTATAATTCCAGCAGACAGACAACTTTTTATTGTTCCTCAATATATAAAAATTCTGCCATTTCAGCACAAAAACTTTATATTTAATTTGAAACACGTAAAATTAATTAATATAGGTTTTATATATCAAATTTAACATTTTAATATATTTTTAAATTTTTTTTTTTTAAATCACTCTATTGTAACTGTCACTTCTACAGATTTTTATAAATATTTTATAAATATGTTACATGAAACTACGAGCAGCTGCCGAAAAAGATAGTTTATAAATTAAATTTACATACATCTTGTAAATACATGTGTATGGTATTTAGGTATCTTTTTTGTTTAACTGTACATATGTACAAATTGTACATGTTCAGGGAAGTTTTTAAAAACAACCTTAATTATGTAATACATGCATACCATTATAATATAGATATTGTAATTCATCAAGATTTAAATAGTATTTGCACTATTTTTAATTATTTTATTGTGTGACATTTATGTTATAATTATAATAATCATATAATTCAACTAATTATTTTTCATTAAAAATAATCCTTAATAATTATATGTAATGTACAAATATATATTTATGTATTAAATTATTATGTTCGTAAATAAATAGTCAATGAATAAGTTATTAACCGACTTTGAAAAAAGGAGGACGTTATCAATTCAAAGGATTTTATTATGTATGTTCACATATAACTTCTTTGTTTATATCGATTTCGATGATTCTTTTTTGATTGGAAGGGTATACCTTAGGGTAGTCACATACAATTTGTTCAAATTCTGATAATGTTTGTTTGTCGATTTCTCTTTACCATGTGGACCGATTTCGATGATTTATTTTTTGCATTGGGTTCAGAATAGTTTCCAATTTATCCATTTTAAATTGGGTGCTCAGAATATTTGGTGTCGTTTTCTGCATTTATCAAATATTCTATAATAAATACCATAAGCTAAAAATTGAGGTTAGTTTAAACGGCTGAATAGAGAGATCATAGAATTTGTCTGCAAACCATTTTAGCTCACCTTTGATTAACGGTCTGTTCATCGAACTAAGAAGCCTACCATGTTGAATAAGAGCTCAACTGTTGCTTTCGCTAAACGCATCCTATGTCTCTCGATGGGTCTGAATTGGATGGATGAGGAGGATCAAAGTAAAAACTACTCATTCTAATTTAATTAAACTCGCATAGTTTTGGTGCTGAAATTCCTGGAAACTCCTTGGACTAATCCGTTTTCATTCTCTTATCCTTCTTTTTCTGTGCATGGCATATCGACTGTTTTTTTAAAGCACCATTATTTTATCGTAATCACACTGAAAAAATCAAATTCATTATTTCAAGTATCTAGATATAAATAATAATAATATCGAAATAATTAAATACCTATATGAGTGTTTTCTATTTTAATTCAACGATGTTTTGTTGGTGACTCTCTTCGATTTTTTTGATTTTCTGATATGTTAACATATATTATGTAGAAAGAAGTGTCCATCTAAATTTTTAGCTTTCTATGTATCTTAACCCATAACAAAATTTCTATTTATTTAAGAAAATAGATGAAAGTATTTTTGAAATATTCATAACTTTGACAATAATAAAGATATTACTAACTTAATAAGGGGTCATTTTTTTTAGTTTTTTAATGAACTTTTCGGAAAAAATTTCAAAAATTGAGAAAAAAAATTTAAATGCTCTTTTCTCTATTTTACTCAAAATATTGGATTTTCTTTCGACGGAACACCTTTGATTTGTTCCAAAAAATTCACAAAATTCAACGTTAAAAACAAAATTTTTGAGATATTAATAAACATAGGATTCAAATGACTTCTATTAAAAAAAATGGATTATATTGTACAGTATAAGTACTTCGAAAGGATAATATTCTTTATTTTTACGTTTTTTAAATCAACTATCGTGATGTCAGAATTAGTTTTTTTAATTAGTAGTTATTTTAATCTTTTCTTCGTTAATAGCTCAGAGATTTTGTTTTTTAACGTTGAATTTTGTGAATTTTTTTGAAGAAAATCTAAAGAAAATCCAATTTTTTGAGTAAAAACGGCAAAAAAGCATTAATTTTTTTTTCTTAATTTTTGAAAAATTTTTCAAAATGTATAATAAAATTGAAAAATATAACACAATATTAAGTTAGAATATATTTAATATTGTAAAAGTTATGAATATTTTAATAATATAATATTTTGATCTATTTTCTTCAAAAATTGGAATTTCGTTATGGGCTAAGATAGAAAACTAAAAATTTACGTGAATACTTCTTTCTACATATATAATAACATATCAGAAAAACAAAAAAATCGAAGAGACTCACAGGTAAAACGTCGTTGAATTGATATTGAAATGAATGATCTACCTATATGTACCAGGTTTATGCATATGAAATGAGCCTTTTACGATTGATGGCAGTATAGGTTATGTTTATTTTGAACAAACCATAACCTTATTATTTTTTCATTGCTTTGGCATCTGTCAAAATCGTTCAGTGTTGAAAATTTGTTTTGCACTACAACAACATTACAAAAATTTAATGTTATAAATGTCGAATTTTGTGCCTACAGCATACGATCTGCGGACAGCATTAATTATCTTGTTATAATTTAAAGAAAAACGCGGCAGAATCTCAACGAATGCTTGAAGAAGCTCATAGTGGTCATGCTCTATAATTAGCAACATGCAAAAAATGGTTTCAACGATGATGATGGGATGACGATGACGATGACGATGGGACCAGAAAAGTCTATCATGAGCTATTGAAACCTGCTGAAACTGTAAATGCTAAACAATAGCAACAACAATTAATTGATTTGAACCCTACATTGCAGGAAAAACGGCTAGAATATAAAAAAAAGGCAACATAAAGTGATTTTCCTTTATGACATTGCTCTTTCAAATAAAGAAAAAAAACGGTTCAGGATACGCTGGAAGCACTCAACTGGGAATTGCTACCCCATGCGGCTAACTAACCAGACCTGGCTCCTTCCAACTACCATCTGTTTTCGTCGATGGGCCACGCACTTAAAGAACAGCACTTTAAAACTTACGAAGAAGTCGAAAAATGGGTCAATGAATGGTTGACTTCCAAAGACCAACAGTTTTTTTGGGAGGGGATCCATCAATTGCCAGAAAGGTCATCATAATGTGTAGAAAGTGATGGAGAGTACTTTGAATAAAATATTTTTTCTTTCCTATTTAAAAAAGTGTTTTATTTTTATAAAAAAGGCTCATTTCATATGCATACACCTGGTATATAAATAAAATATTATTGAATCAAATAATAATGTGTATGATAAAATGATATGTAGGCGCCATAATAATAACATTAATCATAATAAACGCATATTTAATACCTAAATTTACCATTTCCTCCAATCTGAATCAAAGGATCTTAATTAATTTCTTAATTGTTTCCTACTATTAATTTGCTTTTCGACCATCCGCTATTTATTGTTGTGCGACCTTTATAAGTACATAGATAAAGTTCTCCCTCTCTCTCTCTCTACAGGATCATATTACTTTCACACAAATTGAAATAAACGGATTAGAGAACTTGTTAATCTGTTGTAATATTGATCGATGTTAAGCTGTCCTGGGCGTGGTCAGTTTTAGATGGGTCACTATTTGAAAACATGCCTGCTGGAACAATAATAAACACCCCATTATCCTCCATATATCATTAGTCAAGGCAATTTTATCTGCTAAATAAACATAATAGGATAATCAGAGGAGATTGAGGAAATTAAAAATAATGAATGGACAGGTTACATTTTGAAATTATTATACACTCTCTATTATCAATTGCAGAGAAAAATAAATAAATTTAATATTAAAGAATATTTATAAATTTAAATCTTGATACATTGAATAAGTTGTGAAATAAAAATTTCCTGGGACATTTATCACAATTCTATAATGTAGGCTCGAATGGGATATTTTAGAATCGGATTCTTTATAAGACCATAATATCACCGTGTGTGTTCCAAAAATAATGAGTCTCTTTTATATATATACAGGGTATCACAACGATAAACCGTGTACAAGGGATAGCGAAATTTACAACGTTCCTGAACATAAAAATAATTTTTAATAAAAATCTCAGATGAGCCCAGATAAACATGATTGACTCAGTTAACCTATAATCGGAGTGGGTACTCATACTTGAGAACGATCGCAGAATAAGTCGATCGAAACGTCGTATTAAAATTGTAATTATTTGTTTCAATAAATAATTATAAAGTAATCATGTGTGATTTAAATAAAAATTTAAACTTTAATCAAATTAATCACAAAAATAAAAGCTTCAACAGCTTCATTACTAAAAATCTCATAGTTTTCGAGTTATAGGCAATTTTTCGAAAATGGTGACAATCGTTAGTCTGTCCTAAATATCAAGATGCTGTGGCTACAAATTTACATATTTTATTATTCTAATTTATGTTGCGCAATCCTGAATAATCCTATTATTGTCCAGAATTCAAAATTAAACCATAAGTATTTTACTTTTCGAGAAAAAAATCTTTTTTTCGGTCTTATGTTTTTAAAAAATTTCATGATCTAACTTTGATTCATCTTTAATGTAAAAAAAGTCTAGTAAACAAGCATGGCAAGTTATTTAAAAAATTGTATCATTTAGTCGAGATTTCAAAATGGTACAGCATTTGTACTTCCTTGTTTAGAAAAAAATATTGATATTCTTTTTGGCAAAATTAGCTAATTTATATCATATTTTAATAGTGTTTTTTTATTTAATATGTTAATCAATTATGTCCTATCTTTATTGAACTAAACTTTGGCTATTAATGGCATTATTATTAGCTATTTTATTATTAATGTCTATAATAGCCAAAGATTATATCAATTAAGATGCGACATATTAAATAATAAAATACTATCAAAATATGTGGTTCATATTTAAATTAGCTAATTTTGCCAAAAAATTACCATTTTGAAATCTTTACTAAATGGGCCAATTTTTTAAATAACTTGCCCAGCTAGTTTATAAGACTTTTTTTACATTAAAGATGATTCAAAGTTTTCTGATCAAAATTTTTTAAAACTAAATAGTTTTTTCTCCAAAAGCATCGATAGTACTTATGGTTTTATTTTGAATTCTTTGCAAGATTATTCAGGATTCCGTAACAGAAATTAGAATAATAAAATATGTAAATTTGTAGCCAATGGTTTTATTTTGAATTCTTTACAGGATTATTCAGGATTGCGTAACAAAAATTAGAATAATAAAAATATGTAAATATGTAGCCACATCATCTCATTATTTAGGGCTGGGTAGAGATTTTCACCATTTTCAAAAAAATGGTTATAACACGAAAACTATGAGAAAAAAAATTATGCTCAGGACCGTCGTAAATTGCCCTATCCCCTGTTCGTTGTAATACGGGACACCGTGTATAACTTTGAATTGTTTACCAAAAAAGAATTTAGTCTTTTTGATTTCAAGTCTATTCTTCCACGTTTTCAGTAGATGTTGCCATTAATAGTCAAAACATAAAAAATGGATTACAATAAGGTTATTCCTCTAGTACTAGATAAGAATAGATCGATTTTTTGATTTTAAGTCGATTCCTCCATGTGAACAGCAATGGCTACTAATAATAACCGAAACGTCTAAAATCCAATCTAGAGTGGTTATTCCTCAAGTATTAGATGAGAATAGATGACTATTTTTGAATTTAAGTCAACATGGACTTCAAATAGCCAGTGATATCTGATCTGAGTCGAGACTACATGGAACCTGTTAGCTATTAAATAAAGAAATAAACATATTAATATTTCAAATGTCTTTGGATAAAGTTTAACAACGATCCGTTGGAGTTTATTTGATTTTTTTATAAATATTCAATTAAAGTATTTTAACAGCCAATGATTTTTTTTCAAAAAAAGTTTTATAGATTCGGAAAATGTTGAAATATTTTTAGCACAATTGCAAAATTACAATACTACGTATCTAGTAAAGTAATAATATTTTCATTATTATCCTCATCACAATAATTAATTAATGAAGACAAATTGAAAATCAGCGAACCCCTCTGTTAATGTTTCTAATGCATTATATATTGCTTTAATATGTGGCACCGCAGGCATCATCTTTTCAATTAAATTGCCATTTTCAAAGCGCGATATTCCCTAGTACTAATTATGTACCTTTATTTGAACCCATTTAAAAAAAATAATATAATTTAGGCGAACTTGCCTTCAGTACTCTATTCCCGTTATGCTTTTGTATTTAATTACATTCTGAGTAACATAAAATCAACATTAAATCTAGAATTAAATTATAGACTACATGGTAGCTGTTAACTATTAAATCCAATAAATGGAAATCGAGTTGTCAGGCTCTAAAGATTCTAACTTGGGGTCTAGCTTTGTTGAGAGGGTGGAGATAATAATAAACTCGAAATGGTGTATGGAAAAAACAACCGCCCCACCGACAAGCTTTTCTTGTTGGATGTGGATTTGGATGAGTCAACTTGATATTTGCCCAAGGGCGTGGCTGTTAAGCCTGTTTATTCACATTGGGCAAAAATCCCCTGAGACGAACATTCATGCCGTTAAGAAGAACACGAGCTGTAAAGTTAATTAATGACACCCGGCTCCAGTTTTATTTTTATTTATTTTTTCCTCTCTAGTAGGTAATATAAATCGATATTGAGATTCTTAAATATTTTTTATGCTCTAGATCAATTCTATTAAGTTTATTAAATAAAATAATTTTTCCACAAAAAATAATACATTTTTTTTTATATTTAATAATTTTTATAAAAAAAAAAAAAAAAAAAATCCGATTTCAAAAAAATAAATGCAACAAATAAAATAATAACTCAAAAATATAATAAAATGCACTAAAAGGTATAAGATAATTTAGTTACAGCTAAACGATGAAATTGTTACATGAAATCACTTTTTGAAGTCGGTGCCAAACATACACATTTTATGAATCTCACTCGACGGAACTTACTTAGTAAGTTTAAAGGGTACTCTCGCTTATATAGTTTATTTAGCACCGACTTCAAAAAGTGATTTCATGTAATAATTTCATCGTTTAATTGTAACTAAATTAGATAATTATTTTATACCTTTTAGTGCATTTTATTTTATTTTTGAGTTCTTATTATTTTATTTGTTACATAAAATTTTTTTGAACTCGGTTTTATTTTTTTTTATAAAAATTATTTTTATTTTTCTCTTTTTAGTGATGTTATTAATAGTGACTTAAGATAATACATTGCCTGCATCTCGTAAGAGAAAGCGTCAAGCGAAGAAATCAACCGTTTTGACATGTACCTGATAAAAATAATCCAGAACAACTCGGATTCAAAAGAGGCCCTCAGGATTTTTCCTATGAAATTATATTCTTCTATTATGGACGAAATTATATTTGAATATAGTGATATATGGTACTTTTCTATCATATACCATCAAAATATTATCTGACCAAAAACATGGATGTAAAAAGAGGCCAAGTTCGGTACAAACCAATATGCCAAATTTCAGCATTCTAGCTTGATTGTAATTTCCACTATATATTAATTAAGACTATAAATTTTACTCCTTCATTTTAGGCCCTGAAGAAGGGAAAGTTTCACTTTTTTGACTTTTCCTTTAATTGTAGCTCAAACTCTACTAGTATGCCAAATTTCAGCATTCTAGGATCAGTGAAAGTACTCTAGGTTTTTGACCTGTGAGTCAGTCAGTCAGTCAGTGTTAAAAATGGCACTTTTCAGATCTTAATAACTCAAGAAATATATTAGGTTTATTTATGAAATTTGGGATTCTAAGTGTTCCAGTGGGCCTTATTAGACAAGAAAAATTTCAAGTGTGTAGGTCTAATAATTTTTGAGTTGTGGGGGATCGAAAGTAGCTTGAAATGGTTCGTGTAAATATACAGATATCCGGTGGGTTTCCCGTTCTTTTCCGAACTTGGCTTGCACACTGCCGTGTGTCTTGATATATCATTATATAATTGCAAGCTTAAGCGTATGAATTACTTTCAGCGAGGGGTGAACCGCGACCTAAATTCGTGTACACCTACTTCCACTTCCACTTTCATTTCCAAGTAGAAGACAATAGAAGACAAGAGATTATCTAATGAATTCCAAAGTAATTCCAAAGACAGTGTACACCTAATTCCAATCGTGGTTCACCCCTCGACTTTAAGCAATAAGCAATAAGCCTCCCAGTTTTATTTGAATTTTAATACAATTATAAAAACTCTATAAGTAAATAATGACCTAATCTATTTTTCTTTTCAAATAATATTTTAGAAAATCAAGTCTTGGAAATAAAAGTTAATATATTTATATATATTTGTGGCAGGGGGAAGGGGATGAAAAACCAATTGAAAGTTTATAAATGAAATTTTCAATTTTTTTATTTTTTTATTTTATTTTCCCTAAAAAGAGAAGTCGTTTAAAAAATATGATGTAGATTAAACAAAGCAAGAAAAAACTTGCATGATAAAAATAAAATAAATCTTAGGGTCTTATTCAGGTGAGCTATTCTATTCCGATCACGTTTTGCTTTAATTTTTTTTTTATAGGGATGCCTTTTTACTAAAGCTTCATTTACATATGTTTTTTCGTTATTTAATTATTACATATTGAAATGTCTTTTTTCATTATATTTCTTAGCATAAAATGAAATTATTTGATAGAAAAAAAACAGCAAAGAGAATTTTTTTTTCATGTTTCAAATTTTTCAATGATTTCTAAACGGACTTTATTTATTTATTTGTAAGACGAGCCATTCCTTCCTATTTTTAATTAAAAATGGACAGACTTTTTTCCAAATAGCTCTAGAAAGAAAGGAATACAAGCTCGCTTTGAATTCTGGGATTTCAACACATTGGCTCGAGAAGAGTCAACAAATTTATTCATTAATGCCTCGTTCTGTGGCTGTCCCTTGGGAAGTATGTGAGAGATAGGACATGCTAATTGGATTCTGGCTGCAGGCTAGACGTGCAAACACCAGATCCCCTATCAACTTAGCTGAATAACCTTAGGGCCCAGTAAAAATACCCGCTCTGGATAGATCACAATCCATCAGATTATTCTGCTTTTATAGGTTCCCCTAAATAAACAGGGTAAATGCGAGGTAGTATTTTTTGGGTGGGATTTTAGAGAAGCAAATAGAGAAAACAAAGTACTTACTGTTGGTTGATGCAGATCTCTGCAATAAAGAAGGGGCTAACAATTCCGTCCGCCCTGCAATAAAAAATAAAATAAATGGGAAAGATATGATTGAAATTAATGAAAAGAAATCCTAGATACATACATCTATGCATTTAAGCTAGTTCTTTCATAAATTCAAAAATTCAAGAAGTCTTCGAAACTTCGAATATTAGTCATTAATAGCATAATACACACACTGTTAAAATTTGAAGACGATTTACCACATCAAACATTAAATAATTGCAATTAATTTTTATTTACATATGGTAGATAGAGAAAGTGAAGGGGGGGAATGATCATTATTTTATTCTTTATCATTGAAGGACTTTCACCATCTTGATGAAAAACTAATATTTGTTAGAATAATATATTTGGAGTAACTTAAAAAAAAATTGAAATTATTTACCACGTAGTTTTGATAAAAAATAAAAAAACATATTTGGGGGATTATTTTTAGTGGAGGGGATAAAATATCAATGGCTTGGAGACGATCCATTCATAAATAGAATATAGTAGCGTAAAATGTACAGTCACGTTAAAAAACATAACCTAAAATCTTAACACCGTTCATATTTATAGAGTGGTTAAGAGGCTAAAAAATTTTGTGTGGATTGTCGCCTATATAACCTATAACCTCCTTAACCCTTATTAGACTGACGGGGTATAGATGTACCCCAACTGTACCAGCACTTTGATTTATAGTATATTATTTCTGGATTTCTTAGGAAACTGAAATTCTGGGATATCTCTAAACTTTTAAAAATAATTATAGTGCCAAAATCTTGTTAAAAAATCTGTATTTTCAATGTAAAAATGCCTTTGAAAAAAAAATTAATTTTTTAAAAATTAAATAAAAACAAATGGGATTTTTTATGTTTTATTGTATTATATAAAATTCTCCCGAAACGTTTGGTTAAAAATAAACGTGTTCTTGATTGTTTAATTAAAGATTTGTATTTTTACTTTCACATTTATATTCTATAGAATATAATGGGAGAGTATTGCGATGGCCAGTCTGGGTCCTCACTCTTTGAGATTTTGTATCTAAAAGATGAGAAAAGTTAATTTCATTTTGTAACTTCTAGGTGGAAGGAATCGTTGCCCTTAATAGTTAAAAACCGGATTTAGGATAGAAAACCGGAAATTGTGATCCCCAGAGGCCAAAAAGCGGTTCAAAATCCATTGGTCAGTGCATATGTGCGTATGTATGTACTCCCCCCCCTGCGTTTCGAAACAATAAGTCTCAGAGCTAAGAAATTCGAAACTTAAGCGCGATAAAGGCTAGAAGGAGTACAGCAATTTTTTTAAAAATCGTTGGAGCCGTTTTTGAGAAAATCAAAAAAAAAACGAAATAAAGAAAAGGGGTGTAAATTAGTAGTGTCGCGATGCCTCAAATAAATGAAAATGTGAAAGTCGTGTGATGAACAGACCAGTTGATTTCATATTTGATATACAATCTATAAATAATGAAATACAAAATTACATATTAATACAAATTTTAATTTGCCCGTGTAATATAATCATCACAAATTCGCTAATCGACAGAGTGTTTATCACAAGCAGGCTTTTCACATACTTGCAGCAGCTTTTGCGAGTCTTCCGGTACTTTCCTCTGCCACAAACATTACAGAGTCCAAAAACCATTGTATTTTTTGTCATAGCTATTTTTTACCTTAATCTTCGAGGTCTCGAAGTTGAAACACGTGAGCTGACTGCGGAATCACTCATCATAAAGAGAAAAAAAAATGGTAAAATTACGAGGTGGGTTTCACATAAAATAAAAATAAAACAAAAGTGAGTTTTGATTTCTCTATAATTCGGGTTGTCAGCCCATCGTTAATTCAAATTTGCTAAATCAGTAAATTTTATACATAAATATATACATTGAAATGCTGGAGTACACCTATAACTCTCTTACGAGTCGGGCATATTCCCCAAAAGCTGGAAAATAGCCAGAGTCACACCTATTCCTAAAAAAGGAGACACATCACAAATCTCTAATTACAGGCCTATCTCGATCACCTCTGTTCTTTCCAAATTAATGGAATTAGTCATAAACCAACACGTCCTTCATCACTTAGAAAACAATAAATTAATTCACGATAGACAATATGGATTCAGACAAAATCGTTCCACAGGCGACATCTTAACCTATGTCACCCACACCTTGAACAATACTCTAGAGGCCGGAAAAGAAACCCTCGCTGTAGCCCTTGATATCTCCAAAGCTTTTGACCAGGTTTGGCACAAAAATCTTCTTGCCAAACTGCCAGCCTTTGGATTCACACCAACACTTCGCAAATGGATAGAAAGCTTTCTGACAAACCGTAGTATAAAAGTTGTGGTGGATGGAACATCATCTGAATCGTTCTCCACAAACTCTGGTGTTCCCCAAGGCTCTGTAATCTCCTCCACACTCTTCCTTATTTATATAAACGACCTTATTGATCAAACGGCAAACCCCACTCATTGTTACGCCGACGATAGCACTCTACACGGCAAACCCTCTCTCCCGAATAATCGAATCAATATTGCCTCCTCAATTACTCTCGACCTAGACAAACTGAATAAATGGGGCTCTCAAAATTTAGTTAACTTTAATTCAAATAAGACTCAATGTTGTCTAATTTCTAGGCGCGAAAATAGAGACTTCCCTGATATTCACTTCGATTCGAATACCCTGAAAATGTGTGACAGCCTATCCATGTTGGGCGTCTCTGTCGCATCTGACCTGTCTTGGAATGAACACATCTCCTCTGTGGCGAAATCTGCAGCAAGGAAGATTGGCTTCTTATTCAGGTCCAAGCGATTTTACAAACCCCCACAACTTCTCACCATCTACAAGGCCCAAATCCGCCCCTCGTCTCGAATACGGCTCTCATCTGTGGAGAGGAGCCTCAAAATATTCTCTTGCTACCCTTGATGCAATTCAGAAGCGAGCCGTCAGGCTAATTGACGATTCTACCCTCACCGACTCCCTCGACTTGCTGGCTCATCGAAGAGATGTCTCTGCCCTTTCCCTTTTCTATAGATACTATCACGGCAGGTGCTCTGATGAGATAAAATCAATAATTCCCCCCAAAGCATGCTTTGCACGCAGCACACGTTTTGCCAACTCCCAACACTCTTTCGCGGTCAAATTGGAAAAGTGCCGGACCACTTCATTCGTGAATACATATATCCCCATGACTTCAAGGAACTGGAACTCTCTCCCAGCCTCTATCTTTCCCAGCACCTATGATCTTCAAACCTTCAAAACCAGGGTGCATAGACACCTACGTCTACACCCTCTCACTTAATCAACTTTCCCTTCTCTTCGGTAATGCAAGGGTCTTTCGAGATCCATAGGGGCTACATCTTTACTGGTGCACCCCTTCTTGCATTCGATTGCATTAAAAAAAAAAAATACTCCGTCAGTCTTATGAAGGTGTTTTTTGTCAGTCTAATAAAAGTTAATAAAATCCCTGAGGTGTGTCTTTTGAGGATTTTTACCAACTTACTATTGAGCGAACAAGTTGAAACTTTCTTACTAATATTTTACTTGACTAAAAATTTAAAAATGTCAAATATTTTATTAATTAATTATGTTATTACACAATATATTTTAATATTGCATAGTTTATTTTTCGGAAAAATTTCCCTTGTTTTATGGGGTTTTTATATGGTCTTTTCAAGTTCAAATATACTTAAAACTGTATATTAACATTATATTGTATTATTAAATAAAGAATTCTTATATATATAGAATCTGTATCTCGAAAACGGCTCTCAACGAAAATCACTCATTAGGGGTTTTGCTTTCAGGCTGTTTTTTCGGCACTTCGTCTCCTCAATTCTTTATAAACTATAATCTGTCTCCTTAATCTCTATATTGTTCACAGTTTTTTTTTTAATTTTATTAAACCAATTATTTTACATGAATTAATGTATACATTGTATTTGAGCTTCGACTCCGGAGATTACTTCTCCACCATCGACTGTCCTTGATCATCTTTTAGTCCTTGTTTTTAATAAGAGGAAAAAACTAATTAAATAAAAAACCTCTTTTCAGATAATTATTCCAATTCCATAATTTCCTCAATCAATCAATTCCATTGTTCACAGTGCCTTTGATTACTACTATATATTTGGCGTTGTTTATATTCAGTCTGGGGTATTAGTGAAACCCAAAACATTATAACTTAATTATTAATTATTAATTAACAAAACATTAAAACTTAAACATATGACTTATAACCTTCAGCTATTTAAGACCCGTATCGACAGATACCTTCGACCCCCGCCCAACCCATAAAATTCTTTCTTCTTCTTTTCACGATGGAGGGGCCAACCCAGGCCTTTAGGGGTTCCACCTTTTTGGTGTAACTCCTTCTCTCATCATTATCATAAAAAAAAAATTATCTATTTGTTCATATATTATATTTAACTCTGGGATAAGAAACGGGAAACCAACGATTTCTCCAGAAAAATCTCTGCCAAGAGGTTACTTTTCAGAGTAATCGCTAAAGCCCAGAATTAAGTATTGCACTCAAAGAAGAATTAGATTACTAAATCAAATTTCTTCAGGTTAGTATCAAATTAAGAGTATTTGAGAACAAAGGAGCAAAGGAAGTTTTTTATTTTCCATTACGTACTGTGTATATTTGATTTGTAGTAAATCTCCTCTCATTTTGAGAACTCAATAAAATTTTTGTTAAAATTCCATTGAAGTTAGATATTCTTTTTTAATATAATGGGATTTTTGGAGAATTTACTTGCCAGGGTAAGCCTTGTTGTTAGGCTTATTTTATCGACTTCAAAAAAAGGAGGAGGTTATCATTACAAATAAGGTTCAAATATTATTTAAAATCTATCTTTATTTGGAAATATTTTCATTTTGGCCGACCACCATGGCTGACTGGTTTCGGTCTTCCCGAGACCATTATCAAGGCCTGAAACAATTACAATACAAGTACATATGTTACTAGGGTCAGATTTTAAAAGTACATTAATTTTAATTTTATATATAAGATTTTATTTTACCTTAATTCCTTTTTTAAGCAAGAGTAGCTACTCCCCGATTCAACTTTACTAAAACTTATGAGTAGAGAACAGATTCCTATGCAATTGCATATTTTGTTTGCGGCCAGATACGAGCCAGGAGATCAATTATCTATGCGAATGGTGCATTTAGAATAATGTTGGGTAAATTTTAAACTTCATAATTTTTCATATTTGAGTAATATTGCATAAAATGGCATATTTGAAGGATTTTTTGTCAAATATTGCACATTTCGTGCCAAATACGGATAATTTAAAAGTAACTTTTCGGAGGAATAATTAAAAAAAAAAGAAGAAAATAAATAGGACGACACTTGTAAACATAAATTATTTACAATAATTACAATCAAATTTCAATTATTTTTGAGATCATCTGTTAATTATTTCTTTATTTTTTCGGGAACTATAGCCCAATTTGGACATTGAGTGTTCGTGTGTGTAAAATAGTATAGGGATCAGATTATTATAGCCGGTCAAATATTTCCATTATTTTATTAGCTTATTATTTGTACGTAATAAGAAAAGTTTGTTAATATATGGTAAAAAAATAAAAGCAATACAATACAATTATGTCTGTTAAATAACCCCCACCCCCAGTATTTTTTCGTTCACATTTTTGAAACATAATTATATTTATTATGTTTATTTTATTCAAGTGTACCTATTTTTTCTTTGAGTTTAAAGATTTTTTAATGATATTATATTAAATTTTGTGCAATATTTTACGCAATAAAAGTAGATATTTGACACTTGGTGTCTATAGCTTACTTTATCATTTTATTCCTCTCATAGCACTTCTTCAAATATAAAGTCATTTTGACTCCAATTTTAATTTTTTAGTGAATATAAAAATTTATTTTGCCATCTTTTGCTGCATATATTTGCATATTTCAATATATTCTGTTATTACTTGCATATTTCAGCATTTTTAACTGCATATTTTGGCACTTTTTACTGCATAAAAATCCGGTCTCTACTTATGAGTTTTTTTGTTTTTCTTTTTAAATTGCTCTCATTTTCAGACCATTCATAAAAATTTGGATCCACCATAAATTTATTTAACCTCTACCATTCTGCAAAAACTGACTTTATTGTTCTTCTTTTCAGCTTTAAAATTTTTGAAAATTCCTCCCTTTGAAGTATTTACTCATCAGTTTAAATTGTATGTGTATAAAAATTCTACAATTGAGGTCTTCTGAGTTTTTTTTTTTTATCGAGATGGGCTTGAAGCGGATCATACCTGGCTAGCACTTAGTTCTTATGGTCAGCCACAGCTTGCGGAAGTAATTCCAATTTAAATGTTTTTAAATATGTGAATTTATTGATTGAAGAAATTTTAGATTATTTCTCCAGTTTAAAAGTAATTTTAATTTCAAATGCACACAATTATTTTATCTAAATTAACTACCAAAGTTATAATATTTCCAAAATCTTAATATAAAATGAATATCCTCTCGTGAGATCACAAATACGCATATATGTAGGCTTTAATAGCCCCTTTAGAACTTGAACTATAATTATACACAACTTCTATTTGGCTAAGTTTTAATCCAAGTTCTTATACAAGTTGGGCTTTCAATAACTCATTGAATAAATAATATTTAATTTAAAGTTTATGGTATATCTTCTAAAAATATAATAATAATTAACAAAGATTATTAATATAGTATAAATATATAGATTCATATATGTTTATCATATTATTTAACTTTCGCGGTTCAAATTGCTTAACAAAGATTATTAATTTTAAATACTAGATGAGATATCATCTAACAAGCGGTTTGGCATTTGAGATCAACAGGTGTAAAGTAGTAAAAAATTTTATTAAAAATCATTAAAAAAAAAGTTATGTATCGTAGTTTTTAAGCAAAAAATTCCTAAACATAAGGATTTAAAACTGCTTCTATCTTTGAAAATTGATCTGATCAATTTAAATATAATAAGCTTTCATTTAGGCTATTTACTTCTGAATATTTCTTCTTTATAGTTATTAACCGACTTCAAAAAAAGGAGGAGGTTCTCAATTCGGCTGAATTTTTTTTTTCTATCTATGTTACTCGATTTTTTCTCCAATTGTAAACCGATTTTGATGATTTTTTTGCATTGGGTTTAGTATGGTTCCCGATTGGTATCATATTAATTTGGTCAAGTTCTGATGATATTGATCAATGACAAAATAGCGGAAATCTCCAATTCATATAAACAAATAATCGAAATTATAATAAAAAATCTTTTATAAAAAAAAAAACAATCTTAAAATGTTCATTTAAAATCCGCTAACGTTTCGAGATAATTCCTGTATTTATGAATTGAATTTGATTCACTCACCCTAACCTTTCTCGTAAGTAAATTCTCCAAAAATCCCTTTATATTAAAAAAGAATATCTAACTTAAAGGATATATGCAATTCTAACAAAAATTTTATTGTGGTTAAGTATTTGAACTGTGGTTAAGTATTTGGACCGTGGTTAATCATTTGAACCGTGGTTACGTATTTGAACCGTAGCAAAGTATTTGAACCGTGGTTACGTATTTGAACCGTAGCTAAGTATTTGAAACGTGGTTAAGTATTTGAACAGTAGTTAAGTATTTGAACCGTGGTCAAGTATTTGAACAGTAGTTACGTATTTGAACCGTGGTTAAGTATTTGAACCGTGGTCAAGTATTTGAACCGTGGTCAAGTATTTAAACCGGTGCCAAGTATTTAAACAATGGTTAAGTATTTGAGCCGTAGCTAAGTATTTGAACCGTGGTTACGTATTTGAACCGTAGCTAAGTATTTGAACCGTAGTATTTGAACCGTAGCTAAGTATTTGAACCATAGCAAGTATGAAAATAGCTAGATGAAGTAATTGACTTCGATTTGGCTGAAAATTTGCATATCTATCAGTAAAGTGGAGTCATATATAAATTATCCTGTAGTATAGTATATCCAGGAGTATTTATTGCTCGATACTTAAATAATTCTAAAATGAAAAATAATAATCTAAATTTTAATTTGGAAATAAAACATTTTGTTCAAAAAAATATAAATTAAGGTTTAGAGCTGAAAATTGGGTGTTTCTAAATATGGAGTAGATAAAATTAAAGTGCTCATCCATATGAAGCTCAAGTTCGAACTCGTCTTTCGGTTTCTAGATCTGGCACTGTAATGTGCATTAACTATTTTTTAGCTATGAGGAGCGGCCTTTTTTTTACCTAGATTGAGTTTGAGAAAAATGACTTTTGGCCAGTAAGGTTGTCCAAATACCCCTCTCTGCGTCGTTTAGAAATTTCTTGACCCTAACTATTTATTAATGCTATTACTCTTGTCCCATTTAAGATTACCCTCAGGTCATTTGCTACATTTTTTCAACTAAGTCCTTATATTTTAGTCTTCTTTCTCGCAAAGCTTTAAATCTTTTAAGATTTTGAATAGCATACATTTCAGAATAAACTACCCAATTTCTCATTGTTAAGCCCCTGTTACTGCCCTCTCTGCCCTTTTCAATATGAGCCGTACGATTTTTTTCGAATACTGTAATCTTTCGTTCATCCTTAAACGTGTAGTCCAGTAACGCCTCGAGGATGTGCGGTTTTATCGAATCATGGAATTTCTCGATAAGAGTCTCAGCTTAATAGCCACTTTCATGGAAATGAACAGCCCTCACCCTTTCTGGTCACTTCGTTTACTCATCATATACTTATCTCTTGAAATTCCTTAATAGATACTTAACAAATATCGAGAGGAAATGAGCAAACGAAACAATGACAGAGAATATTATTCACTTAAGGGAAAATAATATAAAATAAGTTTCGAATTTATGTTCATATTTCAAAAAAACTATCTTATTTTATTGATATACTTAGCCCATTGGAGGTGAATCTGCTCCTAGTTTTGATTTTAAAATTTCTTAACGGAAAACAATACAGGTTCACCACGGAGAGGGCAAGAAGACGGCTTTTGTCGGCCCTAAATTTTATACTATCCGTTAGTTTTTAATTTTTATTTTTAAGTAAATGAACTGCACATACTTAAGTCAAATAATTCAGTAAGTTAAGTCTATATACAATTTGTAGAAATTATTAACACGTTTTATTAGCTTGACTTGTATGTATGTATCAATATGTAACGGAATATTTCAACGTAATTTTCACCACCGTCAAGGCGTCTGATTAAATTGAATATATGCATACGTATTAAGAACCGATGATAATACAATAATTTTAAACAATCGAGCTGAAAAATTAACACGGGGGGCCTAAATTTGGAAATTATAGCCCCCTTTGATCCAAACCCAACCGAATTTTGTATACATTAATTGTGGGCCCCCAGAAGGGTAAAAATACAAAAATTAACAAAAGTGGGGGAAAATATACTAGACTCTTGTTAAATTTAGTTTTAGTTTAGAGAAATACGCGTGGAATTGTACCCATATTAAGAAAATTACAGTTTAAAAAAAGATACGTTTTTGTCAGTAATGTACTAAAATGTATAAAATAATGTATATAAAAACTTCTTGTGTCCAATAACTAAGTCAAAAAGCGTGGAGTCCTTTGTAGAAATTAATTAAAACTACCAACAGGGTTCTCAAAGAAGCGCTCCACGCTTTTTGACTTAAGTATGGATATAAAAAAGTTTTTAGGTACATTATTTTATTTCCTAAAATAAACTGCAACAGTAACAATACTACAATAGTAATAATCCAAACGTTTATTTTCATTATTTCCCAAAATTTAATGAAAATTTTATGAAAATCAAAAATTCTTTTGGTGGATATAAAAAAGTGGACCTCAGAAATTTTTTAAACATGCTCCCACATTTTTCTACGGTCCACCTTTTCATTTTCAACAAAAAGTTTTTGGATTTTCCCAACCCCCTTTCGCGGTTAAATTGGAAAAACTAGCACATCGAAAAATGTTTACGTGCTTTCCCTATATTATAGATACTATCAAAGTATGTGCTCTGATAAGTTAAAGTCGGTAATTCCGACCATGGCATGATTTGCTGATTCCCGGTTAAATTGAAAAAGTTCTGAACCACTTAATTCCCCAATAAATTTGTCCCTATGACTTTGAGGAGCAGGAACTTTCTCCCGGCCTCATTCTTTCCGGTCACATATATATGAATGTTTTTTAAGTCATGAATGATTTTGATAGTTAATACCGTGGTGAACCGCGACCTAATATGCTGTACACCTACTTCCACTTGAACTTTCAAATATTTCCAAGTATTTCCAAATATTTTCAAGTACTTCCGAATGTTTCCAAGTACTTCCAAATATTTTCAAGTACTTTCACATATTTCCAAGTACTTCCAAATATTCCCAAGCACTTTCAAATATTTCCAAGTACTTCAAAAATACTTCCAAAGAGGTGTACACCTACTTCCAATCACGGATCACCCCTCGGTTAATACTTACCAAAATCGATAATGAATCAATTTTTTATTTACTATTTTTTATTTTAGAAGATAAATCAGATTTTCATCCAATAAATAAAAATTCAATCGTTGTTGACCGAAAATCAGAACAGCCTCATCAATCAGAATTTTACAATCGATCCAGCACAAGTCGCAAAAAACAATTATCTTTGTTATTAGGTTGTTCGTATCAATCAATAATTATTTTAAATATATTAATCCTAAGTCGATTAGACGTTGATTTGGTTAACAAGTGAAAGTAATTTTGTTAAACCATCATCCATACAGACAAATCTTTGAACACAGAATCAGCCAATTCAAAAAATATGGCTGTAAAGTTTTCAAGGATTCATTTTTTTGCGATATCTCTAATATAAATATTTTGTTAAATTAAAAGTTAATTAAGTATTTTATCAATTAGACCTAAGATTTTCGTAAAAAACTTTTAAGTGGCACTTTACTTGTAAGCGATGGTTGTTATTTCGCGATGCTTGTAAATTCAAATATTAATTTTAAATAATCATATTATGTTTCTAATGGATTCATTTTCCAATTACTTGTTTAAATTGGATTTCCAATATTTTATCAACTCGAATCGAATTCCTAAAGACATACTTCCTTTGTAGGTAGGTGAATTCGAATATTATTAATAGTAGAAGCCAGGTCAAATGCAGATAGTTATCCGGCCCCTAGAATCTAAGTCTTACGAGATAATTATTAATAAAACTGAATTTTATTACGAATAAGGTCTAAGTATACACTGAAAAAACGATATATTTATAGTTAAGATATTATATTTGATATGAATCGATGGTGAAGTTAATTATGGCAAAATCGATCTCTGTTCAATATGAATAAATGATATAGGTATTTTAAGTATTCTCATATTTTTTGAGCAACTCTAGTATATTAATAGTTAAGATGCCGCTATTTGAACCAAGCACCAATAAGTAAATTATGAAAATAGTGTTATTTTAGTAAAATAGTGGAATAGTTAAATTTAACAGTTCTGTTTTTTTTTTTTTTTTTTTAAATGTAAATACAAGAGATGTTCATAATTCAAAAAATGCATAAACCTTGTTAGAATATTACGAAAAAATAAAAAGAGCTAAAAACTCAAAAATTGGACAGTTATTAGAAATTATTAATGATAATGTTTTCTGGAATCAACAAGATGGGTGTCAAACACGTTGCATGTAGATATTTGTTTTTTAATTAAATATTATATTTATTAAGACAGAAAAAATAAAAATTAACAATACATACATATAGGTACATATAAAAATCCGTTTTTTAATTAAGAATCTAGTCAAAAAATTAGGAGATATATTTTTTACTTTACCATACAGGGTATGGTCAAGTATTGTAATCGTGCATGAAAAAGTGTTTTTTTTCCTTTTTTTTTCGAAATATTTCAAAAACGGCTGAAACTATTTCGATTAAAAAAATTGAGCTAAACCAGTGGCATTTCGCTCTACAAAAACACTAATAGGTGAACATCGGAAAAATTATATTTTTCGAGATAATAATTTTTTCGTCAAAATGTCTGTTAGTCTGCCTGATAGGTAGTCTGTGCGTTACCAAATTTTGTGGACGAGCTAGCTCAAAAACTAGTGTGTATATCGAAACCAAATTTCACACCTAGTTTTGCTCCATTGAGATTAAGAGCTGATTAGAATTTGGTGCACATCGACCCAAAATTTAGGGGGGTGGAGGGGGGTTAAAAATTAAAAATCTTGACCATTTGACCAAATTCAACCAAATTTTGTATACATAATCAGTGGGTCCCCAGAAGTCTAAAAAGCAAAAACTAACCCCCTTCCCCTATATGATTCTAAATAATTTTATTAAATATTAAATATAAGTGAGGGGCCAGGTTGTATGTTAAAGTCAAGTGGATGGCCACATCAGAACACGTCAGCTTATTTTTTCTTTCTTTTTATTCATTTTATCAGAAAATTATCTTTCACGCTTTTTTTCTTTGTTGTTGAGTCTATAATAGAAATTGATCGTGTTTAACAAAATATTTATTTAATCATAAAGAAATTGAAAGTGTTTTTTTGGTCACTGAGGGCTCACTGGATTCTACTTCAATGTTTTTAAGTTGATAACCATTTATTAATTTGATTTTAATTAAATTTCCTTTCCGACTTAATTTGATTCAGTCTTTCATTTCTATTATCTTTGAAGTCATGAGATTTTTAATTACATTGAATTGTAAAAAAATACAAGCTATTTTGTGTTCGTAAGAAAGGAGAGAGTGGTTTTGCAAAACAATTCAAACAAATCAATTGGATAATCTCAAAATGAGATCAGAAAACTAAAAACGCAAAAAAAAAACGCCCAAAATGGGTTAAAAAATGAAAATCCAGACCCTTGGACTAAACTCAACCCAATTTTATATAGGTACATAAGGTAGTAACACTATACGTACGAGGCTGGTATATATTTTCATTTTTCTGAATTTCCTAATCGTTTTGTCGAATAAAACTGAGTACAAAGCCCTTGTTATTTTTCTAGCCTTTATAATCCTTTCGTTTACTTCTATGCGGCTTTACTTCTTTACTAAATATTACTCCCAAATATTTATATTTTTCCACCCCCGATAACTTTTTTCTTCCTCCAATATTAGGTCGGATATCTTATTCCAACAGACAAATATTCAGATTTTTTATAATTTATTTTTAAGCCCCCTGGCTAAAAGGGTCATTTAGTTTCCTCACAATGTAGTAGTAATTTTTATTTACAAATAGTAAATATAAAAAAAAATGAAGCTAAAATGAAAGTAAAAATACATGCTAAATATTAAATATTTGCATAGTACTCATTGAAATGGTCAATTGAAATTAACAAGAATAATAAAAAGAAAAAACTTTACAATGAAAACAGAAAATTTTAAAATAAACAACAGATTAAAATAAATAAATAAACGTTAATTAGATTTATGATAATTGTTGTTTTTTCATCATTTTATTTCTAAAATACGTGAAAGATTTTTTTCTAATTATCGTTTTATTTATTGTTAATACAATTCTATTTTCAAAGGGTTAAAATATGATATTTACTGTTTTATTACTGGATAAGAAATAAAGAAAAGTTATCCTTTATTATGATGGCTCATCTTTTGAAAGGAAGTTAAGACATTTCTCCCTTCCTCCCGCCCACAAATCGAAGGTTGGAGGGCTGTAAGCCGTTTGAGTTAAATAAGGATGTTGGCAATATAGGAAATATCAAAAATAAATAGAACCTGGTGGAAATTATATAAATTGGATGGGAATGCAGGTGTAAATCATCCCCTATCTCTTGAGTATAGAAAGAGGGAGACTGTACTAAATAAGAATGGCATGTTGCATCATCAAAAATGATTACGGGCAAATAAACTCTCAAAAAAATATAATAATATAATAAACCAGTATAACAGGATTGTCGAAGCTGTCAAGAATCAAATAAAAGAAATTTTATCCAACAAGATGACATTTATTAGAAAAAGCTTTTTCTCTTTTTACTGTTTTCAAAAAGCCGACGTTTCGGAGGTTTTTTCCCTGCTTCTTCAGTGATTGCGCCACGGGCGTCGCCACCTTATGTCCCAGGGGGGGGGGGCAAAATGATAGATAAAGGATATTAATTATAGGTAAAATAAATACAATTTGTAAAGTTTTAATCATTTATTAGAAGAAAAAAATATCTTAAGGTAGTTGTTTCACCATATGGATTTTCTTACGATTTTTTTGAAATTTAGATAAATTATTATTTAAATACTTCTGCATCGATTGGTGGCAAAACGAAATTTATGAACAATATAGTTCCGGAGATATTAAATTCCAAAGATAGATTTTTCAGACTCTTATACATTGCACTATATGGGATACCGGAAAGTTTACATATATCGTCGGGTTACTGCCAAAACAAGCTAACTCCATAATTTAAACTTTTGAGAAATCGTCGGTTGAAAATTTAAATTGAAATGAAAAATCGTCACAGCTTCAAAATGATTTATTGATTGAAATAAATCAAAGTAAGTTGTCTGGTTTTTTGTCAGTATGTTTTTCGAACATTTTTTAATCTAATATGGAGTACTTAATTCCGAATTGAGTAAAAGTTAGTGGAGTTAGCTTGTTTTGGCAGTAACCCGACGATATATTTAATTATAATTAAGAAACTCTTCTTACCATTGTTATTAAAAACTGAACCGATATTAAATAATATCTAATACATTTTTTAAGAAAATTTTAATTCATAGTTACAACATAGTTTCTGAGATAATAATGAATAAATAATGAAAAATATAAAATGAAAAATTTACAGTAAAAACAAGCTGGTAGCAACGCATTTATTTAACCTAAAAAGTGGGTTAACATTAGTACTTTTTTGAAGTTTTTTCGCTTCAGCTATTGTCGGAACAGTTTTCAATTTCTTATTAAGAACTTTTTGTTACATAAATCTTCCTTTATAATGTACGTTATCTGACATTTCTATGATAACATATATACAAGCTCGGGCATTGTTGTCAAACGAGCACGGGATTGGCAAGTACATAATTGGTTAGTAATAAATTTGTACATAAACAGCAAAAAGTTTTGGGCTTATGAATTATGAATTCTTATTGTCTGTTCTATATACTCCAACATTAACTTTTTGCTAGTATTGTCGTGAAACAACTACCTTAATTAAAACATAATCTTCTTGGGTTTCTTGTGAATTTTTCGACTACTTTATTATTAAAATCTTCTAGGTACTCAATGATAATCTTTCGATAAACACTCATCATTGATAGACCATTGAGGAGACTTTCCACCATGGTACATACTCACTGCTTAGCTAGGTTTTAATTCGTTTCAGGCTGTTGCACGTTGTGCTCGGCAGAACAATCAAAATTTCGGGAAAGAAGGCTTTCATGTCTTTTAGAACATGAACAAGGATTAGATTTTTTCGAGCCTAGGCGTGGAGGAAGCCCCCCCCCACTGCACCCCCTTGGCGACGCCCTCGGTTTGCGCTCAATTCTACTGATGATGGAAAGTCATAAAATATTCTCATACAAACTAACACTTAGAGATGAAACAGAAGGGATTGTCACCTTGTACTTCCTTCAGTGATCTTTTCAAAACCCTGAAGAAGGTGGGGAAAAACCTTCGAAACGTCAGCTTTTGGAAAACAGTAAAGAGATAAAAAAGTTTTTTCTAATAAATGACATCTTGTTAGATATAATTTATCTTATTTGAATCGTGAATGCTTCATCCAAATCCTGTAATATTTTATTTGATCTTATAGATAATTTAATTCTTATTGGAAAAACATACCATAGGTATTATTAAGCTAACACAAGAGATGTGGTATATATTCATGAATTATAATGGGCGGTGCCGCAATTTTGAATGAGCTCGAGATATTTTTTCTAAATAATTTAAGTATAATATTTTCAATTAATCTGTAAGTATATATGTATAGGTATTCCAATACTCACTAAAAATGTCAATGTTGATAATCTCCTCAAATTCTTATTTGAATGAAATACACGATTTACAAACAATAAACAGTACTTAATTTTTAGGACAAATTCTAGGATTTTAGTAGAAATATTATTAAATTGCTATATCAGCTCTTTTGTCTCGAGGGTGTGAGCTGACTGCCCGGATAGCATCTTAGTTCTCAGGTTCGACTCCTGGGGGGATGAATCCCCTCTGATATCGCAATTTAATAATATTTCTACTAAAATCTTAGAATTTGTCCTAAAAATTAAATTCTTTCTCTTTTAAAATTGATTTGTTATTCTGAACCCGAGCTTATTTTTGAAAAACATTCCAACAATTTTTAAAAATAATATGCTCAAATCTTTAGTTTTATATTAAACACTAATTAAATAGATAAAAAAATGCATTCAGTGTTAGAATATCCACTTAAATAGGTATAAAATCAGAGAAAAAAAAACAAGTAATGGTCATATGAGAAGGTAGGTATTGAATATTTCTAACCAATGAAGAGAAATTTAGGACACACTTTCAAATTTCGTATATTTATTAACTTCCTAGCTCAAACAAATGGCAGAAAAAATTACCAAAATTACCGAGACTTGATTAGGTTTCTTTTTATTAATTTTAATGTATTTATTTATTTACCCTTTTTGGGTAAATTTCACATATTATGTACAATTCAATTTAATAAGATTTATATAATATTCTCGAATCTTCTACGTTATCTTTTTATTATTTTCTTTCTGGTCTGTTTTATCTGTTGGTCCCCTATCCATCCTGTCAATCACCTCAAGAATGTCCCTGTCCACCCTGTCTACTGGTCCAGTCAATTTTTCTCCCAATCCCGCCTGTCAAATCTTGTGTCTGTCTTCTTTTCGATGAATATTTTTGCATGGTCAAACGTCTCTTTATCTTTCCCACTTCAAATATAATACGTTTTTTATCCCTCTCCACCCACGCACTGGGCAAAGTTTCTAGATTTTCCTCCATTTATACGTATTTACAATTTTTAATAAGAATTAATTAATTTCAAAAGTGTATTAAAGCTATTCATAAAACTATTTGGTTATTTCCAAAAGATTTTAAATACATCAAAATATATACAGGGTGTTTAGAAAAAACGTTCCACAAGACTTCAGGACGTGATTTGCAACATCAAAATTAGATGAAAAGTTCCAATATAGGTCCAAAAACGCTTCGTTTTCTATCTGGACGCCATTTGATTTTTTTAAAGAAAAACATCTATCTTGAGAAGGAATGTAGATATCTTTATGAAATTTGGTACACATCTACTTAACTAAATTATCTAAAAAAAACATTATTTAAAAAAGTATTTAAATTTTATCTTGAAAATTTCCAAAATAGCGGCTATATAAAATATTTAATTGTGAATAACTTTTTAATCTTTCAGTTTATTAAAATTAGTATCATTGGATAAAATATTACTCTTTTTATTATGAACAAAATACCAGCTTATTTTTCAAGATGGGATAAAAAATAACTAAGTTATGACAAAATTTGTAGGAAAATAGGAGGAAATGATGTCAGTCTCAAAATTCAGTCTACAGAAGGCAGTAAAGGTGTTTATACAAATTTTGTCATAACTTCGTTATTTTTTATCAAATTTTGAAAAATAAGGTGTCATTTTTTTCATAATAAAAAGTGCAATATTATATCTAATGATACTAATTTTAATAAAATGAAAGATGAAAAAGTTATTTACAATTAAAAATTTTGAATGACCGCAATTTAGAAAATTTTCAAGATAAAATTTAGGTACTTTTTTAAATAGTAGAAAATGTAATTAAGTACACGTGAACCAAATTTCATAAAGACATCTACTTCCGTTCTTAAGATAGACGTTATTCTTAAAAAAAAAAAAATGGAGGCCAGACAGAAAACGAACCGTTTTTGAACCTATGTTTATTACTTTTCATCTAATTTGATCTGGGGAATCACGCCCTGAAGTCTTGGAACGGTTATTTTCTAGTCACCCTGTATATACGTACCTATAACAGAGAAAGGTTGAACCAGTCATTTTCCCTTAAAATTAATTCCAAAAGAAATAAAAGTAACAAATTGAATTGTCAATATTTTATTAAATAAATTTATCCGAACAATCCCTTTGCTCATCACATGCCAAACGGCTTATTGCTTATCCCTGTGGGAGCCATTCTGCCTGTACTTTGACAACTGATAATAAAACTTTGACGCTCATGGCTTTCATCTACTTAAACTTAATTCAATAAAAATATATAGAAAACTGAACAGATAATTTGATTAAACTATATAATTATTATTAAAGGTGAATTAGATAATATAACTACTGTTATTCAAATGCCCCCAATTTGTATTCTGACAGAACATTTTATTTATTTATTTATATATCTATAAGGCATCCCACGCCAAATCCGACGGCTTGAAAAATTTTAATTTTTGATTTCCTTCATTTTTTGACATTTTTAGTATCCATCAAAAAACTCTTCCTGGTAAATTTTGAAATTTTTTCGATAACCTGTTTAAAAGATATCGAATTTTGGTTTTTCGCTCAAACCCTAGTAGCACGATTGTTCATACTATATAATAATTATTATATATAGTGCCTATATAGATTTTGAGAATCTATATAGGCACTATATAGTTACAATATACATAGTTTGAAACATTGTGCTACTTAGGTAAATTCTTCAAAAATGGTCCAAATTCAATTTTGTTTTTTATATCCTTTATAGAAAAAAATACTAAAAAACTATTTAAAGTGGTCTTATAGAGTATAATCAATTTTTGAATTTGAAAATTTTAATCTTGTTTTTGAAACTGTATGTACTATTTTTTTTATTTTTTTTTGATAATTTTTATTTTAAACTTCTATTCATTCTACAAATTTTAAGAACCTTTTGACAGGGCCCTATGATAATTACTATTTTTTTCGATTTTCGAATTTTTATTTTGATTTTCTTTCAACAAAATAAAATACTAATTATTTATTTTAAACACCTGTTAACGATAAAAATCAATTCAAAATAAATAAAAAAAGACAACTCAATAACAAAAATGGTTAATAGGGAATAACATTATTTCGAAATTTTCAAAAATCGAAAAAAATAGTAATAATCTTAGGATCACAATCAACCCGGTCTTAAAATTTGAAGAATGAATAGAAATTTAAATTAAAAAATTATCAAAAAAATCGAAGAGTACATACACTTTCAAAAACAAGTTTACAATTTTTAAACTCAATAATCGGATATAAAATAAGTTTAAGTAATTTTTTCCTATTTTTTTAATGTATGTAAAAGAAACAAAAATTAAAAAAAAAAAAACAATTTTTAAATTTGGACCATTTTTGAAGAAGTTATGAGCGAAAAACCAAAATTCGATATCTTTTAAACCGGTGATCAAAAAAATTTCAAAATTTACCAGGAAGAGTTTTTTGATGGATACGAAAAAATGTCAAAAAATCAAGGAAATCAAAAATTAAAATTTTTTAAAACGTCCGGTTTTTCGTGGAATATCCCTATATATGAGCCGTTGACTGCATAAAACAAAAAGTGGAGAAATGAAATGAACTAATCTACATTATTACATTATTTATTATTCAATGGCCAAAAAAATTTTATCGTTTAATGGCGTTAAACTTTGTTATTTAGAAAATTTATTATAAATATACTAATCACGGAACCAAGTGTTTTGACACTTAAATTTAAGATATTTCAAAAAGTGGAGTAAATCGATTTGTGCAGTGAACGGCTCGTATGTTGTAAGGGTTGTGATTTCTATTTTTATAACATAAATATTGACAAATTCCTGCTCTCTATTAATGATTTCTTTTACATTTCATAACCTATAATTTTCTTATTTTATTATCTTTAGGAAACCTAAAAAATGGGAGGTCAATCCTTCCGGATATTTAAGTATAATTAATGCATACACCAACAACGTTTATTTTTTTGAATATTTAATTGCTAAAATAATTATTAAAATTATATTTGAAATAACAAATTAAATATTCATTTTTGATAAAACTTGGTGTTTTCAAATAACCGAACGCCTAGCCTATTTAAAACGAAATCTATATATGTATATATAAAATTAAGGTTTTGTTTCTATACATTGTTCCGAATAACGACAAATTTTGGTTGCACACGTTTCAAGCAAAGTTATGAACGAAAACACTCTCAACAAAATTCCTGCGTGTATGTCTGTCTGTCTGTGTGTCTGTTTCCATGGTTTCCGAAAAGTTGCTCACGATTCACGTAAAAACGGCTGACTGAAGAGATTGTTAAGAAATTTCATATTTGCATCAGATGTCTTCTAACTTACGTTTATAGCTATTTAACGTTTTGATATTTTGACCCCAAAAGGGGGTTTGGGGGGGGGGGGGGCGCACGAATTAAAAAATTATCAAATAACTCCTAAACCATTAACACTACGGCATATTTTATTATAAGCAAAGCTATAAGGGATGTGATTTCTAAGTTTTGTTTAAAAAAAATTCTCCTAAAATAACACCCAAAGGGGGGGGAATGTAAATTCTTTCCCTTGGAGCAAATTCAACCAAATTTTGTATACATAATCTGTGGCCATCTAGAGAGCTAGAAATGCAAAAACTAACCACCCAAAATGAGGGGGGGGGGGGGGTCAAAAAATGTAAATTCTTGCTCTTGGACCAAACTCATCCAAATTTTGTATACATAATCTGTGGGTCAGTAGAAGGCTAGAAATGCAAAAGCTAACCACCCAAAATGGGGTAGAGGGTCAAAAAATGAAAATTCTTTTACAGTGGTGGGTGGGAGTGAGGTGTGAGTGTGGGGTTCATGGGTTAGGGCCCCCTGGCTACCAAGAGGGCCGCCGAAGGGGGTAAAATATTGGTTAAATTAAATAAAGATCTGTGATTGGCTGATTCTGTTGCCATGTTTTTGTTTACTCAAATTCTTTCTTGACGACTGATTTTGTTTACGCTTTTTTTTATGATGAAATTATATAAAATTTAAAAATATTTATGAGGAATAACCATTCTACATTGGATTTTTGACGATTCAGCTATTATTCGTATTGGTGCAGACTTACAAACACCACTCGAAAGTAATAATACAAAGTAATCAGAGTTATTAAAACCATAAAAACTATCAAAAAAAATTCCCCACTCGGTTTGAAACTTACTAAAAACTTAATTTACCAACACCCTTATCAATCACCCTCTCCTAGGCGCTGCTACTCCATTGATTAGACTTTTTACCCCTATTTCAATACATGCGTATACTTCTCGTAAGTTTGGGAAACTTACTACTTATAATACTGCATGGTAACCCCTTTCAAGGCTTTTCTTTTTTTTTCTTTTACCTAATCAAAAGGAGTAATGTGCACAAACTAATTAATTCTGATCAAAATTATTAATCCTGACAAATTTACTTTTAATTTTATTACCAATTTTCTTTCTGACAGTTATTGATTGTCCATGACCCGAAAATTACAATAAATTTTTGGTTTAATCGTTCCACCTCATGACTATTCAACCTTAAAATTACACAAAGATTTTTATACTCGATTACATTTATGAAAAACTCTTCTATAAGACCACCTTCAAACCCAATTTTCCATTTCTTTTTTTGCTTATTTGTAATTTAATAGTAAAGGTAAGCCTTTACTAGTTTTTATAGGTTCCAAGTTCTGATTTTTTAATGTTAATTGTTTAACGTCGAGGGATCGACTTAAAATCAAAAATAGCCATCGATTCTCATCTACTAATACTTGAGGAATAAACTTATTGCATTCAATTTTTGATGTTTTGACAATTAATGGTAACCTCTTGTGAAAACATGAAAGAATTGACTTAAAGTCAAAATGTAAAAACTAGCTACCCAAAATGGCGAAGGGGGCTCAAGAATGAAAATTCTAGCCGTTTGGCCAAACTGAACCAAATTTTGTATACATAATCTGTAGACCGGGTGGAGTGGGTTCAGTGGGTGGGGATCCCGGGGGAGTAGGTACAGGGAATAGGAGTCCCGGGGGGTTGGAGAGAGGGTCGTTGGGATGGAGGGGCTGGGTCCAGGGGGGTTGGGGAGTGGGTCAAGGGGTGGAGGATCCTTGGCTAGCAAGAGGGTCACCAAAAGTCCGGAACGAGACGCTCCCCGCCAGGGGCTTGGTGTTGCTCGGAGCGAAGCGATGGGTAACAACTAGCATTTATTATTTAAAACATTCATCCTTTTTCATTATTTATTTTCTTTAAATGTTTCTCCTTTTGGATATTTGTCAAAATTCTAACATTTTACGTGACGTGGATTAAAATTATGGATATTGCTAGGGTTATATAATAAATATTTATAAAATTATAAAAAATAAAAATAATACAATATTTATATAGTATAAAAAAGTTTACTTATTTATCTATTTATTTTAATATAGAAAGCCATCTTTCTAATATTTAAACTCATTTTAAAATTTAAAGAAAAATGATAACTTTTTCAAAATTCAATCGCTATCATATATTATTATTAAATTTATAGTGATTTAGTAACTTATTGTCATCAAACAGTTTGTGTTAGAAAATTATACTTGGCGAAAAGGTTGGTTGCAGTATGAGTAGGAATCGATATTATTATTTTTTTAATTAATATAATTTAAAGAGAATTCTAGAAATATATCCAAATTCTAGTTTTTTTTAATTAGTTTTAAAAGAAATGTGAGCGATTTATCGTTTAGGTAATTGATTAGTTTTCGTTACCAGACCTGCTGGCTGTCTGTAAGCTGTTACGTATAAAAGCCCTCCAGGTTCAATTTCCATTAATTTAGATAGGGAAGATGTTGCTTGTATTCTCAACGGATATGAAGATTATTGGTAAAATGAGGAATACCTACCTACCTATAAACAAAATAAAGTAAAAAAAGTTGAAAAAATAATTTATATTTCGATTGTATTATTTTTCCATTAATTTGAAAATAATGGAAAATTAATTGGAAATTATATATATATATATATATATATATATATATATATATATATATATATATATATATATTGTTAATATAGACTGCTTTTTCTGTTCGAGTTGAATGGAGTAAAAAATTCTTGATTCTCTTAAATATATTGCATGTCAGGATATGTTTTTGTCTCAGGGTCGAGATTGTTAGTACTCGTGTTCAACTCTTGAAGGAATGAATCCCTCTGATATCCAATGTAAAAAAATTTCTACAAATTCTTAGATTTTTTACCTTAAAATTTAAATTATTTCTTGATATACGTATTTGGTTTATGTCGTGAGTTGTATTTTTGAAAAAATCCATCTATTTTTCAAAAAAAGATACTCAAATCTTCGGGTAATTGTAAAGAATAATTTTAATTTTTTTTTTAATATTTTTTTCGAGAGCTTTGGGATTTAAAATTTAAGCTATCTAGAAGCTACAAGAAGAAGGCTAGACCGGGGCACATTTATACTCTTTTTTATAATTTTTTTAATTTGATTTAATGTGTTTAAAACTGTTTAGTGTGATAATATACTGTATATTGATATGTATATAGATTTATTTTATCTTTTTATTTTATTGTGGGAAAATTTTTTACATTTATCTAAGTCTAGTACGTAAACATACCCATGTGGACCATTCTTACCATCTATAAGGGCACCTTTAAGCATATCTTAGAATAGTACAATAAGAATAAAATACTGTAACTGAACATTCCCAGAAATGTTTTATTGCCATAAAAAACAATTACATTTTTTTCCTAAGCTAGTTAAGGTAACTAAAGTACAAAAATTAACTAAAAATTTTAATTTTAAAGGCAATAGGCTAAAACAAAAGTCATTTTAATATTATCAGACCTCAGCCTACTCATCTTCACTATCTGATTCGCAGTTAATGAAAAAAAGAATAATGTTTTCCCAGTAACAGAATCATCATGGCCCAAAAGAGCTGTGTAATCTTGCCCCATTGTCATGATGGTTTTATTTTCTAAACTACAGCAGTTAATATGACGCTATTAAATTGAACAAAGCCTATTGTAAAGAAGTATAATCTTCTGTAAAGGAACATGTATTTGTCTATTCATTATTCTAAAATGTAAGCTCATTAGGATCTTCGAAACTAGCATAACAAAATTTACTCACCTTGCTCAAAAAGACAATAATATTCTTCAGAGCTAGACTGTCACTCAGAAGGCGGCGTAGAGTTTGAGAGAGTCTCCGCTGCTCAGCAGCACTGGACCATAGAGTAATATAGAGTGGAAGGCTACCGTATATAGAAAAAGCTCTCTCTAGCGACTGCAGGGCGAAAGCTCTTGGTTCTTTAGATATATCCAAAGTTCATAGAACATTCAAAGCCTTTGTCATAGATAAAAGATACATACCCTTTATGTTATATATATAAGCCTTTTTTTTACTCTTAATAATGTCACCAAAATTTGCCCCCAAGAGAGCGGTTTCCGCCATTTTATTGCCCAATGGTTTCACCCTGGACTCACCAGAGAGCTCTGTAATTCATATACGCTAAAATACATTGGCTCCTTATGAAGCCTTCCACTCTATATTACTCTATGCACTGAACTTCCAGACTGGTGGGTCTCTAGTTTCACTAGTTTCTGAAGAAACTGGACTGCGTAAACAAACCCCATGCGTAAATGGGTCTACCCTACCACACGATTTTGGATAAAATCGAAGAACTGGAAGTACCTACATGTTTACTTGAAGATTTTTGGTATTTTGCAATTTCGTCTTTTTTTTTTGTTTTCTCAAAAGGGCTTGAGTAAACTCAAATTCAAGTAATTTTAAGGAAGAAAATTGGTATGATGATTTCGAATAAGGGAGAAACTAATGTGAAAGTCGTGTGACCACACCAGTTTATTTAAAGATAAATAATCACTGGTTGATAAAATAATATATATATATATATATATTTTCCAAAGACAAACATCAATTTGCGATCAAATTTGTCTTTAGTTTTATCAACGGCTGTGGATCTAATCTAAAGATCGATTTTTTTTTCAACGGGGCAATTCATTTCTATTCTGGCTCTGATCCTCTTCAAGAGGTTTGTTTATTTACCGGTTTACAATCAACTCTTTTCCAGCAAGAGTTTTTTCATTGAATACGAAAACCTTGTTGATTTAAGAAAGACGCTCTTGCGCTCGCTTCTCTTCTCGTTTGCCTCGATTCAACTTTCTACAAAGATAAAAAGACAGTTTAAAAAACTAATTTTTATTTATATTTTCTGGAGTGAATATTTTACTTGTATTTTTGATAAATAGAAACAGAAATATTTTCGTTATACAAGATTTGATATCTCTTTATATATTTTAAGAGTCAAATGCAATTAATATGTACATGGTGTTCCATAACTCAACGATAAACCGTGAACAGGGTATAAGTAGGGTGACCATTTATTCCGCGGTACAATCCGGAACATTGCCCCCCACTCCCCCAATCCATTAAGAAAAAAAATTCCAAAAAATTTAAATGAAACATGAAAATACAGCAAAATAAGCTGACGTGTTCTAATGTGGCCACCCACTTGACATTACCATACAACCTGGCCCCTCTCTTATATTTAATAAAATTATTTATAATCATGTAGGGGAGGGGGTTAGTTTTCCATTTTTAGACTTCTGGGGTCCCACTGATTATGTATACAAAATTTGGTTGAGTTTGGTACAAGGGCCTACATTTTCATTTTTTGAACATACACTCCCCCCCCACCCCTATTTTGGGCGGTTAGTTTTTGAATTTTTAGACTTCTGGGGTCCCAGTGATTATTTATACAAAATTTGGTTGAGTTTGGTAAATGGCCAAAATTTTCATTTTTTGACCCCCCTCCCCATTTCGGACGGTTAGTTTTTGCATTTTTAGACTTCTGGGGTCCCACTGATTATGTATACAAAATTTGGTTGAGTTTGCTCAAATGGCCTAGATTTTTAATGTTTAACCCCACCCCACCCCCTTAATTTTGGGTCATTGTGCACCAATATCTAATCAGGTCTTAATCTCAATGGACCAAATGAAATTTGGTTTTGATATTCACACTAGTTTTTGAGCTAGCTCGTCTACAAAAATCTGGTAACGCACAGACTAACTAACAGAATAACAGAATAACAGACTAACAGACATTTTACCAAAACAATTATTATCTCGTAAAATATAATTTTTTCGATGTTCACTTATTAGAGCTTTTTTGTAGAGCGAAATGCCATGGTTTCACTCGATTTTTTTAATCAAAATAGTTTCAGCCGTTTTTGAGACATTTCGACAAAAAGAAGGAAAAAAAACACTTTTTCCATGCACGATTACAATACTTGACCATACCTTGTATGGTAAAGTAAAAATTATTTATAGTATAATAAGTTTGTGGTGACTGTAAACATAAACAACCGCGTAGATGAGTGAATGCCTTCATGTAGTCATGTAAGCATAGACGCGCGAATAAAATATAATCGAATATTATACTTAATATTCACATGATATGATATAATATCTAATTCGGTACATATATTAATTCTGGGGCTTTATTCCGGGACAGTCCCGGAAAATCCGCGACGAGTGGTTAGTGGTCACCCTAGATATAAGTCCAATTTATGACGCTCCACAACCTATTTTTTTTTTTAATAAAAGCCTCATAGTGTTTGAATAGAGGCATTTTTTGAAAATGATGAAAATCACTACACACTCTGCTAAATAATGAAAAGCTGTTACTACAATTTTTTTATATTTTACGATAGTAATTTCTTTCACATTTCTATAGAATATAGTAATGTGAATTATTACGATGGCCAGTCTGGGCCCTGACTCTTTGAGAGCTTGTATCTCAGAGATGAAAAAAGTTAATTTAATTTTGTAAATTCTTGGTGGAAAGAATCGATGCCCTTAATAGTTGAAAACTAGATTTAGGACATAAAATCGGGAATTGTTGTTCCCAGAGGCCAAAAAGGGTCAAAAATCCATTGGTCAGTGCGTACGTATGTACCCCCCCCCCCTGCGTTTCGGAACCATCAGTCTCAGAGCTACGAAAATCGAAACTTAAGCTCAATATAGTCTAGAAGGAGTATAGCAAGCTTTTGGTTGAAATCGGAAGACCGAAAGTGGACATGAAGGATTTTTCGTTTTTTTTTAATTTTCTCTAAAACGGCTCTAACGATTTTTTTTAAATACTGTATTTATCAAGTGTCATGAGTTATAAGTTGTGTCAAATTTTTAATCCGATTGAAATAAAAGAAGGTGGTTTAAAGTAGGAGTGTCGCGGCGCGACACTCCTAAATAGACTAATTTTTAAAAGATCGTTAGAGCCGTTTTTGAGAAAATCAAAAAAACGAAATAAAGGAAGGAGGTGTAAATTAGTAGTGTCGAAATGGCTTCAAATAAATGAAAATCTGAAAGTCGTTTGGTGTACACAGCAGTTGATTTTTGTTACGCAATCCTGAATAACCCTGCTATTGATCACAAATCAAAATTAAACCAAGACACCGCACCGGTAAGATGCAGCCCCTATAGATCTCGAAGACCCTTGCATTACCGAAAAGAAGGGAAAGTTAATCAAGTGAGAGGGTGGAGACGTAGGTGTTTATGCACTCGGTTTTTGAAGGTTTGAAGATTATAAGTACTGGGAAAGATGGAGGCTGGGAGAGAATCCTAGAGACTTTTGGAGAGAAAAAAGAACTGTCTTAAAGATGGATACTATTAACATACGTTCAGATGGGGAAGAGAAGGTTTTGTGCCCTTCACACGATGGCGGCTGGAGGGGAAATGCCTGTCCTGACTGGAGACACCCCCACTCCTGCTTTTCTAGCCTAGCTGTTCCTCCTTAGCTCCTTGCTCGTTCCGCGCTCTCGCTTGCACTTCAAGCCTTAAATGGAGCGCCTCAGATGAGTCATGTTTTTTCGAACTTGCAGCTGGCTTCATCCAATTATAAGACGTTGTCACGTCAAAAAATATTTTTTCCGGATTCATTTGTTAAAAAATTTTGATCAGCTAACTTTGAATCTTAATAATGTATTTAAAAAAGATATTATCATAGAATGCCAAGTTATTTTAATAAATGGCCCATTTAGTCAAGATTTCCAAATGGTGTTAAACTGCTTTCTTTAGAAACAAAAATTGTATTTTTTGCAAAATTATCTAATTTAAAAAACATTTTTTGTTAATATTCATTCATTTAATATGTTAATCGATTATGTGGCATCTTAAATAATGCGGCCACGGGCCGGGACCCACCAAATAAAATTAGAAAAAATTGTTTACTCATAAAACAGGCAGGGCCTAATTACGTATGTTTTCCGGCCATTTCTGTCTAGGTTACAATTAACTTTGTCTATTAATAGCATTATTAAAAGTTATTGTAGATTAATAACTAAATAGGCAAAGATTAATTACAATCTAGTCAGAAATGGCCGGAAAACGTTCGTAATTAGGCCTTGCTTGTTTTATGAGGAATCCACTCTTTCTAATTTTATTTGGTGGGTCCCGGGCACGTAGCCGCATCCTCCCCACTCGGTTTCTGGCTATTTGCCCATCTTCAGGAGTTTACATTAGAATGATAATCATGTATAGCCTGAAATATATTGAATTTTTCAAACTTTATGTGTATTTTTCTGTGAAATCCTTTAACCCACTTTAATATTGAATATGAGTTGAATTTAATTTCCATTGAGATATTTAGGCTAATGATAATAGTTTGTTATGCACATAATTAATGTAAAATTGTTTTCATTTCACGATCATTCAATTAAATAATTGTTGTTCTTTCACGATAATTAACAATTTAATGGAATCGAATATTTTTACTTTTAAAAATAAACAATTCATTATACCTGCATATTTATATAGTCTCATTTAAATATTCTATGATTATTAATTATTAAATTTAGCACCGAATTCCATCTCATGGCGAGGTCGGACTTGCCTCGCACCTCTCGATATTATGGTTGACCGAAAGAATTATAAATGATAAAGAAAGCCATCTTATTTTATCATTTTCATCTATCTGAAGGTTCACTATATCATTCTAATATAAGAAAATAGAATTTTAATTAAAATTTTGTAGTTTAAAAGAAATTGGATGAAAAGATTCAATTTCTTCTCTCCGGGAGCGAATCAATTAGAAATTGGGAAAAGTTTTATTTTTTTCTCATTAGATATTTATTAAAATCTATTGAAATTTCATCTCTATATATTATTTTCATTTATCTTTTATATCCAATATTTATTATTGAGAAATTTCTATTTTAAAATGTAGTTTATTTGAAGTCCAATTTGAAAAAAACGCTAATAACTCCGTTGAAATTTTTTTAAAAATATGATATTAATAGATATTATAAAACAATTAATTATTAATAATTTACTTTAATTTTGAACGAAATTGGCAAAGTACTTTTTGAGAAAACTGTCAAAAACCATCTGAACCGTCAAAAAACGATGTTTTTTGAAAGCACGCGATGCCTTTGAAAAAAGTTAAAAAAGTCATATAAAACGAAATATTGACTTGTGACATGGAGGTGAATTTTAAAATGTTTCTAAAACGTCCTTTTATAGACGGTTCAGATGGTTTTTGATCATTTTCTCAAAAAGTACTATACTGATTTCGTTCAAAATTAAAGTAAATTATTAATAATTAATTGTTTTATAATATATATTAATTTCATATTTAAAAAAAAATTTCAACGGAGTTATTGGCATTTTTTCAAATTGGACTTCAAATAAACTACCCTTTAAAATGCAAATTTCTCAATAATAAATATTGAATCTAAAAGATAAATAAAAATAATACACAGATATGAAATTTCAATAGATTTGAATAAATATCTAATGAGAAAAAAATAAAAATTTTTGCCATTTTTAGTTGATTCGCTCATGGGGAAGAAGAAATTGAATCTTTTAATACAATTTCTTTTAAACTACAAAATTTTTAATTAAAATGATATTTTCTTATATTAGAATGATACAGTGAACGTTCAGATTGATGAAAATGATAAAATAAGATAGCTTTCTTTATCATTTATAATTCTTTCGGTCTACCATAATATCGAGAGGTGCGATTGCCTCGCCATGAGATGGATATCACGGATTTCGCTAAAAATTTTTGGTATAATACAGGAAACAACCCTTTACCAGAAAAAGTAAATATTTTAAAAAAATTATTTTTATATAATTATATTTTAATATAAGATTTTTTGTAGTACATTTTAATCCCTAAAAATTGTATCATGTAACTTTTTTTGTAGATCATTTGCTTTTGCTTGTATAAGAGATCAAATTTGATTATTGATTATTATTAAATTATTTATTTATAATTAAATATTTGATCATTATTATTTGATAATTAAGTTGAATGATTGTTAAAAATAATTATTAGTATTTTTTTTGAGATTTAATTGATTTAATATTTTTTTTATTTGATATCATATAAAAAAATAGTTCCAATGAAAGTTATTCAGTTTTTTTCTAGATTAAGAATATGTACAGAAACATATAGGTTTCTATTTAAAAAACAGAACTTGACTTCGAAATACCCTTGAAAGCTTGTTCTAGGTCGACAAACAATAGCGCAGTTTAGTTTCCCCCTGATATAAATAAACTTTTATTTGAAACTTTTTTCATACTATATAAGCACTGTTTTTGAGTTATAAGACTGTCTCAAGATTAAAAATACTCACCCGGTATATGTGAAATTCATAAAACAATGTTTAGGATGTCATCCTTATTTAATATTAAATTCAGACTAGAAGCAATTGGCGAAAATCATGGTACCAGTGATAACTCTTCGTGTTAAATGGATTTAATAATTACATATATTGGAATAGCGAATATTTACCCTTTCTGACATCTGGTGGGAGTAAGATATTGTCGAAATTATTTTTATTTTTATTTTTTCGCAAAAAACAATCCTATCCAAAACACTTATATGAAAAAACAGGCCAATTTCGAAAAAGTCGTGAATTCTAGGAAGCATCCAAAGAATAAAAAAGTTGAGAAAATATAGTAGTTTCAATTAAAATGCATTCTTTTCATTTTGAAAGGTAATCTAGATTATAGTGGATTCTAACTTTTTAATTTAAATTATACACATGAAACTTGGCTGGTCAAGAATTTAGCTCATTTACTCCAACAGGAAAATAACATTTACACGGGCCATATAAATTTTGCCTCGCTATTAAATTAACATTCTACTATAAGTCGAACGCAATAATACAATATTATTTATGTATAAATGTTTTTTATACAAAACATTTTTTTATAAAGGCCTTATAATCTCCAATCATCACAAAAATGAGGCCTCGTTTGACACGCCTAGTCTGTGTGAATGAACGTCTGAAAAATAAATTGATTGCATTTGCTCTTTCAGTGAGAACACTATATTTTTTCCTTTCTTCAAGATGCCTATTCTTCATTTTAAAGGACACCATTACGTTGCGATCTCTTTTTCAAGGGATTACTATCTACCATCTCCAATGGCTAAGAAAATAGGATTTTTTCACCTAAGACCACCCATCATTTGTCCCTTAATTCTTTCTTTTTCTCTAACGTCTCAGATCTCAAGCGATTGCTGAGAATTATTTTCACTAGGATGAACTCAAGATGGAAAAAAAATAGCAGATATTGTCAATTCAATTAGGATGATTTTATTGGCGTTGTAAAATAACATACATTAAGAATAAAGTTATATTTAAATTATGAATCCCTAGAAGTATTGAAATATTATAATTTATAATAAAAATTCAGACAATTGCCTAAATAGCAAAATTGAATTAACAAATAATGAAAAAATGGAAAAAAAAATCCTTTATTAAATTTAATCTTTAGTATAGCATTTTTACATTTACTAGTAACCCGAGGGGGATCCGCGATTGGACGTAGGCGTACACCTCTTTGGAAGTATTTTGGAAGTACTTGGAAATATTTGAAAATACTTGGAAATATTTAGAAGTACTTGGAAATATTTGGAAGTGCTTGGAAATATTTGGAAATATTTGGAAGTGCTTGGAAATATTTGGAATTATTTGGAAATATTTGGAATTACTTGGAAATATTTGGAATTACTTGGAAATATTTTGAAGTACTTGGAAATATTTGGAAGTACAAGTGGAAGTAGGTGTACAGCATATTAGTTCGCGGTTCACCCCTCAATTTAACCAAAAGAATCCCTTCACTACCTACAAAAGTTTCTGTTTATATAAGAAACTAGCTACAAGACTCCGCCTTCGGCAGCCCTCTTGCTAGCCAGGGGCACGCCCCCTGGGCCCCCAGCCCTCGAACCCCACACTCACCCCCCACTCCCACCCACCACACACCTCGAAACCCACCAAGAACCCCCACCCCCGCCCCCACCCCACCACCCCAACACTCCATTCCGAACCCTAACCCACTAATCCCTCTCGCCCAACCCCCGCCCCCAAAACCCCGCCAGCACCCCCACCCCCGCACCATGCACCTGTTCCCAACCCCCGCCTCCACACCACCACCCGCACCCCACCCACCTCGGACCCCGGACCCCACCCCGCGCCCTCCAAACCTGCGCACCACACCCCCGCCTAGCTGCCTGGACCTCACCCCCGCTATGCCCCCTGGACTCCACCCCGCACCACCCCACCCTACTCCGCCTCACTCCTCACCCCACCCCCGCACACACCCTCCGCACCCAGTGTTTGCATTTCTAGCCTTCTAGTGACCCACAGATTATGTATACAAAATTTGGTTGAGTTTGGCCCAAGAGAAAGAATTTTCATTTTTTGGACCCCCCCCATTTTGGGTGGTTAGTTTTTGCATTTCTAGCTCTCTAGAGGCCCAGAGATTATGTATACAAAATTTGGTTGAGTTTGTTCCAAGGGCAAGAATTTATATTTTTTCACCCTCCCCCTTTTTGGGAGGGTTTTTGAGGAAATTTTTTTAAACAAAAGTTGTCAAAAATTACATTCCCTACAACTTTGTTTATTATAAAATTTGCTGTAGGGTTAATAGTTTAGGAGTTATTTGATAATTTTGATTCGTGCACCCCCCAAACCTCCTTCTGGGGTCAAAATATCAAAACGTTATATAGCTAAAAACGTAAGTTAGAAGACATCTGATGTAAATATGAAATTTAATAATAATCACTTCAGCCGTTTTTACGTGAATCGTGAGCAACTTTTCGGAAACCACTGAAACAGACATACATACATACATACAGACATACATAAAGACAGATATTTGTTGAGGGTGTTTTGGTTCATAACTTTGCTTGAAACGTGTGCAACCAAAATTTGGCGTGATTTGGAGCAATGTACAGACAAAACCTTAATTTTAAGAGTTTTTTGATGGGTAATAAAAAAAGTCAAAAAATGAAGGAAATCAAAAATTAAAAATTTTCAAACCGTCTGATTTGGCGTGGAATACCCCAAATATAATTTGTAGAAAAGAAGCTGATTTAAAGTATTTTATATTTCATTGCTTAAATATACTCAACGAAATACATTCGGATAAAAAAATATAAAATAAAAATCCACTAAGCCATTACCCAATAGGTAGGTAAGTAGATGCTTTTTATTTATTTTCTCGAATGCCTTGCTGCATTTGTAAAACAAAAATTAGCTTGCACAGCATTTCATTTGAAAAATAAAACCATTTGCTAGACAGTTTCTTTATTTGAACACTACAACTCTATAATCTTGACATGAATCTCTAGTTCAAATAAAACAATATATTTGCAAATAGACCAATTCATTGCGAAGTGGGAATTTGACAAAATCAACACAATCAAGCTTTTCACTTTGCTTGACATTTAAATTGTCTCTCAGATCATCTATCTCTTTCTCTCTCTCTCTCTCTTGATAATATAAATTGTTAGATAAAGTGGAACAATTGTTAGGCAAAAAGAAAGAATAATTTACTCATTATGACAAATGTATTTTATTGAAGAGTATTTAATAAAATATTAATATTCCTATTTACAAGTAAATTATGTTAAATAATCAGTCTTCACCACATGACTTTCACATTTTTGAAATTCGAAACTTAAGCTTGATATAGGCTAGAATGAGTATGTCAAGCTTTTGGTTGAAATCGTAAAACCGGAAATGGACATTTACATGAAAGATTTTTTGATTTTTTGATTTTCTCAAAAAAAGCTCTAAGTATTTTTTTAAAAATTAGTGTATTTATCAAGTGTCATGAGTTATTAGTTGTGTCAAATTTATAATCCGATTGAAATAAAGGAAGAGGGTGTAAAGTAGAAGTGTCGTACGCACTGACCAATGGATTTTTGGCCACTTTTTGGTCTCTGGGGACCACAATTTCTGGATTTATGTCCTAAACCCGATTTCCAACTATTAAGGGCATCGATTCCTTCCACCTAGAAATTATAAAATGAAATTAAATTTTTTCATCTGTGAGATACAAGTTCTCAAAGAGTCAGGACCCAGACAGGCCATCACAATACTTCCCCATTATATTCTATGAATATAAATGTGAAAGTAAAAAGCGATCTCCATCATTCACTTTTTTTATTTTTTTTATGAAAAAAGGAATTTCAAATACAAACCTTAAATGTTTTCGTCTGATGAATGTGAATTCGTGGGCATTGGAATTGGAATCCAATAAAGACATTTCTTTACACGATTTTTACTTTATCATACAGGGCAGGGGCAAGTATTGTAATCGTGCATGAAAAGTCTTTTTTTTATTGTTTTTTTTTTTGAAATTGGATGAGTAACGGCAACGACAAACCGTTTCTTATGGAAAACTAAACGTAATTAATTATATTTCATATGTTTAATCAAGAATTATTTTTTAATTTCTTGAAGTACCTTATTAGTCGAGTTAAATTGTTCTCTAAAGGGCCCCTCGCGGAAAAGTTTTGTGGTAGTTGTAATTTCTTCGACCCTTTATGTTTTTGGGTGTGCTGAATCCGAATCTGAGGTGGCGGAACATTGTCAAATGCCAAAAATGTAAAAAAATCTCATTTTTTGGCAGTTTTTTGCTTATAACTCGAAAACTATCAAGTTTTCATATATAACCTTCCTATTCAAAATGAAAGGACATAAAATTTTCTACAAATTTTATTATTTAGGTTTTTTCTCCAACCAACGGTTCGGGCTCAAGCGCTGGTTGAAAATTGGAATATTTTTTTTTGTTTTCGCAAATCCCAAAAACTTGCAGTTTTTTCGATATATTCTCATTTTGACCATGAAAGAGCACGTTTTCGACAAAGACCATTCTTTATTCTTTGTTTGAATTGTAAAAATTTTAATCTAGTTTAAAATGCATAGAGTGGTCTTTGGCGAAAACGTGCTCTTTCATGGTCAAAATGGGAAAAAATTGAAAAAAATGCGAGTTTTTGGGATTTGCGGAAAAAAATAAGCTCCAATTTTCAACTAGTGCTTGAGCCCGAACGACGGTTGGTCGGAGAAAAAAACCTAAAGAATAAAATTTATAGGAAATTTAATGAACTTTCATTTTGCATACGAAGATTATTTACAAAAAGTTGATAGTTTTCCAGTTATAAGCAAAACACCGCCAAAAAATGAGGTTTTTCACCTTTGTTCGAAAGGGTTAGAACTTTAACTTTTGACCCTCACCCCATTTTGGGTGGTTAGTTTTTGCATTTCTAGCCATCTGGGGGTCCACAATTCAGGATATTCTGATTATACATTAAGACAAAAATCAAATCAGTTTTTTTCCTTAAAGACCAACTTTCATTTCAGCTTATTTTCATGATTTGTAAAGATACGTTTTTTAAAGATAACCTGAAAAAAATAATGTCAAATTCATTGGATATAATCAAACTATTGAGTTATTTGAATACAGCGTTATTTTTTATGTTGTTAGGATATTTTAAATCACTTAAAAATAGTTTATTTAAGTAAGTATTTTTCACGTAAATATAATACAAGTTTTTTTTTAGGACGGTTTGGGTTGAGATTCCTATTCCGGAAATTTTTTCCCAAATTGTTTTTGACAAATTGCAAAAAACAACTCTCCTCTTTTATTATTTTGGACCTTTGATGTACTCCTTTTCTGAAAGAAGTAGTGATAAATATTATTTGCAAATAACTTTTTATTATTTGCAAATAAGTTTTTTCTTCAATTTCATCATAAAACACACAAAAGTACCAATCAAAACTAAACAAATGTCAATACAATGGGTAATAATCGTTTGGAGAAAAACATCTCAGCGTTTTTTTTACCAGAGAGCATTGTAAAATTTTAACTATTCTACCTTCTCGAGAAGTGGAATTCTTGACAGATTCTTAAGAAAATTCAGCTTTTTAATATATACCTACAGTGTCCCCGTATCACAACGATAAACCGTAAACAGGGGATAGGCCAATTTATGACGATCCAGAACCTAAATTTTTTTTTAAGTACCTACTATACTTTTGGGGGAAAAAATATATTTTTGCCAGACTCACGTTGTATTGAAAAAATTTTGATCAGTTTTGAATCATCTTTAATGTAAAAAAAGTCTACTATCTTAGCATTCTTTTAATGATATTGATGAGAGAAAGAGATACACCAAGAAGGTGCATCTCCTAAAGGCCTGGGTTGGCCCCTCCATTGTGAAAAGAAGAAGAAGACGGGATTTTATGGGCTCGGTAGGAGTTGAAGGTATCTGTGGATGCGAATCTTAAACAGATGAAGGTTATAAGTCGCGGGGAAGACGGTGGCTGGAAGTGAGTTCCAGTCTCTTGAGATCATAGGGGTAAAAGAGTTGGCGAAAGCATGGCAAGTTATTTAAAAGATTTCAAAATGGTACAACATTTAAAATTAGTTATTTTTCAATTTTTTCTCGTAGAGTGTCTTCTTTAAGGGCATGTCATTAATGGATACATCTACCTTATATATATTTTCCATTAGTTATCCTAAAAGTAATTATAACTTTAAAATTATTCAAGAAAATAAAAAACATTTTGTGGGGAGCTCTGTATATAATTAATTTGAATAATTTCACAAAATTTTAATTGATTCCCGTTATATTTTTTTAGAAATGTTGAACATATTTTTAAATATGATCCTCCTTAAAATAAATGTATTCTCGTATATTAGCGCTAAGAAACGAGAAGCCTATTTTATCTTATATTTAAATTAATTATTCAACAATCTATTAACCTTTAATTTCCCGACATTTATAAATATATAGCGGAAACGATAACAAGATAGAGAGAGAGAGAGAACATCAAACTTTTCGTGTAAATATCGAATATGTAGACATGATATAATCTCCAAGAGGAATATCAAAGGGAGAATAATTACTTCAAGGGAATGTATGTTTACGACCATATATGAAGAGAAGCCTATCTGTATGCAAGTGTGGGGCTGTGTCTTCTCTTGTGTGTCAGTATTGCTAATTAACTCTAGAAAAGTGAATATATCAACCCCTTATGTCAAACTTTTCACACAAATCATTAATGGCTTAACTTTAAAAGGGCTTTTTAAAGAATTTATTTTTGTTCGGACTTCATTTTAATAAATTTTTAGCTTTCTTTAACTAATAACGAAATTTCGATTTTTGAAGAAAATAGATCAAAGTAGGTATTATTAAAATAGTCATAACTTTGACAAGTATAAAGATATTTTAACTTAATAGAGGGTATTGAAAAGTTTTTGTTTCGCCGAGAGTAGCAGAGTTCTTGATTCACAAAGAGAAACAAAGAGGTTGTCCTCTGCTTGATGCAAATAAACATACACACATATATATCGATATTATATATCTGTATATATATTATTTATTTGTTTGAGACTATAGTTTCGAAGGCTTGGCCCTCATAGTAATATTCTTAAAATTAACTGTCAAAACAAACAATTTTAGATAAAAGAAAGTGGGAAAAATCCCAAAAAACCCCCCTCCAATGTTGGGCCGTTCTTTGTTAGAAAAAGATACATATATGGATGTTTACCAAAAAATGTTTTTTAATTCTACCTGGCTAGAAGGAAATAAAAATTTTCAAAAATTTTCAATATCCACGCGATACTGATCCCGTGAAAATAATATTTATAAATAAAAAGACTGATGATGAGGGCCAAGCCTTCGAAACTATAGTCTCCAACAAATAAATAATATATATACAGATTTTATTTCGATATACCGTATATGTGTATATGTTTATTTGCATCAAGCAGAGGACAACCTCTTTGTTTCTCTTTGTTAATAGAGAGTCATTTTTTTCATTTTTTAATGTACTTTTTGAAAAAAAATTAAAAAATTGAGAAAAAAATTTGTAATGCTATTTTTTGCCTTTTTTACTCAAAAAATTGGATTTTCTTTCGATGGGACACCTTCAATTTTGTTCAAAAAAAATTCAAAAAATTCATTAAAAAATAAAATTTTTGAGCTATTAGCGAAAATAGGATTCAAATAATTTCTAATTAAAATTTTTTTTAAAAAAATCGATTTTTTTTTGTAATTTCGGTTGTTTTTTTTTTGTTCTGAGATCACAATAGTTGATTTAAATATTTTAAATAACGTAAAAATAAAGAATTTTGTTCCTTCGAAGTACTTAACACCCACTGTGATAATAATTTACACCAAAATTGAAATGATTGGATAAATTGAAAAACTACTTGAATCAAAAATGTTAGTGTAAATTTTATATTTTATAGTGTTAGTAATTCGAAGGGATAAAATTCTGTTATTTTATTATCTCAAAAATTTTGTTTTTTACCGTCGGATTTTCTGAATTTTTTTTTAAAAAATAGAAGAAAAAAACCGAAATTACAAAAAAAATCGATTTTTTTTTTTTAATTAGAAAAGTTATTTTATTGGCTCAAAAATTTTGTTTTTTAACGTCGGATTTTCTGAATTTTTTTTTTTTTGAAAAAAATAGGAGTCACATCGAAAGAAAATTCAATTTGTTGAGTAAAAAAGATAAAGAAATCATTAAATTTTTGTTTTATCAATTTTTGAATTTTTTTTCAAAAACGCATTAAAAAACGAAAAAAATGATCACCTATTAAGTTAGAATATCTTTTTTCTTGTCAATGTTATGAATATTTTAATAATACTTTGATCTATTTTCTTCAAAAATCGAAATTTCCTTAGTGTTAAAATAGAAAGCTAAAAATTTACGTGGATACTTCTTTCAACATATATAAAAAAATCAAAAAAAATTTAAGAGGGTCACCGACAAAATGTCGTTGAATTGATACGGAATTACCCACGAGACACTCCTACTTTACAACCCTTTCCTTTATTTCAATCGGATTAAAAATTTGACATAACTCATAGCTCATGACACTTGATAAATACACAAATTAAAAAAAAAAACCGTTAGAGCCGTTTTTGAGAAAATCAAAAAAAAACGAAAAACTTTCATGTAAATTTCCACTTCCGGTCTTCCGACTTTAACCAAAAGCTTGATATACTTCTTCTAGGCTATATCAAGCTTAAATTTCGAATTTCGTATCTCTGAGACTTATGGTTGCGATGGGGGGGGGGGGTAAATTCTTACGTACGTAAAAATCAACTTCCGGTTTTTCTATTTTAGCCAAAATCTTGTTATACTTCTTGCAGCAGTCTAAGTTTCAATTTTCAAGGCTTTGCGATTTTCCGAAGACGAGATATGAACGATTAAAATATATATTTTACGATACTCCTAAATTACAACCCCTTCCTTTAATTCAATGGGATTAAAAATTTGACACAACTATTAACTCGTGTCACTTGATAAATACACTTATTTTTAAAAAAATCGTTAAAGCCATTTTTGAGTAAATAAAAAAAAATGAAATAAAGAAAGGGGGTGTAAATTAGTAGTGTCGCGATGAGTTCAAATAAATGAAAATGTGAAAGTCGTGTGGTGAACACACCAGTTGATTTTTTTGTTGTAATCATCTATAGATTAGACATTTAATGAAATAATCTTATAAGAATACAAAACTGAGCTTGAGAAATTATTGGAATTTCTAAAATTTAATTAATGGCTTTTCAAACAAAAACTTGAAAACAACTCCACAATTAGGTATTGAAACATTATGCATTCTTACGAAAACATCTCACTAGAATGAGTAATCTAAGTAATAAAATATTTTTCTAATTAATATAATAAGTGAATATATATCAAAGAGATGGTGATCCATATCCGTGTTTGGTAAAAGCATCATGCGGGCTAATCGCACTAAAAATGGATCATATCTTTTTCATTCTCCTGGTCCAGATTAAAGATTTAGCGGACCCCAATAGCCTCAACCAGCAGTGGTCTAGCGATATATATCTTGTTTTAAAAATGTCGCTGTCAAAAGTAACTCACTTTGATATATATTCACTTAATATATTAATTAGAAAAATATTTAAAAAAAAAAAATTTATAAAAAAAAATAAAACCGACTTCGAAAAAATTAATTGCAACAAATAAAATAATTTTAACTTAAAAATAAAAGAAAATACACTAAAAGGTATAAAATAATTAATAAGTTAGTTACAAATAAACGACGAAATATTAACATGAAATTACTTTTTGAAGTCGGTGCCAAACAAACTATACCTTTAAGCGAGCGTACCCGCCAAACATACTAAGTAAGATCCGTCCAGTGCGATTCATAAAATGTATATGTTTAGCACCGACTTCAAAAATTAATTTCATGTTAATATTTCGTCGTTTAGTTGTAACTAACTAAGATAATTATTTTAAACCTTTTAGTGTATTTTATTTTATTTTTAATTTATTATTATTTTATTTGTTGCATTTAATTTTGTTGAAGTCGGTTTTATTTTTTTATAAAAATTTTCTCTTTTTAGTGATGTTATTAATAGTGACTTAATATAATACCTTGCATGCATCTTGTAAGAGAAAGCGTCGGGCGAATGAATCAGAAAATGATAATAAAATTCAATTCATAAATATAGAAATTCTCTCTAAACGTTTTAACGGGTTTTAAATGAATGTTTTAAGATTTTTTTATAAAAGATTTTATTTACTATAATTACGATTATTTGGTCATAAGAATTGGAGATTTACGTTATTTCGTCATTGATCATATCTTCAGAACTTGGCCAAGGTTCACTCTTTCCAATAAAAAAAGGAATCATTAAAATCGGTTCATAATCAAAGAAGTTATGCATGAACAAACATATCAAAAAAGGCCCAATACCAATGAAAAAAATACGGAACCAATCGGAAGCTAGACTGAACCCAATGCAAAAAAAATCATCAAAATCGGTTCACAATTGGCGGAGATATGAGCTAACATAGACACAAAAAAAAATTCAGTCGTATTGAGAATCTCCTCCTTTTTTGAAGTCGGTTAAAAATTCATTATTTCTTACACAGAAATATATAAATTCAGATATTATTATTACTTAATATCTGACAAAAATTACCTGCATTTGATTCATTCGCTAATAATTAATCTAAGAAATTTCAACAGAAAATTTTCTTGAGCTAATCTCCAGTAATTCTAGCGAACTTGATTGAGGCTTTAGTGGTTAAATTGAAGAATGTTTTTAATTTAATCATAAAATAAATTAAATTTCTTTTAAAAGTCACACAAAACAAGAGTTTTTTGCTCTTAATTCTGATGTTGTTTTTGAATGTTGATATAAGTTGTACAAAGAAAGAATAAACGAGACAGGAGGGTATAAATATAAACGAAGGGAACTTAAAAGAAGTTAAGGAATTCCGCTTACTTGTCTGGGAAGTGAAATCACATAGGACAACGGAACGAGCCAAAGAGAAATTAAATTCAGAATTGCCCAAGCTAAAATGGGCTTTAATTCAAAACATAAATCTATTATGCTTTTTTTCAATTAGTTAAAAACTGTGTTTCTCAAAGTTCAGTCCCCGGCTGTAAAGATGTTTTGATGGGTCGTGAAAACTTATAAAAAATTCCCTATGTCCATGTCTAGTGCAATGTTTGCTGTGAATTCACGTACAAAAGTCACGTTGTGACCACCACGCTTCCTCCTTGTCTATCTCAAAGGCGACTAAAGGTAGAGAAACGTGTTTAATTATTTCCATTAAAAATATCCACTTAGAAGCCTTTAGAAGTAAAATACTAAAATAATGTTAGTAGTTAAGGGAGTTCGGGATAGCTTATCTATCTGGTTGATCTTCTGCAAATATACCTCGAGAATCAGTCTCGAACCAGTATACTTCAGGACAGCGGCCCGACACTCTGACCACTGACACACAGTCGCATCTTAGGACTTTATCATGATTTTAAAATAATTTTTTTACATTTATTATATTAAGGGAGTTCGGGACAGCTTATCGATCTGGTTGATCTTCGAAAAAATCTTTTGTATTTCTGCAGAGTGACATCGTCTGCCTACTAAATTTTTTTAATAAAAAATAATTTTTAAGAAAAAAATAAAAACCGACTTCAAAAAATTCAATGCAACAAATAAAATACACTAAAAGGTATAAAATAATTATTATCTTATTTAGTTACAACTAAACGACGAAATATTAACATGAAATTACTTTTTTAAGTCGGTGCCAAACAAACTATACCTATAAGCGAGCATACCCTCCAAACGTACTAAGTAAGATCCGTCGAGTGCGATTCATAAAAGGTATATGTTGGGCACCAACTTCAAAAAGTATTTTCATGTTAATATTTCGTCGTTTGGTTGTAACTAAATAAGATAATAATTATTTTATACCTTTTAGTGTATTTTATTTGTTGCATTGAATTTTTTGAAGTCGGTTTTTATTTTTTCTTAAAAATTATTTTTATTTTTCTCTTTTTAGTGATGTTATTAATAGTGATCATATCATCAGAACTTGACCAAATTAATATGACACCATCCCTAAGACACCCCCTTTCGGATAAAAAAAGAACCATCGAAATCGGTTCATAAACAAAGAGGTTAGGTCTAAACAAACCTAATAAAAAAGGTCTAATACCTATGAAAAAAATTCGAAAAAAAATGGGACCAATCGGAAGCTAGACTGGACCCAATGCAAAAAATTTTTCAAAATCGGTTGGGAATTGGCGGAGATATGAGGTAACATAGGCACAAAAAAAAAAAAAAAAAAAAAATTCAGTCGAATAGAGAACCTCCTCCTTTTTTGAAGTCGGTTAAAAAATAATTGTTAATAATAATGTTAATTTCGGATAAAAATCTTTGTTTTGATAATATTAATAACAAGAATATTGAGATAATTATTTTTCTCATTATAAAAACATTTTTATTAAACACAAAAACGATTTTAAGAAATAGAGTTGGAATTCTACACTAGTGCTTTTGTTATATTCTGTTGGCTGCAAATATCTTTTTATTTTTTACATTTATGAATAACTAATTATCTAGATTGTCAAATCTATTGAATTTTTATTTAAATCACACATAATTAATTTATAATTATTTATTGAAACAAATAATTACAATAAATAATTATAAATTAATCATTTACCCAAAAATGATTGGTGTTATATTCTAAGATTGGAAAGAAATAATTTGAATGACAAAGTGTTTTAAACTAATTTGTACAAAAGCCTGATGAAGTCACAATAAAATGGCGAAACGTTTCGATTTGTCGTATGATTTAACACGCTGTTTAATTCTTTGATTTTTTCCTCTGATTTGTTACACTTAATATCTATGTATTTATTTTTTATTGAATTAGAAATATTAGAAGGTGAAGAAATTTAGTCGATTTTTTATAATCCTGAAGTCGAGTTCAGGGGTGATAATAGAATTAATTCGAGCTTTAAACTCGTTGATTTATTAGAATTAATGTTCGATTTATTCTACTAATTAACGTGAGTAGAGCTTTAGCACATGAGCTGATTGGAGGTATCTAGGGGTATAATTATTTTTTTAATGATAAGTAACTTTTGGTATTCCAAAAGATGCAATGTCAATGAATTATGAATTCAACTGCGATGGGGGTGAGAATGATTTCTATTTAAAGGAACAAGGTCAACAAAGTAGACATGCCATCCCAACCCCTAGAAAAGCATAGCTTACTTGAATTGAAATTTAAAAACACCTGTTTGTATTACCGCTCGAGAATCTCATTAAAATCATTTCAAAAATATATTTGTGTAATACGATTCGCGAAAGTGCGATTTTCGAGAGACGTTTGGTGAGGTGAACCGACTGATTTTTGAATTAATATAACACATTTACTTTTCTCGCACGAAGTGCGTAAAGTTCCACTTTTTGCTATGCTTATTATTTGATTCATCATCAGAAGAGTTTGAAATCTTAACAATACGTTTACAGCGATCTAGAATTTTGTAAACAACTTCAATCCATATAAGCTTATTTGTATTAAAATAGAGCTCTATAAAGACAGGTATTAGCAGCCGCCATCTTTGATCAATTCCGATTGTTTACACATGTATGTACTATAGTAGCCCTTGGGGGGTCTGCCCCCTCCTCCTGTGACTACGCCTCTGGCTGGACAAGAGAACTAAATCCTTTTTCAACTAAATATGTTGACGGGAACGAGATGAGAAGTGGTTCAATTTTTCCTCACAGTTGTGGATAAGTGTCCATAAGCTTCACCCAGCCTAACTCGTAACCGCTCTGCTTAAAAATGATTTTCGTCTCACATTCATACTTCATCAGATCAAGAAACTCCGTCTACAAAGAGTTATTAAGCTTATCCACAGCTTCAGGCAAGAAAGAATCTAGAATCCAATCAGGAATTTGTAAGTTGTCAAATCTTCAAATCTTGATTCCATGACAGTTTTTAACTGGTCAAGGTGATCATTAAAAATTAGTATTTTGTCTTCTGGGAGTCCAGGAATCTCGTTATCTGACACTGAACACTTTTTAAGGGTCGGAAACTGAATCATCTCTTTACGGCCAACATTTACCTTATGAATATCTAACTTGGCGATGAATGATGAAATCATTCCTTTGGCCTTGATAAGTTTCATCTTGTTTCATTGAAGCCTTATAGTGACCTCATTTATTTTTTCAAAAATATCTGTAAGATACGCAAGTTCCAACTTGCGATGCTTCGAATTCTCACTTAAAACAGGATTAGACGTGTCGAGAAACTCAGTAACCGTGTCAATAATTAATAATAATTTAACAACTCGCAAGGGAAGTGATTCCATTTCTTTGCACGTGAGGGTATTTTAATTTTTCACCCTTTGAATACTCATCGCCCCCCAATCGCCCCCTACTTATTTATCGCACTCCTGATAAACCAAATCGCCCCTGGGATTGGGTGGTTTTCATTTTATTTCAAATATCCCTGAGCTAGACCTTATCCGCATGTACCTTAATCATTATAACATAATTTTTAATAATGAACATTTTAATTGTTGAATATTGAATTGACTTCCCACTTTCATTTTAAACAGAAATATATTATTTTTGTTTACAGAGATTAACAAAAAGCTTAAAACTGTCACTTCGAAATAATTCAATTTATTTTTCAATATTCCATTTTAATAGAGAATGTTTTTTTATTTTTGTAACTTTTTCATTTAAGCTATTTAGATGGGTTAAAATTGAAGGGTCTGTGAGCGTTTTTTTTAAGCCTGAAGGCAGGCAGGTTGATCAATGCTTATTGTTAACGGTACAATGATCGAAATTGAATTGAACTACAGAACAGAGAATATGTATGCTGTTTTTATGAATGAAATTATATTAGTTATACGTTATACCACCTCTCTTACTTCCTCTTTAATATGATATCTCGAAAAAGTAATCTAGACTATTTTTCCGGATCAGATTACCTATATTGAATTTAGGCAATTGGCAATAAAGACGTTTCTACTTTCAAGCTTAAAAACCTGGGTTTACTAAATTTTTTTTACTTTAGGAAACACATTAAGTAGAAAATTTTTAATTTTAATTGTCTAAGTAAAAGTTGTTGTTTTTGTTTCACTTTTTACTTTAACATATAGGGTATGGTCAAGTATTGTAATCGTGCATGAAAAAAGTGGTTTTTTTTTGCTACTTTTTTCCAAATATCTCAAAAACAGTTGAAACAATTTTGATTAAAAAAATTGGGAGAAACCATGGCATTTCAGTCTACATAAAAGCCCTAATAAGTGAACATCAAAATAATTGTTTTGTCAAAATGTATGTTAGTCTGTCATTCTGCCTATTAGTCTGTGCGTTACCAAATTTTGGTGGACGAGCTAGCTCAAAAACGAGTGTGAATATCAAAACCAAATTTCACACGTAGTTTTGGTGCATTGAGATTAAGAGCTGATTAGATTTTGGTGCACTATGAATAAAGTTGTAGAGCCTTTAATCGATTTGTACGAAATTTCGAATATGCACCCTATATAACTCTATGAAAATGACTCACTATGTGATATTGATATTGACAAAAAAAAGCGGGTGGTAGGTTTATAAATATTTTCAAACAAAAATCAAAGAAAGCTGATATTTCTAATAAAATAGTCCCATAAATAAAAGGAGATATTATTAATTGATAATGGACCCAAAATTAAGAGGGAGGGGGTTCTTTCATAAATAATTATTTATTATTTTAATTCAATATTAAATATAAGAGAGGACCCAGGTGTATAGTAAAGTCATGTGGATGGCCACATCAGTTTTTTTAAACGCTTTATATTTGCTTCACCTGCATGTATGTATGTAAGTTAAAGTTAGCGGTTCGCTTCAAAACTCAAAGCTTACACTTTTTATGATGTCATGAATAGTGCGAATCTCAGCTCCCGCAAATCTGTATAAAAGAGGCTTTCGCAGCCACGCAAATCAGAATCGTTTGGGCGTGCAGACGCGCTAGATTCGTTTTGGCCCACAGACGCTTTAGAATCGTTCCGAGGCAAGACTCGGTACGACTCCTGGCTACTACAGGACCAAAATCCTTACAGTATTATTCTAACAGTAAATCTCTGCCCGAACAACTGTGAGTACTGGTCACATTTACTGGACCAACAATAACGGTTTAACGCGTATATTTTACATCGTGTACTTCACCTGATTCTCCTGGGTTGTCATACTATAATTAAGTTTGACACTAAACGGTTGACCCGTAATACCCTCCATCGAACCCAGTATAACTTTACAAACCTCTTCAAATAAGTTCAAAACAGTGTAGTGTCTCTAAAACCAATATTACGTGTGAATAAACTTTATTATAAACATTTTTTGTAACTTCAAAGAACATTAAAATATTATTAAATAAATAAACTCTTTAAATAAATCTCCTACATCACCCGCACTCACATTAGATCCAAAAAGTCTGAAATAAAAAATAAATTAAAGCTATCTAAGCAACCACACCCATAGCTCTAACATCTAGAATATTTGTAACCTAGTTTTTAAAAAACTTAATAACTAAGGTCGCAAATATGATAATTGTATGTATCTCTGAATGTATCAATGTGACTTTTGTTCTGTTAAATTCCGCAAACTTTTCTCTATAAAAATAATTAAGACTAAAAAGTAAAAAAATGAATTATATTTGAAAAAAAAAATTAAAAAACACGCTTCTAAAAAGCAAAAAATAATGTAATTCTTAATCAAAAAGCGTGGGGTACTTTGTCGAAATTAATTAAAAGTTTTTGCGCCCCACTCTTTTTGATTAAATATTACATTATTTTATACTTTTTAGAAGCATTTTTTTTTAGTTTTTTTTTTAAATATAATTTTTAAATAATTTTCTTTGTCGTGTTCTCTATTCTGTTTAAAATCAATCATTGAAATTGTTAATTGAGATAGAAAAGGTATGAGAGCTTGAGCGAGAGAGATACTCCCCGAATATTTTGGATCTCGTTAAGATTTGGGTTGCATAGTTTCTGTCCTGAATTCAGTTAGTTACCGTGGAGGGAATTCAATAAAGACCACAGTAGAAAATGAAGGATAAAGGCGTGAGTGGGCGCTCGGCTCGGCATTTCACACCAGATTCTGTTGTGATTAGAAATGGATGTCTCCTGCAAATGAACAGCCAGTAACGAAATTTGCATATCTTCCTTAAGTTTCAATTTATCTAACATCTAACTTATTCCTAAATAAACAAGCAGCTTAAATGAATAGCTTCAGGATTAAAATAAAAATCGCTAACACAATCAGATTACATCGTTGAATAATTACACCACCTTAAAAAGAGTTCTAAAGAATTCCACTCTAAATTTAATACCTAGTAAAAACTTCTAATCAGTTGTCGCAAGAGTGGAAAAAAAAATCCTAATGCAAATATTATTTCAAGAGCTAAAAGCCTGGGCTATCTCCTTGTGATAGAGAATATTAAATCACTCTCCAATATTTATCTTGGTCTCGGAGTTTCATGCCAATTAATCTGACCAGAGGCATTTGACCTAAACTTTATCCTTGTAATTATTCAAGCCATCAGGTTAATTTTCAACAGCTTTACATAAAAATTAATACACTTGTGCATCTTCATAGATACAGTGGGTGGACAAATTGTTATACTCATTTGAAAAAATAATATATCTTTCTTACGTTTTTAAGGGTTCAGCTTACTATTAAGGAAGTTGTTTCACCATATGGGTTTTCTTAGGATTTTTTGAAATTTAGGCAGATTATTATTTAAATACTTCTGCATCGATTGGTGGCAAAACGAAATTAATGAACAATATAATTATGGTTAGCCATTACTTAGTTGCCAAATAGACACAAATACAATTCAAAATACAATTTCAATATTTAGTGAATCCTCTCTTTCGAGCAATCCAATTTTGTATGCGCTGCAGCAATGCTAGCTGGCAATGCTTTTTTTGGCTATTTTTTCAAGGGGAGGTGTATTGTGCTATGCTTTAAGGGGGTTCTGGACTGTTTAACATTTTTATAAGAAAATTCTCAAATTTTTACCATCGGAATCATTGATGGATTAAATATTTATTCCCGAAATTTGAAGTTGATTGTCTGTCCCATTACCGAGAAATAAATTATTGAAAATTGTCCTTTTAACTTGGAAGTAAATGGACCGAGCTTTTAAAAGGGCTATAACTTCTATACAAATTATACCATGTTCAACAAATTTATACAGATCAATAATTAAACGTTTATTAATCGAATGATACATTTTTCAATAGATTTGACCATCTAGTTAATTAGTTATTCATAAACATAAAAAAAAAAAAAAAGTTATTTGCAGCCAACCGAATATAACAAAAGAAAGTGTAGAATTCCCACTCTATTTCTTGAAATTGTTTTTGTGTTAAATAAATGTTTTTATAATGAGAAAAAATTTATCTAAATATTATTTTTATTAATATTATCAAACCAAAGATTTTTATCCGAAATTAATATTATTAACAATTTTTGTTTTTATTAAAAAATTTAGTAGGCAGACGTTGTCACTCTGCAGAAATACAAAAGATTTTTTCGAAGATCAGCCAGATAGATAAGCTGTCCCGAACTCCCTTAATAATATTTTCTATCAAGTCCCTTTTGTTATTAATTATTTTATCTTTTCAAATTTATTTTTTTAGGGCCGCCCATACATTTCCGATCGAGTTGAGGTTTGGCGAGTTGACAGGCCAGTCCAAAATGGTTATTAGACTAGATTACTACTAGATTTTTTAGAAAGTTTGAATAAAATAAATTTTCTTGATAAAATTCATTTGAGTATAATAATTTGGCCACCCACTGTATATCTACTTAGAGATATTTTAAGGAAAAAAAATATTTTCTACATTTTTTAACAAGAAATTCTAAAGCTAGCGAGCCCAAAATCTTATCAGTTCTCATCATCGGGAATACAATCTCTTTAGCACTAAAACAAACTTTCCACGACTTTTCGAACTTGAATTATCGTACACTGTTAAAGATTTCTTATATAATTTTACAATAAAAAAATGGGAAGTCAGGCCTCAAAACTTTTTAATAATACCTATTACATACAAGTATTGTAATCTTAAAACATATTTTTTATTATTACCAATCTAATTAATACAAATAAAAAGTAAATTTACAATTTATTTTTGTATTTTTGCAATGAATTATTGGGATTTTACCAATTTAATTAGTATTTTTTTGTTTTACTATATGCAATCTTGTAAATTTCCTATCTATTTGTATTGTAAATATAATATAGTAAATTACAATTGTCTTTTAACAGTGTAGGTTTCGGGATTCAGACAGACAAACAAGCAGAAAAAAATAATGATTTAAATGACTTTTCTTCACGTCTCAGATATTTTTAACCACACTGAGCTAATAAAAAAAAATCACCTAAATTCAATAGCAAGGTGCCCAGGTGCATTAGTAATCGCAAAGTAGTATTATTTATGTCCGGGTTTTTTTCCTTCAATCCTGTCTTTTAAATATGTCATAGCCAAATAGTAATTTCAGGCTAAAGTTTTTTGATTAGCTTACTTTAAACTTTATTTAATTTCTATTTGCCAAAGCAAAAGTTTTTTTTGCCAAATACTTTATAGGAAATTAGTTTTAAGTATTATTTAAATGTTTAATGTCTAAGATGGTAAACCATTTGAGGGCTTCAAGTGATTATAAGCTCTCCAAGATTAAAATATGAAAACTTATCAAATAAATTTAATTAAAAAGATTTATTTTACCGAAAGTAGTAGAGTTAATGAAAAATCAATGAAGTTATCTTCCGCTTGATAAATATATACAGTGTGGGGCATAAAGATCAACCTACCACATTTTGAAGAGGTATAAAAAAATGAAGAAATTTAACTAGAAAAAAACTGAATATATTTTTCAAAAGAACATAAATTATTTTTTTTATGTGTTTTAAACATTACCAGACAAAAAAAAAGGACGAGGGTCAAAAATGAAAATTCTATCCCTTTCGACCAAACTCAACCAAATTTTGTATGCATATTCTGTGGGCCCCAAAAAGACTAGAAATGCAAAAACTAACCAACCAAAATGGGGGAGGGATGGTCAAAAATGAAAATTCTAGCCCTTTCGACCAAACTATGTATACAAAATTTGGTTAGTTTTTGAATTTCTAGCCTTCTGGGAGTCCACAGAATATGTATACAAAATTTGGTTGAGTTAGGTCAAAAGGACTAGAATTTTCATTTTTGACCCTCCCCAGTATTTTGAGTGGTTAATTTTTGCATTTCTAGCCTTTTTAGGGTCCACAGAATAAGTATACAAAATTTGGTTGAGTGTGGTCGAAAGGGCTAGAATTTTCATTTATGAGCCCCACTCCCCATTGTTTTGACTGATAATGTTTAAAACACATTTATTTTATGTTCTTTTCAAAATATATTCGGTTTTTTTCTCGTTAAATTTCTTCATTTTTTTATGTCTTCAAAATGTGGTAGATCTTTATTCCTATCCTGTATATTCTTCTTCAAGTGACATACTTGATTCCGAGCGTCGACGATTACACTGGAGAGTATCCTATCTATTGTAATTTTCCTGGGGAATTTTTAACAGGGATGGTTTCCCATTGCCTTCCTCTGAAGGAATCAGATTATAGCCGGTCAAATATTTGCAGCGAGTCGGGCTTGAACCCGTGCTAGCTTGATTAGAAGGCATATATTTTCGAGATTATAATTTCGAAAGTTTGGCCTTTATCATAAGACTTTTTAATTATAAATATTCTATCTACTATTTCTCATGGGTTGAAATACCATGATGGTCTTGGTCTATCCATTATTTTGAAACTATTTTATATTACGACCAATTAATTCGACTTTTTCTTATAATGTAGTATTGTTTGTACTACATAATTAAAACGATAAATTAATGTGAATTTTTCTTTTGTTTTAGGTAAGTTCCGGAAGTTTCTAAAACCAGAGATTTGGGTGAGCATTATAAGGAATTAATTTCCTAACAGTTCCTCCAATATGTCTATTTTAACCAAAGGTGAGGCAAGAATTGGCATCTACTCCTCAGGATTATTCCAAGCAAATGAGACTTTAGTGGGAATTAATGATTTTATCTGGTCATAACAAGTACATATCGTCGCCTTAGAATGTAAACTTGCTAACTTACAACAAGAAAATTTTACAGGGCAGAGAAAAATCAAACAAAATTTAATATTGTTGTTATGGAAAGAAACTATTTTTAACCGACTTCAAAAAAGGAGGAGGTTCTCAATTCGAATGATTTTTTTTTGTCTCTATGTTACTCGATTTCTTAGCCAATTGTGAACCGATTTTGATGATTTTTGTTGCATTGTGTTCAGTATAGTTTCCGATTGGTAAAAAATTGGTAAATTTCATTGGTATTGGTCCTTTTTTGTTATGTATGTTTACCCATAACTTCTTTGTTTATAAACCGATTTTAATTTTTCTTACTGCATTTGGATCAGTATAGCTACAAGGTAGTCAAGATAGCTAACTATTTATTTATCTATTCATTTTTATGTATGTTCATCGAGAGCTTTTTGCAACGTGGACCGATTCCGATTATTCTTTTTTTATTGGAAAATTGTACCTTAGGGGTGGTATCATATTAATTTGGTCAAGTTCTGATGATATAATCAATGAGAAAATAACGGAAATCTCAAATTCTTATGAGCAAATAATCGAAATTATGATATATAAAATCTTTTATAAAAAAAAAAATCTAAAAATGTTCATTTAAAACCCTCAAATGTTTCGAGAGAATTTCTATATTTATGAATGGAATTTTACTATCATCGCCCGACGCTTTCTTACGAGATGTATGCAAGGTATTTAAGTCACTATTAATAACATCCCTAAAAGAGAGAAAAAAATTTATTATTAAGAAAAAAAACCGACATCAAAAAATTAAATGCAACAAATAAAATAATAATAAGGACTCAAAAATCAAATAAAAGGTATAAAATAATTATCTAATTTAGTTACAACTAAACGATGAAATTGTTACATGAAATCACTTTTAGAAGTCGGTGCTAAACAAACTATATAAGCGAACTTACGCGATGCTGTCTTTATTACCCGCCAAACGTACTAAGTAAAATCCATCGAGTGCGATTGATAAATGTTTGGAACCGACTTCAAAAAGTGATTTCATGTAACAATTTTATTGTTTAGTTGTAACTAAATTAGATAATTATTTTATACCTTTTAATGCACTTTATTTGAATTTTGAGTTCTTATTATTTTATTTATTGCATTTAATATTTTTGAAGTCGATTTTTTTCTTTAAAATAATTTTTTGTCATTTTTTTCTACAACTTACGATCGTAATTTTAAGTAGCAGTTTTACTTGGCGATGCTGCTCTTTTTCTTTCGAACGGTATTATTATGTCATATATGATAAAAAATGAATTTAGTAGGTTTACACTCTAAGCCGACGATATGTTAAGGTGTGTGCGTCAAACGACATTCACCTATAAGCCTTCCCTTCTTGAAATAATCCTACCAATTTCCCCCTTTCAAATTACTCCACTTAAAGGTACAATAGAAAGTAGGTACTTCCAGTGGTTCATTTAAAACCTTTATATTCTTTTTGATCGATAATCTGCAATTTACCATTTCTAAGATATAGGCGTTTTTCTTAGGATTCTTTTGAAATTTAGACAGATTATTGTTTAACTAGTTCTGCATCGATTGGTGGCAAAATGAAATTTATGAACAATATAGTTCCGGAGAAATTAAATTCAAAAGATAGAGTTTTTCAGACTCTTATACATTGCACTATATACAGCAAATCGGAAAATTTACATACATATTTAGTTATAATTAAGAAACCCTTCTTACCATTTTTATAAAAAAACTAAACCAACATTAAACAATAACCAATACATATTTTAAGACAATTTTGATTCATAATTACAACACAGTTTCTGAGATAATAATGAATAAATAATGAAAAATGTATAAAAAAATATTCACTAAAAACAATCTGGCAATAAAGCATTTATTTAACCTAAAAAGTGGGTTAACATTAGTAATTTTTTTGACGTTTTTTGGCTTCAGCTATTGTCGCAACAGCTTTCAATCGCTTATTAAGAACTTTTTGTTTTATAAATCTCCCTTTATAATGTACTTTATCTGAAATTTCTATGATAAAATATATTCAAGCTCTTACAATGTTGCCAGATTTGTCAAAATGAGCACGGTATTGGCTAGAATCTGTACATAAACAGCGAAAAGTTTTGGTCTTATGAATTACGAATCCTTATTGACTGTTCTATATACTCTAGCATTAACTTTTTGATAGTATTTTCGCAAAACAACTACCTTATTTTAAACCAGGATAATTTTTTTCCTGTCAAAGAACATTTAATATTCGATAAGCATACTGTTAGGGCCGTTGGTTGCGTGGTGCGTGTCCGCGCTGCCCACCTAGTTGGTGGGGACCTAACAATGATTTGACTGGCTGGGCGCCACCCGCCTAATTGGCGGGTGAGGAGCTCCTAGTTGGTGGATGGGGCCCTTCCTTCGATCATAAGTCGAGATCGAATTGCCTTACTTAATACATGACAGAAATATTATCAGTCATGCAAAGTGTCGCAACGATCTGACTGAGTCATCTAGCGGCCGTGTCTAAAAGCTCGTAGCCAAAGCAACAGCGGGCCGCTACACTTACCGATTAAAAAAAAACATATATTTTTCTGCACGCGTTATTTAACTTGCTTTCTTTTCTTGATTTAAATCGAAAATGAGGAAATAGTAAAAGGTTTTGCGAAACTCCATACGTTCGTCAGTTAGAGCCTCAAAAAGAATTGTTTTTTTTTACATATTTGACTGAATTTCAGGAAAGTCTAATTGAAAATTGCTCGCTCTCTCTCTTTATATACTCATAACGAGTATCGTTTTAAGATAAGTGCAAAAGCCCATTCCTAGAATAATTGAAACAAAGAAATTAATCTCCAATAGTCTGAAACAGGTCAGAACTTGTATTTTGCTTTCTTGCAATACATTAGCTCTAAAAATGATCATTATATCCGCGCTCTTTTTATTAATTTTTCTCGATCAGATTCGAATGAAAGAACAATTAAACAATAAAAAAATTAAACAATTTTTTAATACTGCTCCTAGAGACACCTTAATAATTTATAATAAATTTAAATAGGAAATGTTCATTAAACATATATGGATGATATCGCCTTAAAATCATTCAAAAAATATTGTTTTCTTCATTATTAAAGCTGAAGTTCTATACTTAGAGAGCCCAAAATCTAATCAGTTCTTCGCATTTAAAATATAAACATCTTTCTACGAGAATGAGCTTTCTAAGATTTAAGGACGTTCCCTAATATAGCTCAGATGCAGTTCGCTCTTTCCCCTACTCTCACTTGCGCAGAAAGTCAAAAATATTTTCAATGCGTCGTTTCTCGGATCTGGCTACATTGAATTCTTACGAACGCTAAAATATAAAGAATTAAAAAATACACTTCATGAAATAGCTCAATGCAAAATTCCAGATGAGAATAGTATAGTTAGGTTGAGAGAATTAGCTAAAAATCTCATATGCACCAGTTTTTTAGATATGGAAAAATTTAGTGATTTTAGTGCAACGTTGCCAAGTCGCCAATTCTCACTTTCCATCCCATGAGAGAAAAAATGAAAAGCATCAAAAGTAGCTAACTTTTAACATTTTTCATACCGCTTGATACAATTATTTTAACAGGAAAATATTTGTTAAATATTCTCAGTTTTTCAAAATAAAATCAAAAAAATTTCGATTGTTATTTAATGAAACAGTCGCTTTAACATCAATCAGGATAGAGTTCGCGTGTTAAATATGCAAATTTCAATGGTCAATATTTATAAATTTAGTGCCGCAAATTTCTACGTATAAAGGACACTTGTAAATATGTGTATTCAAAGTTTTAAAAGGATTTCAAGAAAATCGATTTGTTAGGGAACGAGCCTTGCGTTATCATGATTATAAGAATCCGCATAAAGCTGTCCGCCTGTATCTATGCAACCGAAAGACACTTCTGGATCGTACTAGCCTACGCTACAGGCGTTCTTGTGAAATAAATATTTTTCATAATGTTTACAATTTGACGGCCATCTTTCATGAGCTCATTTCCCATTTCTCAAATTAGCAGTGGCGGGATGGGCGCAGTGCCTAACCTAAATTGTTCTGCCCAACCTGCTAAAATTTATTTATGCAAAAAATATTGAATAAACGAATTGATAAAATTACAAAAGGTAAACAAACCATCGCTTTAAATATTATAGATTATATCTATTAAAAATATTTAAATAAAAATTAAACGCCTATATTTCGGATATGGCTAGAAGTACCCTATCCTTTTGATTGAAATTATAGAACAGGGAGTACTTACTTATTTAAACTGTTAAAAAAAGTTTATATAATTTTACTATAAAATATGGGAAGTCCGGCCTTAAAACTTTTTAATAATACATATTACACACCTACCAGTATTGTAATCTTATAATATATTTTTTACTAATTTGTATCTAATTAATACAAGAAAAAATTAAAGTTACAATTTATTTTTGTATTTTTGCAATGAGTTAATGTGATTTTATCAATATAATATAGGTATTATTTTATTAACGATACACAATCTTATAAATTTCCTATTTATTTGTATTGTAAACATATACTTAGTAAATTTACAATTTTTTAACAGTGTAGTCTAAGCCTCTTTTCCCTTTTTTACGTTTTCTCAAAACGACTTGAAGGAAACCCAATTTGTTGTAATTTTAAAAAAGAAAATTGGTTTGATGATTTAAAATAAAGAAAAAACTAATGTAAAAGTCGTGTGGAGCCCAAACCAGTTAATTTTGTGTGAATTCAATACAATGGGCGGCTATGAGGCACGCGTAAATAGTAATTTTATTTGTTGAAGATACCTCCTTGATAAGTACATTGCCATTTATTAAGGGTTTTGTCAGTGGCGAAACTACATATACCGTTGAGGTTCGTGGCAAATTCATCGGATGGGGCCCTCTTTCAATGTAAAGAAGCTAAACCAACGTTGTAATTACTTATTAATAAATCACTACGTCAAGTATGTTCAAACGCTATTCTAATTATTGTGTGTATTTTTCGTTGATTCTCTAGTAACTTCTAATTTATGTCGTTAATTTAGTAGATAATTTAAATTAATACTAATATAAAACTAATAAAATTTAGTTATAATTCGAGACCCGATTCATATGCAATTGCATATTTTGTTCGCCGACACATACGACACAGGAGATCAATTATCTATCCGAATCATGCATCTAGGATAATGTGGGTTAAATTTAATACTGCATATTTTTGCATAATTGAGTAATGTTGAATAAAATTGCATATTTGAAGAATATTGCATAAAATTGCATATTTGAAGGATTTTTTGTCAAATATTGCACATTTCGTTCCAAATACGGATGTTTTAAAAGTAACTTTTCGTAGAAAGAATTTAAAAAAAGAAGAAATAAAACAGGACACTTGTAAACATAAATTATTTACAATTACAATGAATTTTAATTATTTTTTAGATCATTTGTTAATTATTTCGTTATTATTATTATTATTATTATTTTAATGTCCTTCGGGAACTATAGACCATTTTGGCCATTGCGTGTTCATGTGTGTGGAAGTGTGTGTAAATTAGTGTAGTGATCAGATTATCAGATTATAGCCGGTCAAATATTTGGATTATTTTATTAGTTTATTATTTGTACGTCAATAAGAAAATTTAATATATAGTAAAAATATAAAAGTAATACAATACAATAGTGTCTGTTAAATAAAACTACCCCCCCTCCCGTATTTTTTCGTTCACATTTTTGAAACATAATTATATTTATTATGTTTATTTTATTCAAGTGTACCTACCTATTATTTCTTTGAGTTTAAAGATTTTTTAATAATATTATATTAAATGTAACGAAAATTTTGTGCAATATTTTACTGAATAAAAGTAGATATTTGACACCTCGGGTCTATAACTTTATCATTTTATTCATCTTAAAGCACTCCTTCACATATATAGTCATTTTGTTTTCAATTTTAATCTTTTACTTCTTAAAAAATTTATTTTGCCATCTTTTACTGCATATATTTGCATATTTCAACGTATTCTGCATATTACTTGCATATTTCAGCATTTTTAACTGCATAAAAATCCGGTCTCTAGTTATACTATAACAAATGTTAAGATCCTCCCTGTGCTTCTCGGCCCGGGGTCCCGTGGCATTTTGCCTGTCCTGCCACCCTATTGGTACGGCACTCTGTTTTGTTTACTTTTACTTACCGTAGAAGAGAAAAATAAAAAATTACTTTTATAACTTTTGAGATAGAAGTCCTCAAAGTGCGAAGATCTCTGGGGAGGGATTTTCACACCTATTTATATTATATAAAAGATAGTGATATAAATGAAAGTAAAAAACGAAGGGAAAGGTCGCAGACGGTAAGGGTAAGAGACCGAGTGAGGTAGATAAGAGAGTATCTCCTAGTAGTCCTATTGCACGCCTTTTTTATCATCTGAAAAATGAGACTAGTAGAAATTATATCTAAAATATTAAACATGTTTCTCCCTCTCTCTCACTTTCTTCCATACTTGTACAGCTAGTAAATGAAAGTAAAAAAAAAGTACTAAAAGGGCGGAGACTGTTATAATTACTTAAAATTATGCTAAAAACATTATTTTTGGAAACGTTACAAAAGTTTCAGAAGCTTTTTCTTTTGTAAACAGTTATTATTTAGTAAACGGTAGATTTCGACTGAATTAAAGTTAAATTCATGTTTCCATGTGTTTTTTTTATTTAAATAGTGAGAGAAAGAGTTACACCAAAAAGGAGCAACCACTAAAGGCCTGGGTTGGCCCCTTGAAAAGAAGAAGAAAGAATTTTATGGGCTGGGCGGGGGTCGAAGGTATCTGTGGATACGGGTCTTAAATAGCTGAAGGTTATAAGTCACGGGAAAGATAGTCTCTGGAGATCATAGTGATAAAAGAGTTGGCGAAAGCGCTTGTTCGACTTTTATCAAATTTGACAGCGAAGGGATGATGAGCGTTCGAACACCGCGTGTTTCTCATAAATAGGTATTTAGGGGGTATCTGTAGTACAGGGAAAGGGCAGAAACGTTTCCTCGGTGAGCCTGGGAGTCGAGTGAGTTGGTTAGAGCTGGGTCTCCTATTAGTTTAATTGCTCGCTTCTGAATTGCATCCAGTGTAGCAAGAGAATGCTTGGAGGCACCCCTCCACAGATGAGAGCCATATTAAAGACAGGGACGAATTTGAGCCTTATATGAAGTTGACTGGGAGTATAACAGCGTCTAGACCTAAATAGGAGACCAATATTGCGCGCTGCAGCTTTAGCAGTGGTTGAGATATGGTCATTCCATGAAAGTTCAGACCCTAGAGTTACCTCTAGCATTCAAATTTTATCCCTGAATTTTAGTGAGTTTGAGTCGAATGAAATATTTGGGAGGTTTCTGTCGACGCGCCTAGAAATGCAACCATCCGACCCAAACATATAATACAAACAAATTAAAGATAATTTATTACACCAGATCTTTCATCTAAAGCTTTTTTCTAATATATAAGATAGTTTGTAAAAACTTGATTTCAAAAAAAAAAATCAGTAAAAAAATCAGAAAATTTTCAATATTTCTTTAATTACTAATTAACGGTTGACTTTAGCGAAACAATGCATATGACCCAATTTTAAGCAAACATTTAGAGCTTTAGTTAAAAAAGAATACTAAGGAAAAAGAATATGTAGGTGTCGAGATACAAATGATTTTTTGAAACTCAACATCCGCCATCTTGGATTGCCCACCAATTTGAGATAGCAATCGTCATTTTTTGATATCCTAATAAATCTAACTGCAGTGAAAAAGAAACTTAGTAGCCCCAAATTATACCATTTCCTTAAATTTGGCTAGCTGGGCTATGGACTATGTAAGGATAAGATACCGAGCGAGGCAGATAAGAGAGTATCTACTATTAATCCTATTGCACTTCTTTTTAACCGACTTTGAAAAAAAGGAGGAGGTTATCAATTCAACGGAGTGTCTGTTTTTTTTTGTGTTTGAAAATTTATTTCTCTTTACCATGTGGACCGATTTGGATTATTTTTTGCATTGGGTTCAGTCTCGTACTCGATTGGTCCCGTTTTTTTTTCATTGGTATTGGACCATTTTTGTTATGTATGTTCACGCATAACTTCTTTGTTCATGGACGGATTTCGATAATTCGGATTTTTTATTGGAAATGGGATACCTTAGGGGTCGTCCCATATTGATTTGGTCAAGTTTTGATGATATGATCAATGACAAAATAACTGAAATCTCCAATTCTTATGAGCAAATAATTATAATAAATAAAATCTTTTATAAAAAAAACAATCTTAAAACGTTCATTTAAAACCCGCCGAAGTTTCGAGATAATTTCTCTATTAATGAATTGAATTTTATTATCAATTTCTGATGGATTGGGAAATTGAACCAATCGACTTGATTGGGGAATAATGGAATTGAAATAATTATCGGAAAAGAGGTTTTTTTTTATCTAATTAGATTTTTCCTCTTATTAAAAACAAGGACTAAAGATGAATAAGGACACTCGATGGTGGAGAAGTAATCTCCGGAATCGAAGCAAAAATACAATGTATACATTAATTAATGTAAAATAATTGGTTTAATAAAATTTATAAAAAAAAAAATATCAATTTCTGATGAATTGGCCAGACGGGACTGGGACGATAATGGAATTGAAATAATTATCGGAAAAGAGGTTTTTTTTTTAATTAGTTTTTTCCTCTTATTAAAAACAAGGAATAAAAAGATGATCAAGGACACTCGATGGTGGAGAAGTAATCTCCGGAGTCGAAGCTAAAATACAATGTATACATTAATTCATGTAAAATAATTGGTTTATCAATTTCTGATTCCTTCGCCCGAATCTTTCTCTTACGAGATGCATGCAAGGTATTATCATAAGTCCCTATTCTTAACATCACTAAAAATAGAAAATTAAAAATAATTTTTAGAAAAAAAAACGAGTTCAAAAAAATTAAATGGCACAAATAAAATAATAAGAACTCAAAAATAAAATAAAATGCACTAAAAGGTATAAAATAATTTTCTTATTTAGTTACAACTAAACGATGAAATTGTTATATGAAATCACTTTTTGAAGTCGGTGCCAAACAAACTATATAAGCGAGCTTACGCGATGTTGTCTTCATTACCCGCCAAACGTACTAAGATCCGTCGAGTGCTATTCATAAAATGTATATGTTTGGCACCGACTTCAAAAAGTGATTTCATGTAATAATTTCATCGTTTAGTTGCAATTAAATAAGTTAATTATTTTATACCTTTTAGTATAGTTTATTTAATTTTTGAGTTCTTATTATTTTATTTATGCCATTTAATTTTTTTGAACTCGTTTTTTTTTCTAAAAATTATTTTATCATATTGAAAAAATGAGACTAGAAGAATTATATATAAAATATTATCATGTTTCTCTCTCTCTCTCACTCTCTTCTTTACCAAAGACGCGAGTTCATTATAAACACGAAGTCTATGTAATATAAATATGCGTGATTTTATTGAGCAAAATGGAACAATAGGATAAGAGAAACAGAGTGAGAAAGAGAGAATGGATAATATTTCCAGAGAGGTTTGACATATTCCAACTAAAAGCCATGGAATCTCATTCTCTTTGCTTGCCTTGCAGAGGCGACTCTCCATTTGTTAAGCTTACAGAAAATTGCCATTTAGATCCTTTGATCGGAATCTCGTCCATTAAATGAACTGGGTGGAAAAAAAAAAAATTGGAATATTAATTTAAACTTTCAATACATAAAATCGGATTAATTTTAGAGTAAATTGAAAGTATTACTGTTTTATTCATTTAGGTAAATTATTTGAGCTTAACGATTTAGAAATTAATCAAGATCTTATTATATTAAACGAGCGATTCTTGTATATATACCGGGTGAGTTTTTTATCTTGAGACAGTCTTATAATTCAAAACAGTGCTTTATATGGAAAAAAGTTTCAAATAAAAGTTTGTTTATATCAAGGGGGAAACAAAACTAAGCTATTGTTTGTCGGCGTAGAACAAGCTTTCAAGGGTATTTAAATGTCAAGTTCTGTTTTTTAAATGGAAACCTATATATTTCTTTTCATATTCATATTCTTCAAGAAAAACTGAGAAACTTTAATAAGAACTATTTTTTATATAACATCAAATAAACAAAATACATGAATCAATTAGATCTCAAAAAAATTCTTAATAATTATTTTTAACAATTATTTAGCTTAAATATTAAATAATAATGAATAATAATTAATTATTAAAGAAATAATTTAATAAATTTTCTACACTATTCTGAGATATTCCAGAGTGTATTGCAAAGTTTTCTGGACGAATTCCAGTTCCAATTTCCTTATTTTGGCCTGTTACAGTTTCTTCTATCCTTAGTATAAGATTCATTATTTTTTTTTATTTTTTTTTTGTAATTCGTGTATAAAAATGTTTCCAATCTTAAAATGTGCGAGAGCTTGTTTCGCAGTTAAAATAATCCGTGAGCTATTTGCTACAAAAAAAATTACTTATTGCTTATACAACCTTATTTATACAAATATTAAATATATGTACAATTGTAGAACCAAAAAAGCCGAGCAAATATTTTAAAATATTTAAAATTACAGGTATGGTTATAGTAAAATATATTTTAAAAATTAAGAAATAATAATAGTTTATTATATCCAAAATATTAAACAAAATATGCACATAACAGTGGCGGTTGGTGATTTTTCAATCAGAGGATGCTGTCCAACAAAGTACCCTTCATTTTTTTGAAATTTTATTTTAATCTTTGGTTTTTGTTTAAATTTTATCGAATACGGCATCATTTTCGTTTTTTTCAAATTTAACATTAGATTTTTTAAAAATATATTTTGGAACCTTCGCCCCAAACGGATACTGCTTTGTGTGAGTGACGGTAGGATTCAGAAATTAATTCTTGTGACTTAAACTCTACAATTTCTGAGATAGAAATGGACCATCTTCTACTATCAGCCTGTCCTATATGAAAAATTTAAATTTCTCCTAATTCTATTGCTATAAGCAAGTTATTTTTGTAATATAACTTGTTTATAGCAGTCTTAGCTATTTCTGATCTTATATATTGAGAGTTTTTAGAAATTTATTAGTCCAAAAATTCTTGAAACTTTTTTATTTATTCCTTTTATGTATTATTTCTATTTTAATAGTTCGTCAGTGAGAACGATTTTTATTTAAGCAAAATCCGTATGGACTTGTCTTTGATATGCTTGAGCTGGAAGATATAACAGGAATGGACTTCAAACCTTCTATCGCACCCTTTGAGGAAAAATCAGTCATTGCCCCTTAAAACTATGCAATAATAATTTTATTTCATTTCGATAATCAATATACCTTTCAAAACAAAAAATGTTTTTTATAAAAATATTTGAAATTATAGATATTAAATTAAAAATTTAAAGATCCTCCTGAAATTTTGTAATCGGCCTTTGATTAATATAATATTTAAAATGTGAATTTTAAATTTTATAATTTGAAAAGTCTGAAAGGTTTAATGAGAAACTAGACATTTCCTTTCCTGGGCTTACTTTGTGCTCTTTTGAATTAATATTTGAAAATATTTATATTTAATAATTAAATCATTTTTTAAAATTCCCTTATAAAACAATGAAAACTAGAAAAATTAAAAATTAAAAAATTGGTTTAGGCATTTTCAAAATATAAAGAAAAATCTAAAAAAATACCGAAACAAAGTACTAATGTTTGTGGGCCGATATGTACCAAAAACTAATCAGCCCTTCATTTTGTTAAAATAATGGTAGGTTTTCAATTTCATTTCAATCGGTGCAACGGTGTGGAAAGAATCGTGGACGAAAAAAAAACGATAACATACATCCATCCGCACGCACTTTCTGAAAAAATCGCACTTTTTGGCCTCTCGGCGAGACCCTATGGAATTTTTGGCAAAACCGTCACTTGCTAAAATTCAACCTAAATGAATACTACAATTTGTGACTTTAATTGAGACCATGGTTCAGTAGTCTTTACCTGAGGACCCTTTGAAGTGGCGCTTGACATGAGACCGACTACAATAATTTACCCATGCTTCGCACTGGATAAAGTAAAAAAGTAGTTTTAATATATTTTTATGAAAGTACATATTTTAGAATAAGTATCCTTTGAAAATATTTTTTAATTTTTTTTTAAATGTTTATCAAAAATTGCCTCGGGCTACCGCTGGTTATTACCATTGTGAAAAATTGTTTTCAAGCATGTTTTTTTCTGCCTGTCAAAATGTCTTTATCGATTGAAAATGTTTTGAAAATCATAATGATTATTTATTATTTCTATAGAAAATCAATTTAGATCAGTGTTGCGCAAAGTGTGAGCCGCGGCACACTGTTGTACCGTGGTCATTAGATGGTGTGCCGCGGAAAAATGTCAGAGTTTTGTTAAGATAATTCACCTCCAATTCCTCCAAATTTTGATGTCCTGTGCTCGAGTTAAGCAGGCTCACATTTCTCATTAAACATCTTTTCCTATTATATTGATTATAATAATAAATAAATATTAAATAAACATTTTTTTTTTCTTTGGTGTACCTCTAAAATTTCTTCATTTAGTAGGTGTACCTTGAACATAAAAAGTTTGTGGAACACTGATTTAGATCATCAACTACTAAATCGGAGGTGTTATGGATAATTTTTAATATACCAGAAGATGCTAATACACATACCTTCTGGCAAATGTTATCCACTACACCTCTGCTTGATTTTCTATAGTGTGTTAGTGTAAAATTGACTTGATTTATTAATATGTTATGAATAACGTTTGAGATTTATGATCCAACGATTTTTCCTATGATCGATTCTTGTGTGATTTTGATTAGAAAATCCGCAAAGTGAAAACTTCTATTCATTTATCAGTTACGCTTCCTGATTTTGAGGTGAGTCTGAAAAGCTCATTATTTATTGAAAGTAAAGAAGCGATTCGATTCGGTCCAATGAAGAAAAGTGTCTACAGCAAAATTTATTTGCCACTGGCACAGCTTATCACTTAAGTAAATAATTCCCTAAATTTTGAATGAATTCACTTAAGAAAATTATAAACGGTGCTTTGAGCTTCAAAATTGTTTGAGCATTTGATGTTTATTTTTTATTTATTTATTTTTTATTTCACAAAGTATACAAACATAGGACCTTTGGTCCCACCTAGTGTTTATACATAATTTAGCAACAATATTTTAAAAAGTTGGCAAAAGAGTTCACCAATATACAAATTTTGAAGGGGAGAAGAGATAAAAAAAAAGTAGAGAAAGATTAAAAGACATAAAAGAAATAAGATTAAGGAGTATCAGTGATTGGGATCCATAAAGAACGAAGACCTCCAAGAGTCGGGTTCGCATGAAATTTGGATGGAAGTTCATTCCAAAGCCTTGCACCCGCCAATTTGAAGGAATGAAAGAAGTAATTTTTGAAGACGGACTGATAAGTGAATTAAGTGTATTTCGATGAGGCAGTCAAAAAACGAAGAAGATAATTTACACTCTTTTAATTCATAAACAGACGTTTCGGAGTCTATTCCCTACTTCTTCACTCACTTTTCGAAACTCTGAAGAAGGAGGAAATAGCCTCCGAAACGTCGGTTTTATGAATAAAAAGATGGTGTAAATTATCTTCTTCTTTTTTTGGACTGCCTCATCGATATCCACTTAATGAAAGAAGTGATTAGTTTTATAGTGCACCTGCACTAGCGTTGTCTTCCTGGTGGAGCGACCGACAACAAATAGATTTTCTAAGTAAGACGGGCAAATGAATTTTTCAGAATTTAATAGATTATAAATAATCAAACAACACCGCCAAGCGTCAAATTTAGAAAGATCTGTGTTTAAGATTAGCTTTTTATCCTGGTCCGAAAGATGGATACGTGGTTTTTGATATAAGACAAAGCGGATGCATGAATTCAAAGCTATTTCTAGTTTTTTGCCAGATTATGTTCAATCAGTGCAGTATTTACGTATAAGCTACATTAGTTATAGCTTAGAGGCCCCACTTTCATAGCCCCCCCCCCCCAAAAAAAAAAAAAAAAAATTCCGAGTGAGCGATTGTCATATATACTTAAATATACTGCAGCATTATTTGTCCCAATCATATTTGGCATTTACATATAATATCTGGACATATAAAGGGCCTAGGGTTGCCAGGCGTCCCGATTTTGAGTCTTATGTCAAGGAGTCCCGAAAAAACTTTTTAAACTGATAGCGGCCATATTCGACAAGCCTCGAGTTAGCTCGGTGTTTTTAACCTCTACTTTGTCTAGCCCAGTGGTTCCCAACCTGGGGGCGATAGCCCTCCCAAGTAGGTCATTTGAGCTATCAGGGGGGCGATGAGTATTCAAAGGGGGGAAATTAAAATACACTCACGTGCAAAGAAATGGAATCACTTCCCTTGCTGCGAGTTGTTAAATGTAATTTTCATTCTCAAATATAAATAATGTTATATTAATATTTTTTAGAAAAAATATTTAAATTTCTAATAAATTACAAAGAATCATACTGATGTAAACATGTACTCCTATTTTTTAAATGTACGTCAATGATCTTAGTTAAATATTTCACTTATTTGTTCTTAAAAAAATCTGTAAAAAATGTACATTTTAATTTTTTTACTTTACCATACAGGGTATGCTCAAGTATTGTAATCGTGCATGAAGTGTTTTTTTTTGCTTCTTTTTTTCGAAATATCTCAAAAACGGTTGAAACTATTTTGATTAAAAAAATTGAGCGCAGCCGTGGCATTTCGCTCTACAAAAAAGCCCTAATAAGTGAACATTGAAAGAATTATACTTTTCGAGATAATAATTGTTTTGTCAAAATGTCTGTTAGTTAGTCTGTTAGTTACTTAATCTGATAGTCTGTTAGTCTGTGCGTTACCAAATTTTTGTGGACGAGCTAGCTCAAAAACTTGTATGAATATCATAACCAAATTTCACACGTAGCTTTGATGCATTGAGATTAAGAGCCGACTAGATTTTGGTGAATATCGAACCAAAATTAAGGGGGGTAGAGAGGCGGTTAAAAATTAAAAATCTAGGCCATTTGAGCAAACTCATCCAAATTTTGTATACATAATCGAGTGGACCCCCAGAAGTCTAAAAATGCAAAAATTAACCGTCGTTGGTCGAAAGGGCTAGAATTTTCATTTTTGACCCCCCCCCCACCATTTCGTATGGTTAGTTTTTGCATTTCTAGCCTTCTGGGGTCCACAGAATATATATACAAAACCACCTAAAAAGTACCATTTTTTGGAGTTATCTCACGACGTGATTTTAAATCTAAATATATTTTAAATAAGCTGACGTGTTCTGATGTGGCCATTCACTTGACTTTACTATATAACCTGAACCCTTACTTATATTTAATATTTAAAAAAATTATTTTTAATCTTATAGGGAAGGGGGTTAGTTTTTCCATTTTTAGACCCCTGGGGGCCCACTGTATACAAAATTTGGTTGAGTTTGGTATAACAGCATATATTTTCATTTTTTGACCATACAAACCCCCCCCCCATTTTGGGCGGTTAGTTTTTGCATTTTTAGACTTCTGGGGTCCCACTAATTATGTATACAAAATTTGGTTGAGCTTGCTCAAATAGCCTAGATTTATAATTTTTAACCACCCCTCCACCCCCCTTAATTTTATGTCGACATGCACCAAAATCTAATCAGCTCTTAATCTCAATGGACCAAAACTACCTGGGAAATTTGCTTTCGATATTCATACTAGTTTTTGAGCTAGCTCGTCCACAAAACTTTGGTAACGCACAGACTAACGGACAACCAACCAGACAACCAGACAACCAGACAGACTAACAGACATTTTGACAAAACAATTATTATCTCAAAAAAATATAATTTTTTCGATGTTCACTTATTAGAGCTTTTTTGTAGAGCAAAATGCCCTGGTTTCGCTCAATTTTTTTATTCAAAATAGTTTCAGCCGTTTTTTAGATATTTCGAAAAAAAGAAGGAAAAAACCACTTTTTTCATGCACGTTTACAATACTTGACCATGCCCTGTATGGTAAAGTAAAAATAAGAGATATTGAAAATAAAGAAGAAGATGAAGATAATTTCAGGTTTGGCTAGACGATGAAGGTACTTGTGGATATAGTTCTTGTAAGATTGGAGGTTATAATATAATAATATGTCGCAAGAATGGAAATTTTATGGATTATTGATTCTCCAAGGAAGAAAAAATATATAGATATTTAAAGGAAGATAGGCCTGGAGCTTATTCTAAATGAAAGGGTGTATTTTTTTAAATAGTTCATTTTAAAATTAATACTGAAGATTAATTAAACTCTTCCAAACTTTTAAGTCTCAATTAAACATAATATCTTTAGAGGGATACCTCACGCTTTATGATAATAAAATATTTGAACCGACATAAAATTCCCACTCTAAAATAACTTAAAATTTTTAACTTGTGGAAAAATGAATACATACATTAATTTTTTAATTTCAAGTTTTTATACTTTTTAGGTTTAAAGCTATAATGCTCTGACAGCGGGGATGGCCTACAGACAGACAGAGTAATATTAGAAGTAATAAGGCTCCTTTTTATTTTTTAATTGAAATCCCAAAAACATGCTCGAAAACAACATTTCCCCAGGTTTGAGACATTTCTAAGTAGGAATAATCAATAAATTGATAATTTTCAAGTAAATTCATTACTTTATGTTTTCGATTTTTTCCACAAATCTATTTTCTTCAAAGAGTATAGCCGGGTTTGTATGGGAAATCTGCCACCGAGGATTTTTCGATTTGCACTTGGGGGATCGATTTAACATTAAATAAAAATAATTCAGTTAAATCTTTAGCACTTTATCTCAAACAATTTTCGAGATTTTAAAAAAAAACAAAAAAACTATTTTTTCGATTTTTTTCAATTGTAAAATTTAAAATTAATGAATGTTTTTTTCCAATTCTAAGGAGTAAAAGGGATGAAAAACACTTTCATTATAAATCTCTTTAGCTGAATTATTGTAATTTAATTGAATCCAATAAAATCCTAGTCCAAAAGAGATTTTTTCCAATTGAATAGAATGGTCAAATAGTGTTTAAATCAATCGGAGCTTTTGGATATTTTCTTAATGAATGGAACGAAACAAAACAGAAGGTTAGAGTACGCAAGAGAGTTTTTTTACACAATGGTATGTGTCGACAAGCAGAAAATGCTAGCCAGAACGCGTATCTTTTTCATTGGTTAGAGTTAGACCAAAGTTCGCCCGGAGAGAAAGCAACTATTTTGAATTTTATCCACTTGTTATTGTTTAGCGTACCAATTGCGACCACTTTGTTTAAAATTTTTCTCGGAAGATGGCATCATGGTCATCTTTCTCAATCCCTATCTATATTTATATAAAATTAAGGTTTTGTCTGTACATTCGGGTGATGGTGTGGGTGGGTTTCGGGGGGTAGTGGGGTTCGAGGGGCGGGGTCCAGGAGGCGAGCCCCTGGCTAGCAAGAGGGCTGCCGAAGGCGGGCCTTGTAGATATTATTGTTATAAAACCTTGACTTTTAGGCTTTTATTGGTATTTTTAAGATTTCAGAAGAAATTCCTTAATATAGTCTGTATATAGATGTTATTTTGGAAGATATAAAATTCCCCTCGTGGACGAGGGAGCTAGAGATTACTCTCCAGGGGGAGGTCCATCAGTTTGGAAGCCCGATTAACGGGGGCGGAAAGCCTTCTCCCTCGAAGGGCTATTTCCCTGCGTTGCCTACTCCCATTCCCGAGGCGGCTCTTCCCTTTGTTCAATCCTGCTGCTTTTATGCATGCTGTTTTTTCATGACACCTTGGAAATATGTGTAGCGCTACCAGTCAATTTGCACATAAATTTTCTTCCACAAAGATGAAAGCGAATAAGAAAAGGCAAATGCTGATCAAACAATACAATGTAAATAGATTATTTTAAAGCGGAAGAGAAGACATCTCTTTGAGGAGGATGGTTGGATATGAGAGGTCGGTAAAAATCAAAAATTATCATAATATAAAACATTTGAATATATGATAGCTAGAACTAAATCTATTTTTATTGTAGCTAAGAAACAAAAAAAAATAGATGTGTGGCACTCGGGGACTGCCGCGGTAAAGCTATTGCATAGCATTTTTTATCAACTTATGCAATTATAATATTTATGCAATATTTTTTCACAAACAGCTGCTTACGAATTCGTCCGATTTCGGAACAGCTCGTCTCGATCCGTGCGAGCTTCGTACAGTCTACACGCATACGTCTAGTCGCACGCACACAAACACCGTGCCGAAGTCTGCCGAACTGAAACGACGTTAGACGATGCACGGCTTTCAACGCCGCACCGCTGTGCCGGTCGGAGTGGGGGGTGTTAGGTTTATTTTTGTTACGGAATTTCTTGATTCGGTCGCCGCGCTCAAAGCCCGCGATAAAAGCTATGCAATAGCTTAATAATTATTTTTGTTTAATCTTATTTATTTGAATAGCATAATGCATAGGAAATACAAATAATAATAATAATAATCCCACGGTGTTGTCTCATGTCCGTCTGAAAAAAATTTAAAATAAATGTTAATAAAAAAAATATTCTATATTCCGCGTTTTTTACTTTAAAATGCAATTTAATATATATTTTTTCTTTTAAAGATGTACCGGCTGTCCTCTGTTCGTCTCCAGAAAATTATTTATTATTCATTTATATTATTTACTATTATAGTTTAATTGTATTTTATAATTTAAATGTATTGTAAAAAAATAAGATAATTAATAAATTATAATTTTGTAATAGAAACCCCCCTTTAATTTAAAAATCCCCTCCATAATGAAATCCTTTGAAAGCCCCTCCCCACCTCTTAAATCTGCCGCCGCCGGTGGGGTCTCAGTCGAGTCGCTCGAGTCTCGTGTAGGAGTGGTGGGCGGCGGCGGGGAGGGACATCTCCCACGCTCGAGCCGCCTCTCCGCCAAGAGTCGGGCGACTCCGCTGGCTTTCGGCTGGCCGCTTGAAAGGATTGTTAGGTTACGTTACGAAATTTCTCGATTCGGTCGCCGCACTAAAAGCCCGCGATAAAAGCTATGCAATAGCTTAAAATCAAAAATGATTCAAAACTTTGGTGATTTTTAAAAGAGTATAGACGGGTTTGTATGAGAAATCTGCCCCCGCGGATTTTTCGATTTTTACTTGGGGGATCGATTTGACATTAAATAACAATAATTCAGCTAAAGAGATTTATAATGAAAGTGTTTTTCATCCCTTTTACGAATTGGAAAAAAATCACCATTCATTAATTTTGAATTTTACAATTGAAAAAAATCGAAAAAAGAGTTTTTTTTTTTTTTTTTTTTTTTGAAAATCTCGAAAATTGTTTGAGATAAAGAGCTAAAGATTTAACTGAATTATTTTTATTTAATGTTAAATCGATCCCGATATTTATTTATTTTTTTATTGTAATTGAACACTTATGTTATAAGTAGAGCAAAAAATAAATGGCTCGCTTTGAAACAGTTTTATAAATTTGCGGCTCCCAAAGTTAAGGTTAGTGGCCACCCCTGGTGTAGAATATAGATTAATATATTAACTTGCGATTGTATTGACTTGCAATATTGAAATTATTGATGAAATCTTACAAATCGAATTAATTGAAATCCAATGTGATTCTTTTACTGAAGCAAAAATGTATGGAAGTTGGAATTCCAGATTTTTATATATACCATATTTATCTCTAGATCAGTTTCCTAAAATGTTATCCTTTGTTACGCGCACACTGGCTGACTATGTTTATGTGTGCGCGCAGCTATTTACTTTTATGAAAAATAATAAAAATTCAGAAAGGTCAAGATTAACCGACCAACATTTATCATCAATTTTAAAAATTGCATCAGCTCAATATATTCAACCAAATTTTAATGACTTGCTTAGTGAAAAACGATGTCAAATATCTTCTATAAAGTAATATTAAACTGTGAATTTGTTTATTATAACTTTTATTTTTGTTTTTTATAAAAAATATTAAGTATATATTTATAGTTTAATTATTATTATTGTTGTAGAATGTTGAGGTATTTCGGTATTTCCGAAATACCTCAACATTCTACAACAATAATAATACATACAAACGGAAACTTTGGCTACAAGATCACTGTGGACCTTTCCACGAGTCTCCATTAACTTATTAAATTTTATAGTTTAAGTTTAAATTTAAATAAATTTTATTTTAAAAGAACTAAAATACATGATTCTAAAAAAGTACAAAATAAGGTAATACTTAATCAAAAAGTGTGGGGCGCAGAATCTTTTAATTAATTTCGACAATGTGCCCCACGCTTTTTGATTAATTATTACATTATTTTGTACTTTTTATAAACATGTTTTTTAGTTTTTTTTTTAAATATAATTTATTTTTTTACTTTTTAGTGTCGATTATTTTTATAGAGAAAAGTTTGCGGAATTTAACAGAATGAAGTGTATTTATTATTATTATTTTTATATAATTTCATTTAAATTGAGTAGGTAAACAATTATTTTTATAAAGAAATGTTTGCGGAATTTAACAGAACAAAAGTCAGATTGATAAATATGGTACATATAGGTGAAGCTAATATAAATCATGTAAAAAAAACATGAAATATAAATTACCTATGTATGTTTAATATAATGTATTAAGCTTGATATTGAGTCTCATAAATACATAAAATATAATATAATCATTCTAAAAATCGTATTTTATTAATTTTTTGAACATTGAAAACCTGCGGCCCCCAACTTAATACAAAATAGACGATGTGGTCCGTAATATCATATTAGCCGTTTATTTTGAAAGTGGTGTAAGTCCATTATTTGTTTTTTGAGATATTTGTATTTATATTTTTATAAATACATATATTTATATATATTTTGATGAATTCATGAGGATATTGTACTTCTTTGGCTGTGATATTATAAATATGAAAAAAAGATATCTATGTCTAACTAAATCTGTCATTAACTCATTTTTTTCAAAATTGGACTTTGACCACTTTCAAAATAAACCGCTCATATATGAGTTTGACATGCAATGCCTAACTATTGGATTCCGGGGACCTCTGGAAATCGATACCGAATTTTCGAATCTATTTATTCATTTGACTACTTTACTTATTCTATATAAGAAAAAGTAATATTGCCAAAACTCCCAATGGAGGATTTTCCTGGAAACTTTTGCTAACCATTCGCAGTTTAGAAAACTTAAGAAGTTTATACCTTCTCTGGAAATTTTTTTCGAAACACGTTTAGATACCCAGTGTCTTTATAAACTTTGAAATTAAGTGTATTGCGTTAGAAGATATTTCGAGATCAAAGTGTTCGTTAATGGAATTTTATTGTTTGAGCCATTAAATGCATATCTATAAAAATCTGTTTAAAATAGCTAAGTGATTGTGAATAAGTATTAAGTCATATAGAATCGGCTCTCGCTGGCTTAACAACTAAATTGAAAATAGTTCAATTCCATTGCAAAAGGATATTTTGGGACGATTCAAAAGTCCAATCTCTCTGTGCCTTAGACTCTGAACCGGATTCAGATCAAATTTAAACTTTTGCCAAAAAAGAAAAAAATGAATGCCTTCACCTTCTCAATGGTTTATCGGGCAACTTTGACTTATAAGGATCCAACTCCCATTCAGTCAAAGGGCAATTGGGAATTATATCAAATGATTTTTTCATCTCGGTTGAACGTAAAATAAATTTTCGTTTTTTTTTCATTATTCAATTATTTAGATCAGAGGCCTTAATCCTATATTTTTTTTTAAATAACCTGCCATGCTAGGTTAGTACATTTTTTTTTACATTATAAACAGTCAAAGTTAGTTGATCAAAATAAATTTTTTAACACATGAATCCGCCAAAAATATCCCCCCTCCCCCCAAAAAAAGTATAGTACTATTGATTTCATTTTGGAATGTGGTCAACAGCAGGGTTATTTAGGATTAGGTAAAAAAAAATTAGAATCATAAAATATGGAAATTTTTATACACAGCATCTTAATATTTAGTGCCGAATTTATCCCCTCTGGGACCCCGTGCGAGAATTATCCAAAGCCCCCCCCCCCCACCCAGGCAACAGGCGCTATCAAAATGGCATAATTGTTATAAAGAAATGCAGTATTAAATTTAAAATATAGAATCTAGATTAGGAATTTTGAAGCAAAACTAGCATGTGACAGTAGTATAATTTTGTATTTAAATGCAAAAATAGAGAAATGGGTTGGTGGATAGGGCCTTTCAGACGAGGGCCTAAATCTGGTACTGTGTAAGGTAATCATTTTCGTTCTAGTTAAAATTCTTATATCTCGAAAACTGAGACTTTTTTTAATTCTAGATCGTCATAAACTGGTCTATATCCTGTTCACGGTTGATCGTTGAGTTCTGGGAAACCCTATATAGAATTAATAAGACGGTGTGAATTCGTCTCCTGACATCTATTGGCAGTCAGCAATAGGTACCTAGACATAAAATAACTTTTCTTCCCATAAGAATAAAAGTGTTATTCTCGAAAGACCCTTGCATTACCGAAGAGAAGGGAAAGTTGATTAAGTGAGAGGGTGGAGACGTAGGTGTTTATGCACTCGGGTTTTGAAGGTTTGAAGATTATAAGTGCTGGGAAAGATGGAGGCTGGGAGAGAGTTCCAGTTCCTTGAAGTTATGGGGATATACGTATCGACGAATGAAGTGGTCCGGCACTTTTCTAATATGACCGCGAAAGAATGTTGGGAGTGCTACGCGCAAAGCATGCTTTGGGGGGAATAACTGATTTTATCTCATCAGACCACCTGTCATGATAGTATCTACAAAATAGGGAAAGGGCAGAGACATTTCTTCGATGAGCTAACGAGTCGAGGGAGTCGGTGAGGGTAGAATCGTCAATTAGCCTGACGCCTCGTTTCTGAATTGCATCCAGTGTAGTAAGAGAATATTTAGAGACTCCTCTCCATAGATGAGAGCCATATTCGAGACAGGGGCGGATTTGGGCCTTGTAGATGTAGAGGCGTGAAAAATCGCTTGGGAGTAGCCAATCTTCATTGCTGCAGATTTGCCACAGAGGAGATGTGTTTGTTCCAAGACAGTTCAGACGGCCAACATGGATAGGCTGTCACACATTTTCAGGGTATTCGAATCGAAGTGAATATCAGGGAAATTTTTATTTTCGCGCCTAGAAATTAGACAACATTGGGTCTTGTTTCCATTAAAGTTAACTAAATTTTGAGAGCCTCATTTATTGAGTTTGTCTAGGCCTAGAGTGATTGAGGAGGCAACATTGTTTCGATTATTTATATTTCAAGTGTGAGTTTTCAGAAAAATATGCGATTTGTGGTCTTCATGGCCCAGGGGGGGGGGGTTTGTTTTCTCCTCCGAAAAATTTCTGAATTTGCCCATGTCTCAACCTTTAATCTAATAAATATTTAATATTCTAATATTGGACTATTTGATTAAATAATGTAGAATAATTTCTTATTGTTTGTATAAATTCTTACTTTTGCAATGATTCGAGAAATGGACATATTTATGAGAGTTTTTGGAATCTATTATTTGTATAAAGAGAGGCAGCTGACAAGTCTGGTCAGGCACAGAATAGATTAAGCATAGGCTAAACGCTAAAGGATTCCAATGGAATATTATATAGGCTGTTAAATAGGAATAAAAATAGTTAATAAATTTGAAATTTCCATAGAAAGAATGAAAGAAATATTAATAGAATCGTGTTCTCAAAGACATTAGGGCCATCAGAAGTAAAATAATTTACATTTTGATGTATAATTAATGAATTAATTTGTTGAGATTTTGATTTGAATATTTTTAGAAATTAATTTCTCAGTTATTCGGGCATCAAATTGAATGTGGTTTCATCAAATTTGCAGAAAACTCTATTGATTGATTTTGTTGATTAAATTTTAATCTAATTCTTGAATAAATGTTTACGAATGGCTGAAAAATTGATTAACTAGTGGTGAATTCGAAATATGACTAAATGGTAGGAATATACGCCGGGTGAGTTTTTTTATCTTGAGACAGTCTTATAACTCAAAAACAGTGCATTATATGAAAAAAGTTTCAAATAAAAGTTTATTTATATCAGGGGAGAAACTAAACTACACTATTGTTTGTAGAGCTAGAACAAGCTTTCAAGGGTATCTCGAGTTCTGTTTTTTAAATGGAAACCTCAATATTTTTGTTTATATTTCCTAAATCTACAAAAAAAAACTGAACTTTCATAAGAACTATTTTTTATACAACATCAAACAAAAAAAATATTGAATCAATTGTATCTCTAAAAAAATCCAAATAATAACTATACAAGGTCCGCTATCGTCAGGGAAACATCACCCGACTTCGATAAATTATTGGGAAGACTATACCGTAGATTAAACAGTCAAAAACAATACTTGGGAGTCCGGAATATAAGCCATCTTCATGGGACCATTTTCCAGATTTCGCCCATCGCCATCTTGTCAGGGATAACATCATCCCACACTTTAATAAAACCTTTTTACTTTACCATACAGGGTATGGTCAAGTATTGTAATCGTTCATGAAAAAAGTGGTTTTTTCCTTATTTTTTTCGAAATATCTTAAAAACGGCTGAAACTATTTTGATTAAAAAAATTAAGCAAAACCATGGCATTTTGCTCTACAAAAAGGCTCTTATAAGTGAACATCGAAAAAATTATATTTTTCGAGATAATAATTGTTTTGTCAAAATCTCTGTTAGTCTGTTAGTCTGGTTGTCTGGTTGTCTGGTTGTCTGGTTGTCTGGTTGTCTGGTTGTCTGGTTGTCCGATTGTCTGGTTAGGTGTCCGTTAGTCTGTGCGTTACCAAATTTTTGTGGACGAGCTATCTCGAAAACTAGTTTGAATATCGAAACCAAATTTCACACGTAGTTTTGGTCCATTGAGATTAAGAGCTGATTAGATTTTGGTGCATATCGACCCAAAATTAAGGGGGTTGGAGGGGGAAGTTAAAAATTAAAAATCTAGGCCATTTGAGAAAATTCAAGAAAATTTTGTATATATAATCAGTGGACCCCCAGAAGACTAAAAATGCAAAATCTAACCGCCACTGGGGGATGTAGGGTCAAAAAATAAAAATCTTAACCATTTACCAAACTCAACCAAATTTTGTATACATAATCAATGGGCCCCCAGAAGTCTAAAAATGAAAAAACCAATCCCCCACTACATGAATATAAGTAATTTTATTAAATATTAAATATAAGTAAGGGGCCAGGTTGTATGGTAAAGTCAAGTGGATGGCCACATCAGAACACGTCAACTTATTTAATTAAAAATCATATTTTGAACCTTTTATTATCCACCTTTTACTTGTTACTTGTTTTTTCATATTAATAAATTCATTTAAAATAATGTGTTTGTTTTTTAATTGAAAAGTTTTTGTTTTGCCGAGATTAGCAGAGTTGTTGATTCACAAAGAGAAACAAAGAGGTTGTCCTCTGCTTGATGCAAATAAACATACACACATATATATCATCTCGATATATATGTGTGTATGTTTGTTTGCATCAAGCAGAGGACAACCTCTTTGTTTCTCTTTGTGATTGTTTTTTAATCTTTTTTCTCAACCTGACAACACTCTAACATTCAACTAACGACATTTGAAAGATATATATTTTAATTTAAACAGTCCACTAATTACATATCAAATACAACTTATTAATTGAACAATTAATTTATTTTATTTAAAAACACATAAGCTTCAAAAGGGAAACCTTCATTACGAAGAAACCTCCAGACACCTCCATTACTGGTACTTCCAGAAGTCGGATTAAATTCCCAACCCAGAACACCTCCATAAATATTTTAGGTATTGTAATTTAAAATGCACGTTTTTTTGTACCCAATTTCCCTAAAATCTAGCAAATTTTTAAAATGTGGCAACACCCTCATCTGCGGCGGTATCTTATATTTGGAAGCTATAAAAGTAGCATGATGTTAATATTTTGACGAAAAATTAAATACCTAATATTTTAGTGCTAGGGGGTTCTTCATAAATAAATATAAATATTCTAGGGCTCCTTGCTCTACAAACGATTGAGAAACAGTGATCTATTTATTCTATCACTCTGATTGCTTTCAAAAACAAAATGAAAATAAATTTGTATTTTTTTTTATTTTTCAGCTTTTAATGTTAGGTACATCTAATAATTTAATTATAATGACGGCCTGTGCCGATTTAGGATGGAGCGAGACTCAATTATGGCGCCCCCCACCCCCTCTTACCATCAAAATATCGAAAAGAGAAAAAATATATTTTTTCCTTTACCAATGAGGAGCCTCTTGGGACTTGGCGCCTGGAGCGGCTGGTCCATTTTCCTTATGGTAGGGCCGCCCCTGATGACGGCTTGTTTTTATGAGGGTTGAAAAACAAAGTAGAGTAAATGTGCAAACAGAACGTTTTTATATAGCAATTTTGATTATAAATCCTTGACTGTCAAAAACCGAACCAACGATTTCGTCAACTCTTTTATCCCTATGACCCCAAGAGACTAGAACTCACTTCCAGCCACCGTCTTCCCTTCAACTTATAACCTTCAGCTTTTTAAGGACCGGTTGTATGTCGCAAAGTAAATGTTTTTTACCACTAACCAAGGGTAGATGGTAAATGGAAGGACTGGGATGGCCAATCAGATGACAGGCACTGAAAGTTCCTGTCATCTGATTGGCCATCTCATCCCCTCTTCTCGATGGAGGGGCCAACCCAGACCTTTAGGGGATGTACCTTTTTGGTGTATCTCCTGCTCTCATCAATAGCATTATAAAAAAAAAAAAAAAAAAAAAAAAAAGTGAATAAAATTGAAAATTTACAAGAAACTCAGTTGTGCTATCTGCTTATTTTGTTCGAAGTTTTGAGATAGAAATCTGAAACAAAATTGAAATATGTAGTTATTCATACAAACTTGCATGTGGAATTTCAGTATATTAACAATAACTGAATTTAGAAACAAAAAAAAGATCCAGAAGAGTGCAGCACTTTATGGCAACGCCTGTATTTAGATAACCAGCACTGAAGAAAGCAATTTTTAATCATTTCCTTAAAGTAGAGCCGAAGGGTGAACCGCGACCTAAAATCGTGTACACCTACTTCCACTTCGACTTTCATTTCCAAGTGGAAGACAATAGATGACAATAGATTGTCTAATGAATTCCAAAGTAATTCCAAAGACTGTGTAGACCTAATTCCAATCTCGGTTCACCCCTCGAGCAGAGCTGTACAACACACGGCCCACGGGGCGCATGAGGCCCACCACTGCAATGAATGCTCTTTACTACTCTTTATCTAATTTATGTGAAATCCTAAGCCAAAAATAATGTTTAGGCTTTGAATAATAATAACATAAAAATAAAATAAAATACAATAAAAGGTATAAAATATTTATATAATTTAGTTACAACTAAACGAGGAAATATTAACATGAAATCACTTTTTGAAGTCGGTGCCCCAAACAAACTATACCTATAAGCGAGCATACCCGCCAAACGTATTAAGTAAGATCCGTCGAGTGCGATTCATAAAATGTATATGTTTGGCACCGACTTCAAAAAGGGATTTCATGTTAATATTTCGTCGTTTATTTGTAACTAAATTATATAATTATTTTATACCTTTTAGTGTATTTTATTTTATTTTTAAGTTATTATTATTTTATTTTCAAGTTATTATTATTTTATTTGTTGCATTTAATTATTTTGAAGTCGGTTTTATTTTTATCTTATAAAAATTATTTTTATTTTTCTCATTTTAGTGATGTTATTAATAGTGACTTAATATAATACCTTGCATGAATCCCTTAAGAGAAAGCGTCAGGCGAATGAATCAGAAAATGATAATAAAATTCAATTCATAAATATAGAAATTCTCTCGAAACGTTTGCGGGTTTTAAATGAATGTTTTAAGATTTTATTTATTATAATTTCGATTATTTGGTCATTAGAATTAGAGATTTACATTATTTCGTCATTGATAATATCTTCAAAACTTGACCAAATTAATATCGCACCACTCCTAAGGTACCCTCTTTCCAATAAAAAAAGAATCATTAAAATCGGTTCATAAACAAAGAAGTTATGCCTGAACAAACATATCAAAAAAGTCCAATACCAATGAAAAAAAACGAGACCAATCGGAAGCTAGACTGAACCCAATGCAAAAAAACCCATCAAAATCGGCTTACAATTGGCGGAGATTAGAGGTAACATAGACACAAAAAAATTCAGTCGAATAGAGAACCTCCTACTTTTTTGAAGTCGGTTAATAAAACAGGTCAATCTGTATAATTTGATTATTATTATTATATAATATTTTTTTCATTTCTTAAATTAATTTTGATAAAAGATAAAATTCTTTTTTAAATGATAGGTGACACTTTGATGAGATAATCCTATCAGCATGCTTTATAATTTTATATCATATCAGAAAATGTTATAACGTGACATTCATAAAAAATTTTATTTTTCTAAGATCATTTATGCTTTATAAGAAGGCTTAAGTCACAAAATAATTCATTTAACAATCCAAATATTAAATTGTATTGATTGTATTGATTGAATAAATATATTTGATATAGAATATGTTTGTCATATTATTATCACTAAATATTATAATTATCATTTATAACATATAATTCTTTTTTTATCATTAAATATATTTTTTTTATTAACTTAGCTGACTTTATCTGACCCAATTCCCCTCCTTACTAATGTCATATAAGGGAACGCAGGGTATTACAATATAATAAATTATTCAGGAACCTTTTAACAAAACCGAGATCAAAAAAACTAAATTCTTTTTGTTAAACAACTCAATCATCAAAATATCAAATATACAATAGTCATATAATCTTTTTGATTTTAAGTCGATTCCTCCATATGTCTTTAGGAGATATTATCTATAATAATTAAAACGTCAAAAATGCAATCTAGAATATTTTTTAATCAAGTATTCGATGAGAAGTGATCGTTATTTTGATTTTAAGCCGATTACTTCATGTCTTCAGCAATGGTTACCAATGATAATCGAAACGTCAAAAATCCAAAGTAGAATGATTATTAGATAAGAATCGATGGCTATTTTTGAATTTAAGTCAACATGGACTTCAAATAGCCAGTGAAATCTAATTAATAATATTTGAATAAACATATTAATATTTCAAATGACTTTGGATAAAGTTTAGCAACGATCTGTTGCAGTTTATTTAATTTTATTTCGAAAATTCATGAAAGATTTTCTTTCCAAATATCGTTTACAATTTTATTTTCAAATGGTTAAAATGTGATATTTACTGTTTTATTACTGGATAAGAAATAAGGAAAGATCATTTATTATGATGGCTCATCTTTTGAAAGTTAAGACATTCCTCCTTCCTCACAAATCGAAGGTCGGAGGGCTGCAAACCGCTTGAGTTAAATAGGATAGATATTGGCAATATAGGAAATATCAAAAATAAATAGAACCTGGTGGATATTATAAATTGGTTGGGAATGCAGGTGTAACAATTATTTATTCCACCACTAATAAATGAGATCGTTATTTTGATTTTAAGCCGATTTCTTCATATCTTTAGCAATAGTTACCAATGATAATCAAAACGTCAAAAATGCAATTCTTTTCTGCTCTGCAAAAGAAAGCTTTGATTTCAATCTAAAAATTTCTTTGTTGAATGAAAAGGAAGATAATTTGAATCCCATGTTTAAACAAACATTATCGTTAAGTATTTTCCTTTGAACTAGAATTATTTAACCCAAAAGCGAAATACCAACCTGGTTTGTTTTGTGGAATTAACTTGAATTGGATTCGCAAACTCTAATGTATAATTCTTTATGAGAGTGAAAATTGTTGAGGTTACATTACAGCGGCCACAATTTTCAAATGGATTTCGAGTAGAAATTATTTTTTAAATAAAAATAAAACACATAGTAATATCACTTTGAGCTGCCTGGTATACAAAGATTATATTATTATTTTACTTTTATTGAGAAACCATATCGAACGAAGGAAATAAACCTGAAAAGATAAAGCACGAAATTTTTTTATAGAATAGATAAATAAATAAACACAATATAAATATATATATATATATATATATATATATATATAGACTGGTAAGACAGCTTTTGGCGGGTATCTTGCTGGCTAGGGGGCTGCGCACCCTGGACTCAGTAGTGGGTTTTTAAATGATAATAATAATTTGAATTTAATTGAAAGTTTATAATAGGAAAATAAGGACAAGTTTTTATGTGTGACTTTTTTATTTATCAGCCAACGTTTCGTCGATTTTGCCGACTTCTTCAGGGCTTCATTATCTTCCCACCCAACTCCAATATCAACGTTCAAAATATCCATTCAGTCACATTTCGCAAACAAGAAAATGTCCGCGAACAGTATGCGAAAAGGAAAAAGGGTTTTGCCACACCCACCAACTAATCTAGCATAATTATTAGAAGAAAAATTAAACATGAATTTTGTAATAAAATAAACTGCAATGGATCGTTGCTAAACTTTATCCAAATTCATTTGAAATATTAATATGTTTATTCCTTTATTATTAATCAGATATCAATTGCAATTTGCAATTCATGTTGACTTTAATTCAAAAATAATGATCGATTCTCATTTAACAGTCGAGGAATAACAATTCTACATTGGACTTGTGACATTTCGGTTATTATTGGTAACCATTGCTGAAGACATGGAGGAATCGACTTAAAATCAAAAATATCGATTGATTCTCATCTAATACTTGAGGAATAATCATTCTATATTGGATTTTTGACGTTTCGGTTTTTATTGGTGACCATTGCTGAAGACATAGAGGAATCGAGTTAAAATAAAAAATAGAGAGTGATTCTCATCTAGTACTTGAGGAATAAGCATTCTATATTGGATTTTTGACGTTTCGGTTTTTATTGGTAACCATTGCTGAAGACATAGAGGAATTGAGTTAAAATCAAAAATAGCGATTGAAATAATTAATACCGGCATTGACTCGATTTCCCAGTGGTCTACCTTGAATGGATTGATGCTCAGCCCCGCGAAGACACAGGCGATTGTATTATACTCCCGCGATCAAGGAGTGATTCCTTCGGTGAATGTCTGTGGTACTACCATCCCCTTCTCCGAATATGTCAGGGATCTTGGCATGGTCATTAACTCTAGACTGACATGGGGTGACCATGTTGGTCTGATGTGTAAAAGAGTCTTTGTATCCTCTCCGGAGAATGACACACGCAACACCTGTCTGGCTGCGCCGAAGACTTGTTCTCGTCTTATTATTACCTCACTTCTTGAATGGAGAGGTCGTCTACTAGGGCCTCGATCGCGTTTCTCTCCACAGATTACTGGTGTCTTTTAATTCGTGCATAAGATACATTTACGACCTGGGCCATATGGAATATGTTTCTGAGCGGGTAGTAGAGGTATTATGGTTCGGCCTACCTAATTATCTAAAGGTTAGAATCCTAAGCTTTGTCCACAATTGCATCACGTTTGTTTGCATTCTTCAAAACTCAATAGATTAATCAATATTAAGTCGAAAAATACATACTCTAGGACAAAAAAGTGTGGAGAATCCGATAAAACAAAAATTAATTGGATACGGTTTAAAACATTAGTGTTAGGACGTATCAAACTTTAACCTGTTTCTTTTTGTCACCCTGTATACATTTATAAATAGTTATCATTTATAAATTTGTTGTTTGAATTCATCAGACGTTTTATATAAATATATAAGAAAAAAAAACAAAGGATAAAGCATACGGTAGTGAAAAGGTTACCTCGATGATTGGCAATTTCCGTGCTGAGTAAATTGGACGAGGTCAGCAGCCATTGGCGCGAATACCTCGATAGCAATCCATGCATATTGGCTTTCGTTTGGGAAACACGCCGGCGTCGTCCAGCCTTTTGTCTTTATTCAAAGCCTTCTTGTCCTGGTTGGTCGGGTCGCCTCCTCCCCATTAGATGTCTCTGTGTTGGTGGATAAAACGAGACTCGGTTGATGTTGATGTTGATGTCACCTCCCGTTGCGAAAGAGCCGTCGCAATTTGTTTTTCATTTTTCGGAACACACCTTCCATAATAACTAGGACGCCCCCAACCTCCATCTCTGACCTGAATCTTCTTTTTATTTATAAAAATAAAAATGGCCGTATATCATAGCAGCAAAGAAATTTTTTCATTTCTTTTCCTTCTCAGCTCTTTTGAATATTTTATTAGGGCCTTTGTAGAATTATGACTTCTAATAGTAATAATTTATTTTCATATTTAGTCATTGAAAATTTCAAAAAAATAAATACTAACATAAAACTAAAGTTTTGAGCATCTTCTTTTTGAAAATAGTTGGAATGTTTTTCAAAAATCATTTCTGGTCTAGATTAACAAATCTATTTTAAAAGAGAAAGAATTTAATTTTTAGGACAAATTCTAAGATTTTAGTAGAAATACTAGCTTCCAAAACTTACTTTCGGCGGCCCTCATGCACTGTATAATTATTGAAAAATATGTTATAAAATAATTAAACATATAGTGGGCCTCACAAACCCGCCTCGCAACTTTGTATTTGTGAAAAAGCTTGTACGTTCTACGGTTAAATAAAAGAATAATTCTGATTATAAAATTTCAGACAAAAACTTGGTGCAATCCATCTAGCTCAGTGGTTCTTAATCTAGGGTTATTTACCACCATAGAGACGAAATAGCTACTTGAAGAGGCTAATCAGACTAATTAATATATGTTGACGGTAATGGATTCAATTTTTCTGCTACGGGGCGAGGCGAGGCGAGGCGAGGGTGGATATTTTTTAACAAGGGATAAAGACACATGGCTTGCTTGGTCACAGGGGTAATGAAACTGAAAAGGTTAGAAACCATTGATCTAACTGATATCTAGCTTAAGTGTGATCAACATATGGAGTAATGAACTATATATTACTTATAACGAGGAGTTTAAGTTTAATAAAAATTGCCTGTGGAAGCAGAAAAATATTCTGCAAAACGTAGGAACATTTTGGAAATTTAACTTCTAATTTTATTTCAAGTCCAAGTATCCAATATCCAGCCACAAAGAAAAATATTCAACATGGACGATAACAACACCAATCTAGCTCAAGTTTCTAACTTTGTTGCTTGTCGACTTAACTTTGCTCAACGCAGAAGAGTAAAGCCCACACGCTCCCACATCCAGTACCTATACTATTTGAACTGTGGGGACGACATTTTTCTAAATTTGATTTCAATCTATTAAGGTTATCGTTTATTTTTACCTAGGAATGACAAAGTGAACGTATTTTGTATAGTCTTAAAGATAGAAGCTCTCAAATTGCGAAGACCCCGGAATGGATGTCTCTGTGATCAAAATAGTGTTTGCATTCTACATAAAACACTAACGCAGTAGTGCGTTATTGTAATTTCTGGGGTGAGGGGTTTAAAGTTGTTTTATTTTAGGATTAAATACTCAAAATTATGCGGTCAAGTCTTATAATTTCAACAAAAGGTACTAAAAAGTTTTTCTAAATCTTTAGAATTGAATAAAATGGGGGGGAGGGTACTTTTCATGAAAGTGTGGGCGTGAGTCATGAAGCTAGGGAGTAGGGGTGGGCACCCCTGAATAAAATACATAAAATCCAACGAATTTCAAGATCAAATTTATTATCAGACTAGCTTCAAGGCCCGCCTTTGGCAGGCCTTTTACTAGCTAGGGGGCTTCGCCCCTGGACACCTACGTGGCTGCTTTATTGATGTTTTATTTGTTACAGAGAATAAATATAATTATAAAGTCTTAAATAGATATAATTTGAGATTCTATTTAACTGCAATATACACTCATAACAAATAAGATGAAACAAATATTTAAAATGTATTACAAATCCACTTGTTATCATTAAGGGGAAAATAAAAAAAGGTATATTATATGTAGGTATTATTATAGATAAGAAGACTTGAAAATTACAATTATTATTCATTTTGCTAGACACAAAAGTATATACAATACAATCTATTTATAAAAAATTCTCTTATTCTCAAGCTAGAGTTGTTTATCATAAAAGAATTTAGTCTTATTGATTTTAAGTCGATTCTTCCACGTTTTCAGTAGACCTTGCCATTAATAGACAAAACATCAAAAATGCGATGCAATAAGGTTATTCCTCTAGTATTAGATAAGAATAGATCGTTATTTTTGATTTTAAGTCGATTCCTCCATGTCTTCAGCAATGTTTACCAATAATAATCGTAGGGTCAAAAATCTAATGTAGAATTATTATTCCTCAAGTATTAGATGAGAATCGATTGCTATTTTTGATTTTAAGTCGATTCCTCCATGTCTTCACCAATGGCTACCAATAAAAACCGAAACGTCAAAAATCGAATGTAGAATGGTTATTCCTCGACTGTTAAATGAGAATCGATCATTATTTTTGAATTAAAGTCAACATGAACTGCAAATTGCAAGTGATATCTGATTAATAATAAAGAAATAAACATATTAATATTTCAAATGAATTTGGATTAAGTTTAGCAACGATCCGTTGCAGTTTATTTTTTTATACAAACAGGGCCGCCAACACTTGTTTTTTTTGCTCGTTTAGTTCTTTTATTGTCTGGCAAGCTATGTTGGCTAACCTGATTTTTTTTAGTTTTTCCTTAATTTTCCAATTTTCCGGGCAACTTTTCTAATTTTTTTTTACGTATTAACCTGAATTGAACTATTACGAACATTTAAAAAAAATAGTCAAATCGGTCCAGGCATTTGAGAGATCTGCACTTACAAAGAAACAGAAATTCATTTTTATTATATAGATGGTCATTTTCAAAAATATGCTAATTACATAATATGATAATTACTTTTCAATATTTCGATAATAGAATAATAAGAACTCGAAAAGAGAAAAAAGAATAATAATAATAATTTATTACTCCCCGTCGAATGAAAAAATAATGGAATTATGGTAAAATGTTTGTACTTAAATCGAATTTAATTTTATATATATATATATAGGAGTTAATATTTCAGTGAGAGGGAGATATTATACATATACATTTTATCCAAAAAAAATAATTGGAAATTGATTATACAAGTTTAAAAATGATAATTCCCAATAAAATGGAATTCAATTGGAGAGAATGCAATGAGCTTGACATTTTGTGCATTCATAATTAGGATTCCATTGGACAATAGGCCATGTAAATAAAAATATGCACGAGTTTTTGCATAATGCGTTGTTTGAAGGTTGCCATCCATCATCCAGGGGCTTTCGGGTCTTTATTGCCCAGCATCATTATTCATTATGACTCGCCCCTATCTGCTCGTCTTGGACTTTTTCCTTTCATTTTTAGACATTTACATCGTTTGTCCTTTGACGTGATTCTTTTCTATTTGATTTTTTTATTATTATATTTGGATTCATTAATTATGATATCATGACTTTATATCTAAATATTATCAATTAAAATCAATTTTTATACAGTACCTGGAGCCATCGAGTGAACTTTTTGCTTGACTTAAATGTTATATATTAATATTATTTTTAATTTAAAATTCTGATAAAAAGGTCGAGTTGGTTGTGTTGACTTTTAAGAAGATACGAATGAGGCCTTTTATATTTAAGTTTCCGAAATAAAAAAATTCCTCATTTGACAAGAATAATAGAAATAAACTTGAGGGATCTGTCGGAATTTAAGCAAATGCGGATGCGGATCTTGAAAGTCTTTATTATAAAGGCCGGTTCACACGGAGCCTTTTCTCCTACTTGCTCCTAACTTGCTCGGATAACTGTCAATTTGGAGGAATAGAGGGGGTTGAATTGGCGTCACTCCTGACTGTCTTAATAGCATGCTTGCTTGATTGATTCAAAAGATAGGGCATGTTCTAAATAAAAATTTTTAAGAAAAAATAAAAACCGACTTCAAAAATTAAGTGCAACAAATATAAAAATACACTAAAAGGTATAAAATAATTATTATCTTATTTAGTTACAACTAAACGACGAAATATTAACACGAAATTACTTTTTGAAGTTGGTGCCAAACATATACCTTTTATGAATCGCACTCGACAGATCTTACTTAGTACGTTTGGCGGGTACGCTCGCTTATAGGTATAGTTTGTTTGGCACCGACTTTAAAAAGTAATTTCGTGTTAATATTTCGTCGTTTAGTTGTAACTAAATAAGATAATAATTATTTTATGCCTTTTAGTGTATTTTTATATTTGTTGCACTTAATTTTTTGAAGTCGGTTTTTTATTTTTTTCTTAAAAAATTTTTATTTGTTGCATTTAATTTTTTTGAAGTCGGTTTTTATTTTTTTCTTAAAAATTATTTTATTTTTCTCTTTTTAGTGATGTTATTAATAGTGATCATATCATCAGAACTTGATCAAATTAATATGGCACCATCCCCAAGACACCCCTATCGGATAAAAAAGAACCATCGAAATCGGTTCATAAACAAAGAGGTTAGGTCTAAACAAACCTAATAAAAAAGGTCTAATACCTATGAAAAAAAACGAAAAAAAAATGGGACCAATCGGAAGCTAGACTGGACCCAATGCAAAAAAAATTTTCAAAATCGGTTGAGAATTGGCGGAGATATGAGGTAACATAGGCACAAAAAAAAAAAAAAAAAAAAAATTCAATCGAATAGAGAACCTCCTCCTTTTTTGAAGTCGGTTAAAAAAAAGTTTAGCTACTTTGACCGGGCAGTGGCCAGCCAATCGGAAAGCATTATTTTATCACGTGGGTGACATGGGCATTGGCCAAATACATCAGCTGATATCACAGAATAGCTGATATTTTGTTTCTCACTCTTCAACTCTTTACTTCAATGAATAAAGAGAATATGCCTTCCAAATTCGTCTGCGATTGATAATTTCTGCAATAATATTTTTGTCAGTCATTTTTATTTGGACCTGAGATAAAACTGAAAGATGATAGACCAGCATCATGCTATTTTTTTCATGTTGTAAAAATACACTTTGGGTGGTCTGGTTCCACGTCCCACCACTCAAATGGTCTGGGGTGAATAGATTATGTTTATAATTGACTATAAATTATAATTTTTATTTGAATGTAATGGAAGGCAGCCCAGAGGTAGTGAGGAAAGAAAAAATTAACACATATAAAATAAGGTGTAATTTATTGGAATCCTTCTTCCTTTTCTTTCAAACCTACGTTTCGGAGGATTTTCCCTCCTTCTTCAGGGTTTTCTTTCCTCACTACCTCTGGACTGCCTTCCATTACATTCAATTAAAATTTCTACCAGTCCGTCTCTCTCCAGAGAAAATTTCGTTGCAAAAAATATAATTTTTATAATTTCATTGTGAGTCAAAAATATTTTTTAACACATATGTATTTTTTACCGTACTCACACCATGCGCAGTACCTGGTCTCACCTGCTACAGCCTGCCAGACTGGCCATTCTTTGTACAACTATCATAGACGGTACTATTACGCATTATTTCTAGTTGGGTCAAATCCGTAGTCAAAATGTGTCACCAGCTCTTGGACTATTATTGATACTGAAAGCATCATGATACTATTAAGAACGCGGAATTCTTTGAGTTCAGAGATTAGAAACGTGTCTCAATAAAGAGACAAAACGTTACAGATGATTCAAGATTCGTAGAGATATTGCCAAACATAATTTCAAAAAAAAAATTTCACCTGCTAAATATAAATTAAAATCATAATGATTAAATTAAGTGTCAGTTTGGCCGAGTGGTTATAGAATATAGACCATGGCTTCTAATCAAGCTAACTCGAGTTCAAGTCCGATTATTCTATAACCACTGTATTTGCTATTATGGCCGGGTTTATTCAATGATACCGACTTTTTGCTGGGTTGGGGTTGAATCAACTTTGGGTAATGGTGCAATTTGGAGTAATATTTTTAGGGGTAAACTTGACTTTTTCCGGCAGCATTTTTGACTCGGTGCAAGTATTTCACCGGATAAAATCTAATTCCTTCAGTGGGAAGGTAATGGGAAACCAGCCCTGTGAAAAATTTCCCCAGGAAAATTAGAATGGAGAGGATACTCTCCACAGTAATAGCCGACGCGACGCTCGAAATCGATTATAGCACTTGAAGAAGAAGAATGATTAAAGAACAGAGAGAAACTTTTATATAATTAGACAATTATTATATACATATACGTAAGCTATAATAATTTATTTTTTATACACTGAAGAATTGATAGAAAGGCAGCCCAAGGATAATGAAAAGTACAATTTTTTTTTAATTTTTTATTTTTCACCTAGTTCAACTTTTCTAATGAACTAAGATAATACATTTTATAATTTTTCTCATTAGTATATCAAAGAATAATTGATATATCAACGAGAATTGTTTTGACCGCGCTTTTTTGAAAAAGATATATATATCGCGAGACTACTGCGGATGACGCTATTGGAGTCAGCGGAGTCTTAAGTCTGGGCCAAGAGAGAAAAGATCTGATCCATTTAGCTACAATCCAACGTCATTTCGCGTATAGCCCTCATGACATTCGGATGGATCACCAAATGAATTTGAAATCTAAGATGTTATATATTCAATCTCCCAGTCCAGAATATATAACATCAAATTGAAAGTTTTGCCGAGAGTAGCAGAATTTTTATATATTGAAGGAGACAATAAAGAGTGTGTCTTCTGCTGGAATTATAAATTTTATTTATTTATAACGAGACTATAGTTTCGAGGCTTTGCCTCTTCATCAGTCTATTACAATGTATTCACAGGAATTAATTTATGATTCATAAATTAATTCCTGTGAATACATTGTAATAGACTGATGAAGAGGGCAAAGCCCTCGAAACTATAGTCTCGTTATAAATAAATAAAATTTATAATTCCAGCAGAAGATACACTCTTTTATTGTCTCCTTCAATATATAACATCTTAGATTTCAAATTCATTTGAGTGATCCATCCCAAGGTCATGCGGGCTATACCCGAAATGACGTTGGATTGTAGCTAAATGGATCACATCCTTTTCTCTCTTGGTCCAGACTTAAGACTCCGCAGACTCCAATAGCGTCATCCGCAGTAGTCTCGCGATATATATATATATATATATATATATATTTCAAAAAATCGCGGTCAAAACAATTCTCGTTGATATATCAATTATTCTTTGATATACTAATGAGAAAAATTATAAAATTTATTTAACATCATTATTTCAAGTTAGAAATATATAAGTTCAGATATTATTTTCACTCAATATTTGACAAAAATTGCCTACGTTTGATTCGCGATTGAATCAAATGTAGAAAACATTCGATTAAGAAAATATACTAATACTAGACACTTTTTACTATAGATTTTTTTGCTTTATTACTATGAAAATTAAGGTATTATTGCTAGATTTCTATTTTTGAACGCCATTCCTATGAAAAAATTAAATTTTAATCATTACGCGGAAATTAATTAACAATATGAACACGAAATAATGACTTCAAATATTTTATTTTAAGAGTTTATAGAATAACAAGAAACGTACCTTATTTTCTAAATAAATTTATTTTAATTAATCTTAATTTGTATTAGATCAAATTACTTACTAGAAACCCTGAATGTCTGAATTAGTAACTAAAAATGAATAAAAACGAAATCTATCTCAAAATTTCATTAATTTTTGAATACTCTTTTGAAAAACTATACAGTAAAAATGTTTTGGTTTAATGAATTTTCCCTATATCAGTAAAAACTTAATAACGATGCCAGATTTGGGATCTAAAATATCAAAAATTCAATTAATATTCTATATATATTTCATATAGTTTGATCCGATTGAACTATTCAACCTAACGTTTTACCATTAGAAGCATTTTATAAAATAAACTATTTTCTAGATATTTTTACATAGGATATATAAAAGCGAGAGAGCTAAAATAACCTTTTGAAATTCAAGTTCATTTCCAATATTAATTTCCTCTAATTGAACAACCTTTAAAAAGTTTTTTAATTAGAAAATTCAACTGATTTATTGAATTTTTTACCAAAACTTCTAATTATCTACCACAATAAATGTACCTAAAGGTCAATTTTAAATATTTTTCTATTAGTGTTTTTAGAGATAAAAATATTAAATTTGATTTAAACTTTTCAGATTAAATTAGTTGGTTAAGGGCAAAAGTTGCTCAAACTTTTAACTCATAGTGAACCAATGGTTAGCCTTTTCTCTAAACACTTTGAGTAAATTAAACATAGGCTAATACCTGCCCCACCGTCATTTCTCGGTAATATACTCTATTAATATTATTTTTAATTTTTATTTCAGGTAAAAATGTCGATTATTATTTACAGCAGGAATTAATTAAAAGTAAAATAAAATTTAATTTATTTTTTGCCAACCTTTTGGTACGCTCCGGTCATCACTAAGAACACCCCTTTTCAGAAAACTTTGAACTTAAATACAATTAAAAATAATATTAATTAGAGATTCCTTCGGTGACCCTTTTAAACAATGAAGAAGGAAGGATGATCTTCCGAATAGTCGAGTTTTTAAGCGGCTAAAAAAATATATTCTAATAAATTATTTTATTCGAAATTTGAGATTTTCCTTCAATACAGCTTTGAGTTGTACCACTCCGTCTTCAATAGAAAATACAGCTAATTAATAAAATTTCCTAATTTTAATACATATAAAATAAAATTTGTAATGAACTCTCGTCAAGTCTAAAATTCAACCTCATTAAATACTATAATTTGTGATTATGGTTGAGACTATAGGTTCTGTAGTTTTTACCTGAGGACCCTTTGAAGTCGCGCTTGGCGAGAGACCAATTTCAATGCTTTATCTTCTTCGCATGGATAAAGTAATAAGATGATGTGGACATTCACATGAAGTTATTATACACCTGCCCTCTCTCTTATATTTAATAGAACCTGGAGCCACCGAGCGATTCACGGTAACCAAATTTAAAAAATACAATATATATATAGTACACGCCAACTGAACCCCCCCCCCCCCCCGAAAACCACACACCTCGCCCCCACCACATTGCTCGTTTAATAAGAGTAGATTTAATATTTAATAAAAGAATTTATAATTATTTACGAAACAACCGCTCCCCCACCTTAATTTTGGGCCCATTAGCAATTAATAACGAGGGGTGAACCGCGACCTAATATGCTGTACACCTACTTCAACTTGTACTTCCAAATATTTCCATGTACTTCCAAATATTTCCAAATATTTCCAAGTATTCCAAATATTTCCAAGTACCTACTTCCAAATATTTCCAAGTACTTCCAAATATTTCAAAATACTTTCAAATATTCCCAAGTACTTTCAAATATTCCCAAGTACTTCCAAAGAGATGTACACCTACTTCCTATCGTGGATCACCCCTCGATTAATAATATTCCATTTTAATTATGGGACTATTTTATTAGCTTTCTTCGATTTTTGTTTGAAAATATTTTTGAACTTCCCCGATTTTGGGCCCAGGAAAAAATAATAACTCTTTCATTATAAGTTTCTAATTTTATTTTATTATTATAAGTTTCTCAATTTATAGTATATTTCAATTTTCTTGTTTTTTTTTTTTAGTTCGAAAATTTTATAATTTTAATTTTTTAAACCCCTTTAATTTTGGGGACGATTTCAATCAAAATCTAATCAGCTCTTAATCTCCAAGCACCAAAACTACATTTGGAATTTCGTTTTGATATTCACACTAGTTTTTTACTTATTTGGGCTTTTTCCGTAGATCCAAACCTCATGGTTTCCCTCAATTTTTTTTTTAAAATAGTTTTGATATATTTCAAAAACCCTAGCAAAAAAAATACTTTTTTCATGCACGATTAGAATACTTGACCAAACCATGAATATAAAGTTCCGTAAAAGAGCGGACGGACAAGCAGCGAGACAAAATTGTAGGCTTTAGGCCACGATTGAGGCCTTAAAATAAAAATTTTAATATAATGTTTTTAATAGAATTTTTAAAAATCTATTCAAAGATACCCCACACGATGGATGACGCAAAATTTGTTATCATCACGTTTGTGTTTGTAGAAGGATTTTTTTTTATCTTTAACCATATAGGTCTATCTGAAGATCATCAAGCTCAAAAATTGACCGGTTTCATAGTTTCTAGCTTAAATTTCTTAAAAACTACAGATGAACAGAGATATAATTAATTATCATCATAAAATTTCCGTTTTTTATCTCAAACTTCAAATTATTAAAAAAATATTCTTGAGTAAAAGGAAAATTACAATACGATTTAAAACTTCTAATGAATGCATCATGTGAACGGAGTTTTCGTCCTTTCAAGGCATATGGGTAAACAAAAATTTAGCTCTGTCCTGAGAATAGAAAACAGAACATTATCGGTGTGAGAAAATAATAGTTTTAAAATTTTATTGGTCGTAAATTTCCGTGATGAATAGTAAAACTATTCTATCAAATTTAGTATTATAATATAGAGGTAAAAATTATCGATTAAATCCAAGCTACTCAATTATCAAAATATATACCAGGTGTATCCATATGAAATGAGCCTTTAACGATAGATGTCATTATAGTTTATTTAAATTTTGAACGAGCCATAACCTTATTATTTTTTCATTGCTTTGGCATCTGTCAACAACGTTCAGTGTTGAAAATTTGATTTGCACTACCAAAGCATAAAAATTTTTCGTGTTAAAAATGTCGAATTTCGTGCCTACAGGCATATGATCTGCGGACAGCATTAAATTTTTTGTTATCATTTAAAGAAAAACACTGAAGAATCTCAACGAATGCGTGAAGAAGCTTATGGTCATGGCCTATCATTAGCAAGATGCAAAAGATAGTTTCAACAATGACGATAGAATGACGATGACGATAACGATGACGATGGGACGAGAAAGGTATATTTTATCATGAGCTATTGAAACCTGCTGAAATTGTAAATGCTAAACTCTACCAACATCAATTAATTGATTTAAACCGTGCAAACGACCAGAATATCAAAAAAAGGCAACATAAAGTGATTTTCCTTAATGACAATGCTTCTTCACATAAAGCAAAAACGGTTCAGGATACGCTGGAAGCACTCAACTGGGAATTGCTACCCCATGCGGCTTACTCACCAGACCTGGCTCCTTCTGATTACAGCCTTTTTCGTCGATGCGCCACACACTTAAAGAGCAGCACTTCAAAACTTACGAAAAAGTCGAAAAATGGAGTCAATGAATGGTTGACTTCCAAAGACCAACAGTTTTTTTGGAAGGGGATCCACCAACTGCCAGAAAGGTGGTCAAAATGTGTAGAAAGTGATGGAGAGTACCTACTTTGAATAAAATATTTTTTTTTCATATTTAAAAAAAGTGTTTTATTTTCATTAAAAAGGCTCATTTCATATGCATACACCTGGTAGGTATATCATGAAAATGATTGATGTAATTTATACTAGTATTATGTAAATTAAATTTTAACTTAATTTCTAATCTATAGATGAAAAGTTTCATTCATTTTCTGTCTGACGGGCTTATGCACTAAAATATTTGCTAATTTCTTCCATACAATAAAGCGATAATTTTTAAATTAATTTAATATTAAAATGAAAAGATATAATATATGCTATTAATTCCAAGTTTATGATATAATTAAGATTCTCGATTAATATGAGGGACCTTTACTAATAGAGTGGGTTTTACCCTTACAAAATGTATTCCCCAAAGTTAGCATGAGAATGGATGGCTGTATAAATTTTGCCAGTATAACAGGGTCATCTCTGAAATATTCACTGATATTAAATTTAATTAAAACAGTGAAAACTAGAGCGGTCGAAAAACGTAGAGTACAAGCCACGGTCCTTCATGTGAGCCCTATCATCGAAATCTTCCCCCAACGTCATTGGAGAGCTCGAGGAAGAGAGGGTCGTTAGTTGAATTGGATTTTTAAGTCCATTATGAGTGAAATGTTTCTCATTTGAATTTCGCTCGTAGAGCTAAATAGATTTTAATTTTAAAATTTAAACTGACATTAAATGCTTTTCGGGTAATTGTCGAGTATATAATTATACTTAGTTAATAAGTAAAAAGTAATAATAAAATTAAATGTTAAGTTTAAACACATCCGTTTTCATAAAATAATAATAATTTATTTATAAAGTTTAGGGAAAGCGGTGTTGGTTTATAGTGAAACATATTAAACTAAGGAATTATTATTTAACGGGTTATAGTGGTGTTTAACCTCCTGATGAAGGGTTCATAGCCCGAAATATGTATAGAGATAAATAAAAAATCTCCAAAATAATTTAAAAGATTTTTTAATTTTTTTAATTTTATTTCCTCTTTGTGAAACACCACTATAACCCGTTAAATAATAATTCCTTAATAATTTATTTATTTGATTATTCCGGCCATCGCAGAGTGGGGCGAAATGGGGAAATTTTCGGACATGGATCTCACTTCTTTAGGAGTGGTCATAAAATAATCATATTTAGCGTATCTTCCCACCTTAATGAACAATAACTACAAACGAATTGAATCCTTACCTACTATATACTACATACAGGGTGGGGCATAAAGATCTACCACATTTTTAAAGAGGTATAAAAAAATGAAAAAAAATTAACTAGAAAAAAACTGAATATATTTTTGAAAATAACATAAAATATTTTTTTTAATGTGTTTTAAAAATTACTTATATCAGACAATGCCCATGTCACCCACGTGATAAAATATTGCTTTCCGATTGGATGGCCACTGTCGGGCCCAAGAAGCTAAACTTTTTTTAGAACATGCCCTATCTTTTGAATCAAGCAAGCATGCTATTAAGACAGTCAGGAGTGACGTCAGTTCGACCTCCTGCATGCCTCCAAATTGACAGTTAGCCGAACAAGTTAGGAACAAGTAAGAGAAAAAGCTCCTTGTGAGCCGGTCTTTATTCAGTCAGTACACTACGGCTGTCGGCCAAAAATGACATTATAAAAAACGTATTTTAGGGAGGGGTGGAGAGGCGCCTGGTAAAATATATATATATTAGGATCACATAAAACAATGAAAAAACATAATAGCTTCATTACTTAAAATTATATAGCTACTTTGCAAGTTGGGTCTAAGCACACACACCAAATTACAAAGAACTTAACTATAGACAAAAATTACTTTCGTTCTTCTTGAAATGAATAAAACTATAAAAAACAAATTAACTAATTAGTTAGTTATTTCTCAAAAATGTATTTAGAAAAACAAATTATGTCATTCCTTTTTTTAAATACACATTTATATCTAAAAAATTTCTTTGATAAATTATTATTTTAAATCATTAAGTATCATATATCATATTTGATTAGTATACTTAATAATCATATATTTTTCATACTTAAGATTGAATATATATGATTCTAAATAATTGACAATTTCTATAAATTAGAATTTTTTGGCCATAATCAATGGAAAAGTAATTTCGGAATTTTCAAACATTATTGAAGCCCCTTTTTCTATTAATATTTTAGTTAATTCTAAACGATTATAAAAAACTGCAAAATGCAGACAGGTTTTTTACTTTTATTTAACATTAGCCTTGTTGTCCAGTAAAATTTTAGCAACAGTGTTTTGGCTAAAGAAACATGCTCTTTGTAAAGGAGTGCATCCGACAACATCAATCGCGTCAACTTCTGCTCCGTTATCTATTAAACAATTGACAATATCTAAATGTCCATATTCAGATGTACGATGCAATGCTGTAAAACCCCAAATTTTATTTTTCTTAAGAACACATTCAGGATCTTCTTTGATATAATAATTTCTAGGCGCGAAAATAAAGATTTCCCTGATATTCACTTCGATTCGAATACCCTGAAAATGTGTGACAGCCTATCCATGTTGGGCGTCTCTGTCGCATCTGACCTGTCTTGGAATGAACACATCTCCTCTGTAGCGAAATCTGCAGCAAGGAAGATTGGCTTCTTATTCAGGTCCAAGCGATTTTACAAACCCCCACAACTTCTCACCATCTACAAGGCCCAAATCCGCCCCTGTCTCGAATACGGCTCTCATCTATGGAGAGGAGCCTCCAAAATATTCTCTTGCTACCCTTGATGCAATTCAGAAACTAGCCGTCAGGCTAATTGACGATTCTACCCTCCCTCGACTCGCTGACTCATCGAAGAAAAGTCTCTGCCCTTTCCCTTTTCTATAGATACTATCACGGCAGGTGCTCTGATGAGATAAAATCAATAATTTCCCCCAAAGCATGCTTTGCACGTAGCACGCGTTTTGCCGACTCCCAACACTCTTTCGCGGTCAAATTAGAAAAGTGCCGGACCACTTCATTCGCCAATTCATATATCCCCATGACTTCAAGGAACTGGAACTCTCTCCCAGCCTCCATCTTTCCCAGCACTTATAATCTTCAAACCTTCAAAACCGGAGTGCATAGACACCTACGTCTACACCCTCTCACTTAATCAACTTTCCCTTCTCTTCGGTAATGCAAGGGTCTTTCGAGATCCATAGTGGCTGCATCTTTACTGGTACACCCCTTCTTGCATTCGATTGCATTGAAAAAAAAAAAAAAAAATTCACGACTGTAAGACAACCTTTAAAAACTGCATCCAAAATATCTTTTGTATTTCATTTGTAATCTCCTTTTTCTAAATCAATTTGTTGTTGTCCTTTGTCAATATTTTTGAATTGTCTTTTGGGTAAATTCTAAATTAAATTTTTTCTTTTTTTTCTTTCTCTTCTGAAACATTTTTTATAATTTCTTTTAATAAATTATTATTTTCGTCTCTTGTTTTGTTTTTACTCTCTTTTAATACATTTTTCGGAATTTTTTTAAATCAATTATTTACATTTTCTTTTATTTTTCTCTTTCATATGGTACATTTTTTGAAATTTCTTCTAATGTATTACTATTTTCATATATATAATATTTATTCTTCTCTTTGTCTTTTTAATTCTTTAATTTTTCTCGGTGAATTTTATTCGAAACATGTTTAAGATTTGAACACTTTTTACAAATAATAAATCCCATAGTCATAAGCATGATCAAGGGAGCATCCCGGGGAATTGGCAACATATTTGTAGGAACTTCGAAAAAGCTACCTAACGTACTCTTTGATTGTTCTAAATTCAATCAAATTAACTAATTGTCTTTAATGATTAGTAATTTCTAGAGTAATATTAATGTATCTGTTCATTTAAAATATTTATTTTTCATTCTAAAGGGAATGAAAACTCTTGTTTGTTTATTAGGCATAACCAACAAACACCTGCGCTAATTTGAAATATCCCTTTCCAGGTAATCAATCAAGCTAATTTAATTTCTGGCTTTCAAATGAATTTCCGACAATGTCAGCTTCTATTTAGTTTGACTTTCTAAGAAATTGTTTCACTCTGTAAATTATAGTGATATGTTATCATAGAAATATTACAAAGCTTCCCTAGCCTCTCATTTCAAGGGATTTTACACCAAACGGATTAAGATAGAATATAATCCTTGTTAATGGCAGAAATCTGTTTAAATTCATCAAGGATCATTGATGCTTGGAAAACACAGCCCATGTTCTATTCAATCTGCTACAAATAAGATTTAGATTCTCATTTTAATATCTATAATCAAAGGAAGATGTTTCAAGTTTATAACCTAATAAAATTAATCGGCTAGATTTGTTTATTATTGCGATAAAGCTTGAGTCTCCTTTGATGGATTTTGTGTTTAGTTAATATCCATAGGTATAATAATTATTCTTCAAAAATAGTATTAGTATTGAATAGCTAATAAAATTGTTAATTCACAAAATTCTCTCGTGTTTATCATATAGATTGATGGCAAAACATTGCATTATCATAAAAATTATTAGAATATTTAGAACTATTTTTCTAATGAAAATATTCATTCCAATAAGCACATTAAATTCGTCAGATATCTAGATAAAAAAATATTTTTTTTACTAAAAAAAAATCAAACTACATACAGTGAACATCGTTTAACACGAAACTGAGGGGACCGAAATATTTCTTCGTGTTAAAAAAATTTCGTGTTAAACATGCATTGCAAATCAAAAAAAATATGTATACTCACCAAAATTACATTTATTAGCGTACATCATATTAGATACACTAGATATATCTCAAATTATCTATTATACGATACATTTTGTACATACATAATATAGTAGGTATATTATCTATATATGTATTTATTTAATAAAAAACAATAAAACGAATAAAAATTTAATAAAAACTTAATAAGCTTTAAAATATGTATATAATTTTAAATTTATTTAAAAAAAAACAAATAAAAATTTATTAATTTTTTGGAAAATAATCTGATATTTTTTTTGCATTGATGTCAATAATCAATTGGACTTTGAAAAAGATATAATCATTGATTCTAATTTGGCTAAAATTAAAAAATTAAAAATTGGCTCCTAAATTCGATTACATATTTTGTGTTTGTATTTTGTTTTTTGTTTTTATTTTAATTTTATTTTTATTTTTTATTAAAATTCTACCAGAACTTTTTATTTTTGTTTTTAATTTTATTTTTTTATTTTAAATAATAACATTTTGTTTATATTTGGGGGGAAAAAAAAGAAAAAGAAAAAGATTGAAAATATTTTCTGAACGTAATTTAACTTCTGGTTGATGATGAAACTTTCTGAACTTACTCTTCTTTCTCAAAATTTTCTGAACGTACTCTTCTTTCTCAAAATTTTACTTGTTAAATGTTTTTACAAATTTGTATTCAGTTTTTATTTGAACTCCTGAAGATGGGCTAATAATCCGAAATATATATCGAGTGAATCAAAGTCAAATAAACATACATTTGTTTTAATATTTCCTTTTTGTGAAACCTAACCTAGAAAATTCTCCTCATAAGTTACTTATAATGTTTCACCTAGAACCGACACCTAAATCCTTAAAAATTATTTGGAAGTACTTGGAAATATTTGGAAGTACAAGTGGAAGTAGGTGTACAACATATTAGGTCGCGGTTCACCCCTCGACTAAACCTATATAGACATAATCTGTGGGCCACTACAAGGCTTGAAATTCAAAAACTTGGTGAGGGGGCGGGGGCGGGGTGGAGATGACTGTGGGGAGATTGGAGGTTGCAGTGGTGGAGTGGTAAGGGGGGGGTGTAGGTTGGGGTGGATGTGGGGTGGAGGGATGCAGGAGATGGGGTGAAGCGGTGGGTGTCCAGGGGGCGAGGGGGGAATCGGGGATTAATATATAGCTTTTAACTGAAGCAAAAAGTTACCGAGGATCGCTTGGTGACCAGGAACTATTGTATTATTTGTTCTTGTTCAATAAATAATTTTCAAATTTTAATCAAATTAATCACAAAAATAAAAGCTTCAACAGCTTCATTACTAATAATATAATTAATTAAATGTATAGTGATCGAGATCGAGTATATTTCTGGTCAAGTGAGAGATTTCTAAAATACCTTTCTTTAACTGCTAGGGTACAAAAAGACACCATTGGGAAAGAACGAAGGGGAAATAAAGCCGGACAGAGAGTGACGCTAATCACCCCATCTCAATAAAAGCGACGTTACTCTAGTAGGCTCAGAACTCTTATCTTTCAGCTATACTAATGGAAGGCTTTACTTTACTATCCAAATGAATGATGACTCAAATTAAGTAAATTCTAATTAGCTTTTTTATAAATTACAACTTAAGTATCCTATTGAATATATCCGATTGCATTTTAAAGCTCAGTCGATACTGACTGTCCCGGAACATCGTGTTCTCTGTCGATTTGGGTTTCTTTTTTCTTTTGGGTGGCAATTAAGGACGATGAGAAGGATTCTTTCTCCCCCATACGTTCATGATGTTGACACCATCGGTTTTTATTTTCGTTGATTATATCCTCTAAGGTACGGGTGGATAGCTTGTCCTTTAAATCCTGACTCAGGATCTTGTTTACTCTCTTACAACCTTAAGCCTTAAGGAAAAATCTAATTTTGTTTGAATTATTGACTCTTTTCTTTTGAATAAAACCTCTTCTTAATTTAGACTGGGTCTCCTTTTTTTAAAAAAATATACCAAATACAAGTCCAGACCAGTTTCAGACTATTAAGAGAGTTAATTTTATAAATTCTATTATTCTAGAAACGGACAATTTTGACTCTAGCATAAGAAAATATTAAATTGAAATGAATTTCAATTTTAGATATTTAACATTTAAAATCATTAATTCATCGAAATTGAAATCAGCGTACGGGATGTTGAAAAAATTTCACCTTTTCTTCCGATTATCATTTCGCGACAAAAATTAAATAAAATTTGTAACCGTGAGCTTAACAATGGATTCCATTAGAATTTTATATGCTGATTATCATGCAATTTTCCGATTTTTTATTACACGTCAAAATTTTGAGATATTATGGTCAAATCGATGAAAAAGGCCATTTTGATCTATATTCGAGTCCCATTAGATATTATACACAGTAGCAACATTTGAAATCAAAATATTTTAATGACGTAAACGAAAACAGATTCTTCTTGGATTGTCAAATTACCACTTGTTCTTAGCTCAATTAGAACTCGATTTAAAACAAAAACTAAAACTACGTGATTATAAAGGATAAAAAACAGATAAAAACATATGGTCTTAGTTTTTTAGTTATATATCGAGTTCTAATTGATCTAAAAACAAGTGGTAATTTGAAAATCAAAGAGGAAGCTGTTTTATATTACGTTAATAAAATATTTTGATTCAAATATTGCTGTTTTGGAGTAGAAAATAGGACAAAATGGCTTTTTTCGTCGTTTTGACCGATAATATCTCAAAACTCTGACGTGTTGTAAAAAATCGGTAAATTGCATGATAATCAGTGTCTAAAACTCTACTGGAATCCATTGTTAGGTTTATGGGGACAAATTTTTGTTTAATTTTTGTCGAGCAGTGTTATTTTTAAAAATGTCCGAAAATAATAATGATTACTTGAAAAGTTTTTGTTTTAATGCGAGTAGCAGAGTTGTTGATTCACAAAGAGAAACAAAGAGGTTGTCCTCTGCTTGATGCAAATAAACATACACATATCGAAATTATCGAATATATATCTGTATATATATTATTTATTTGTTTGAGACTATAGTTTCGGAGACTTGGTTTTCGTCATCAGTCTTTTTTAAATTATAAATATTATTTTTCATGGGGTCAATACTGTATGGTTATTAAAAATTTTCGATCTCTATTTAGCTGGGAGCCAGTTAAAGTCTCAAACAAACAAATAATATATATACAGATATATATGTGTGTATGTTTATTTGCATCAAGCAGAGTATAACCTCTTTGTTTCTCTTTGTGAATAATGATTACATTTTGAAGCATAATTTTTATTCTGTCTCTCTAAATTCATCTCCACAATAAGTAAGAACAGAAAGTTTTACAAAAAGTCATACTGTTTCTAAAAATTTTATAATTTTATAAACTAAAAGCCTTCCACATTAAAATTTGCAGTGAGCGTACCAAGTATTTGTAAAAAAATGTTTCACTTCCCCTCTGATTTGAATTATAAAAGAACTAAATATGAATAAGGGATGTTTTTTTATTTAAATTTTTTAGCAAAAAGGAAATATTACAAAATTATAAATTAGTAAAATGTATTATATTTATATATTGGGTGGAGGAAATCCCAATTATATTTGATCTCACTGGAACAGCACTTAAATAGACAATACATAGTTTTCTTTTTATATATGTTACTATATATTGTCACTTAACTTGAATATATAATCCTTTGTAAATTATTCTCATTGTTAGCATAGAACATAGAGAACTATATTATGTGAGTATGAAATAGAACACGTATCGTTTCATTAAGTGTAGCCTTTGTCAATTTGTATTTACATGATTTAATTAAATCTTGATTCCTCAATATATGAATAAACAAAAAAAATATGTAGATAGACAGACATACAAAATTCTCGTTTGACTAGTTTGTTAGATGGTATTTTGTTATTTGTTTTTTATTTTAGGGTATTTTTTTACCAATTTTTTATATAGTTATCAAGTATGTGTATGGCTGTTTGTTCTGGCTATCTAGCTAATAATAAAAAGTTGTACAGACATTATTTTTATTTAAACTTTAAAGTAAGTATGGAAAAAATAAAAGATGCTTCAATGAGATCAATAAATAATTCTCAAGAAGCTCAGGTGAGTTGTTTAGCAAAAAATAATTTATTTTTTTCGATTTTAACTCGATTATTTCACGTTTTCAGCAATGATTACCAATTATAATTGAATTGTCAAAAATGCAATTGTATAGAATGGTTATTCGTCAAGTATTAAATGAGAATGGATCGCTATTTTTGATTTTATGTCGATTCCTGAATGCCTTTAGCAAAGGTTACCAATAATAATCGAATCGTCAAAAATCCAATATCGAATAGTTGTTCATCAAGTATTAGATGAGAATTAATCGTTATTTTTGATGTTGAAAAAATACATCCATCCATCCATCCATTCATCGGCACAGACTAAATTAAAAAATCGCACTTGTTGGGCTCTGGATGAAACCCTATGTAATTTTTGCCAAACTGTCACTTACTAAAATTCAACGTGATTGAATACTACAATTTCTGTCTTTGTTTGAGACCATGGGTTCAGTAGTCTTTACTGAGGACCCTTTAAAGTCGCGCTTGGTGCGAGACTGATTCCAATACCTACTTTACAGGTCTCTTCTCAGTATCGTCTCGGTCTCGTCTCAGTATCGTCTCAGTATCGTCTCGGTCTCGTCTCAGTGTCGTCTCGGTATCGTCTCGGTCTCGTCTCAGTAGCGTCTCGGTATCTTCTCTGGACGAAACCCTATGTAATTTTTCCCAAACTGTCACTTACTAAAATTCAACTTGATTGAATACTACAATTTGTGTCTTTGTTTGAGACCATGGGTTCAGTAGTCTTTACTGAGGACCCTTTAAAGTCGCGCTTGGCGCGAGACTGATTCCAATACCTACTTTACCTATACTTCGCATTGGATAAAGTAAAAATCAAAATCATATTAATAAAATTGAACTGAGTCATCAAATCAGGAAAATCCGAATGTTTATATGGTAAACTTAAAATTACTCCAATCTTATTAAAACACTCCTGAAGATGGCCGTGAGTACACAACTAACTTACAATGAAATCTTACGTCTATACGAGAAGAAGGCATCAGTGACCTTTAAGAATATCAACAATAATTACAAAAAACTTTAGCTTTTCTATTCTCTATCTATTTAAAACTTATGTAAAAATTATAATTTATATATAGTACATGCTTGATGGCTTCCATGCCATAAGCTCTGGAGCTTTCCATCAACGACTGGACTCGCCTAGCTCTTACGCAGCTTTCATTCTTCTACGCTCAATCCGTTGCCTAAATACAGGCGCACCAACGTCAGAAATAAAATTTAAATTCAGACTACATTTTGAAGATTTTAATTAGTACAATTATTTATTTATATGTTATAATTCAATATTTTTTTCTTATACGTGCAAAAATTAGTTATAAAGCTCTCAATACAAAAAAAATTCAAATTCAAGAGCTATTCTTCAATTATTTTTTCACTCGTGATTGTAAAAGATAAAAGAATTGACTATTGGTTGATAAAATGAAATGAAGAATTATTACTCCTTACTCTGACCAGTGGGTTAAGTTCTCCAGGCTGCTATTTACCATTTCACAGAGAGAAGCCTATCTATTCTTACTTAAGCAAAGTAAAGTACTAATTTTGTTTGCCGAAATGTACCAAAAACTAATCAATACTTCATTTTGTTAAAATAATGATAGGTTATCAATTTTATTTCATTCGGTTGATCGGTGTGGAAAAAATCCATCCATACATCCGCAGAGTCTAAATTAAATTTAAAAAAAAAACTAAAAAAAAACACGATATTGTCAGTAATGCAATAAAAAGTACAAAATAATGTACCTGAAAACTTTTTATTTTCTATAACTAAGTCAAAAAGTGTGGGGCGCTTCTTTGAGAAGGTAATTTTAATTAATTTCGACAAAGTGTCCCTCTTTTTGACTTAGTTATTGGAAATAAAAAAAATTTAGGACCATTATTTTATACCTTTTAGTTCATTACTGACAAAAGCGTGTTTTTTAGTTTTTTAAATTATAATTTATTTTTTTACTTTTTAGTCTTAAAATGGGTAGAGTCTAATATATTTTCCCCCACTTTTGTTAATTTTTGTATTTTTCCCCTTCTGGGGGCCCCACAGATAATGTATACAAATATCGGTTGAGTTCGGACCAAAGTGGGGGTATAATTTCCAAATTTCCCCCTCCTCCCCCCTGTTAATTTTTTCAGTTCGATTGTTTAAAATTATTGTATTGTCATTTGTTTTTAATACGTATGTAAATATTCAATTTAATCAGACGAAGTTGGTGCAAATTACCTTGTAAGATCCCATCACATTGATACATGTTAAAAATTGACCTTTTTGCTCTATGGACGAGAACCCATGATATTTGTCCCAAACAATCCCCTACTAAAATTTAAACTGAATGAATACAATGAATACTACACTTTTTGACTTTGATTGAGACCGTGGGTTCTGTAATCTTTATCTCAGGGCCCTCCGAACTCGCGCTTTCCCCGAGATTGATTATATTTCTTTACGAATACTTCGTTATGGATAAAGTAAAAAAAATATATATATACATATATATATATATATAACAACTTGAATGAGTTTGGGGTGGGGGGGGGGTTGTAAGGAAAGCTCCACATTTTTAAATTATGTTCATATAAAATATGAAATCTTTAAAACGAAATTAAGAATGAGATTTATTGACAATTTTCAAAAATTATTACGATATTTACTAATAAATAATAAATAAATACTAATGAAATTCTTCAACGAGCGGTCTCTTTTCCTGAACTCTTTAATTAATCTATACTTTAATATATATTTTCTTCTTAATACCACTATTATCATTTTATTACGTATATTATCTTCTATATTATAAATTCTATTAAATTTAATTATTTTATGCGTGAAAGCTTTAGATTCTCATAATTTCGCTATTATTTTTATGAGATTTTTTTCTTCATTTTCTAAATTAAATTCTAAAGAAGGATTTCTTACCACATAATATAAAATTGAAAGTATGGCTTCTATATATGATATAAGCTCACGTCGCTTAATTAAGGAGTTTTTTTTAATGAGCTTAACCAAAATGTGATAATAAGTATTTAAAATATATATTCTTTAATAATCGTTATTCTCATGGTGATGTAAATTTTAAATAGCTGAAAACGCTCAAATTAGTGGCTTAGTTATCTTTTAATTAAATTGCTTAATAAATGGAAACGCGTCGCCTCGGTCGTATCGAAAAGTTATTAAAAAACAAATTGCGACTAACCAATTGAATCTATAAACTAATGGCCTCCTCTCGGACCATGAGCATCTTTTTGGAGTTTCCTTCCTGGATAGCCAATTGGCAATCGTGCGGAAAATAATCTAAAAGGACGGATATTAAAGTGTAAATTATTTCCTACGGTCTGGCGAAATGGCAATAAAATTAATAAAATAATAAATATAATTATTAGTTGAATAAAAGATTTCACTGTCGATGGTAACAGAATTGTTTTTATTTTAGGTTAAAAATAAAATAAAATGAGAGAGTCTTCTGATAGATCTGATGATGAAGGCAATGCCTTCGAAACTATAGTCTCTAGAAATAATTAAAAATTATTTTATTTAAAAAACAGAAGACTCTCTCATTTTATTTTATTTTTAACCTAAAATAAATATAATATATATATACTAGTATACCTATTCAGGGTTGCGGCTATGATTCGAATATACCCCTTGGTTCGAATATAATGAGTTTTTGCCAAATTACCTGTCTGCGAGCTCACCCTAAGGCTCTGCAAATGATTTAAAAGCTTTTTTTCGAAGCATTAAGGCTATAATTGATGAAAGGACATCTTTCTTCGATAAATTTAGAACTAAACACTCTTAAAAAGTGCAAATTCACGTAACTTAATTAATTTTAACTAACGTAAAACCGTATAATTTCGAATATTTTGAACTGAATGAATTGTTTACTACATAGGTTCTCAAACTGTGCGCCGCGGCCTTTCTCATAGGTGCGCCCCTAATCATAATAATTAATTGAAGCAAGATATTTGGCCTAGCTGGGCAAAAATCAAAATTAGAAATTATTAATTTATTTATTATTGATTTTTATCTCTTACTTACGATTAGACATATATAACCCAAAAATTTAGCTTTCACAAAAATCTGAAATAAATACAAAGGATCCCCCCTGTGCTCTGAATTTTTGAATTTCATTGAAAAATAAACTATTAATCTCCAAGATATTTTTAACTAATCTAATACAAGAGTATTTAGAGAGACCAAATACGCCATTTGTTTTGATATAAAGCGAAAAAATCTAACTTGAATACACTTTGAAAAAATGTTAAATGTATACAAAGGGTCCTCCCTGTGCTCTGAATTTATGAATTTGATTGAAAAATAAACTATTAATCTCCAAGATATTTTTAACTAATCTAATACAAGAGTATTTAGAGAGACCAAATACGCCATTTGTTTTGATATAAAGCGAAAAATCTAACTTGAATACACTTTGAAAAATGTTAAATGTATACAAAGGGTCCTCCCTGTGCTCTGAATTTATGAATTTCATTGAAAAATAAACTATTAATCTCCAAGATATTTTTAACTAATCTAATACAAGAGTATTTAGAGAGACCAAATACGCCATTTGTTTTGATATAAAGCGAAAAAAATCTAACTTTAATACACTTGAAAAAATGTTAAATGTATACAAAGGGTCCTCCCTGTGCTCTGAATTTATGAATTTCATTGAAAAATAAACTATTAATCTCCAAGATATTTATAGAGACTAAATACGCTATTTGTCTTGATATTAAACGAAAAAATAAAACTTTTTCACCCTCAAAAAAAATTTAAAATGAATACAAAGGGCCCCCTTGTGGTATGAATTTTCGATTTTAATAGAAAAATAAAGTATTAATTCCCAAGATATTTTATCTATTCTAATACAAGAGTCAAATTTAGGGAACGTGGTGTTGGTTTATAGATAGTGAAAGATTGTTAAAATTAAATTAGGTTGGAGTTGGTGGTGTTTCACAAAGAGAAAAATTATAATACAAAGATTTTTTTTTAGTTTACTCTATATATTTCGAGCTCTTAACTCATCGTCAGGAGAACATTGACTGAAGATAACATAAAATAATGAACAGAATTCATTTTAATATGATGGACAGTTATTTATGACTTAGTGTAAATATAAAAGAATTATCAGGGGATGGGATGGCCTTAGAGCCGAAAGAACAGATGGAGCGGACAGAGTGCTAAACTGGGAATAAAGAAAATATATTTATACTTGGAAGTTGCCGAAAATTATGTATGTCCCATAAAGAGGGCAATAAACTATGGAATGTGATGAGGATGCATAGTGAAAATTTCCATCTCCTATTTTCTATTTAAAAATAAAAATAAAAACCCCCACCATACATCTTCATCACATTCCAATTCAAATTAAATATCATTGATTAAAATGTCAATTATTGGTGAAGTTTTGATGTCTGTTTGATTGTTCAAGATGTTTTGATTAAGGTGTATGGCCTTTTTAATTTCAGCTGACTCAAACAAATCCAATTACTTGCTTTTTGAAATGAAATGTAAGGGAGGTTGGTCGATGAAGGTGAATGGTTGTGGTCAAAGACAAATACAAGAGTATTTAGAGAGACTAACTACAGTAATTGTTTTGATATAATATCTACTTTTACTTAGAGTGGTATAAAGCGGTGGTCCCCCTCGCCCTGGGTACTATATATCCCAAAAGACATTAAACGATCTCATGTATAGGGCGAAGAGGGTCTCTCTCTTAAACTTTTACAGTTTTAATAAAAGAACGTATAGAGCGGGTCATAACGTTAATTGTATAAAAAATAATAATAATAATAAATAACGATCTAGAATGAATAGGGGAAAGTTTTCTAGCGCAAGCTGAAAAAGTGCAATAAATCGGATAATAATAATGAAGTTACCTAGGATTTATCCAAAGACCCTCTCTATGAAATCTTAGCCTGTACCTATATATTTTTTATTTTTTGTTTTGTTGTTGTTTATTTTTGTTTTTATTCATATTTAACATTTTTATTAATGTTTTTTATTTTTATACATGTTTTTGTATTTTTATTCATATTTTTGTTCATATATAGTTTTTTATTAATTTATTTATTTATTTATTTATTTAATCTATTTATTCATCTGTTTCATTTTTGATTTTATTCATTTGACATATGTACAAAATTTTATCAATGCTACTACTTTAAATAGAGAGGAAGAGAGAGAGAGAAAATAAATATTGCCACCAATGTATAGTCCAAATTTTGTAAACTTCTTATCTGTTGTAAGAGGAGGCCCCTCTTGCGCGGCCAAATAAATATTAATAAATAGGGCGCCATGGAAAAATGTTAATTTAAATTATACAAAAAAATAAAACCGACTTCAAAAAAAAACTAAATGGAACAAATAAAATAATAAGAACTCAAAAATCAAATAAAATGCAATAAAAGCTATAAAATAATTATCTAATTTAGTTACAACTAAACGACGAAATATTAACATGAAATCACTTTTTGAAATCGGTGCCAAACATATACATTTTAGAAATCGAACTCGACGGATCTTACTTTTAGTACGTTTGGCGGGTGCGCTCACTTATATAGTTTATTTAGCACCGACTTCAAAAAGTGATTTCATGTTAATATTTCGTCGTTTAGTTGTAACTAAATTAGATAATTATTTTATACCTTTTAGTGCATTTTATTTGATTTTTGAGTTCTTATTGTTTTATTTGTTGCATTTAGTTTTTTTGAAGTAGGTTTTATTTTTTTTATAAAAATTATTATAATTTTTCTTTTTTTAGTGATGTTATTAATAGTGACTTAATAATACTTTGCATGCATCTCGTAAGAGAAAGCGTCGGGCGAATGAATCAGAAAATGATTATAAAATTAAATTCATAAATAGAGAAATTATCTCGAAACGTTAGCGGGTTTAAAATGCATGTTTTAAGATTTTTTTATAAAAGATTTTATTTATTATAATTTCGATTATTTGATCATAAGAATTGGAGATTTACGTTATTTCATCATTGATCATATCATCAGAACTTGACCAAATTAATATTGTAACACCTCTAAGGTACCCCTTTCCAATAAAGAAAGAATTATCGATATCGGTCCACGTGACAGAAATTTCTTGATGAACATACATAAAATAAATAAATAAATAATTAGGTATTTTGACTATATTGGACCTATACTGATCCAAACGCAGAAAGAATGATTAATATCGGTTCATAAACAAAGAAGTTATGCCTGAACAAACATAACAAAAAAGGTCCAATACCAATGAAATTTATATTTTTACCAATCGAAAACTAGATCGAACCCAATGCAAAAATCATCAAAATCGGTTCATAATTGGCGAAGTTATCAGGTAACATAGACCAAAAAAAATTCAGTGGAATTGAGAACCAACTCCTGTTTTGAAGTCGGTTAAAAAGGCGCCGCGACTCGGAAATGTTTGGGAACCCCTGGTTTAGTGTATTTTATTAAGAACTTCTCTGACTTTTATAAACTTTCTTGAAATGATTACCACTCTTAGAAAATCCACCTCAAAACTCAAAGATACACTTGACTTTCTTTTCAAGTTCAAACGATATTTCACGCTCACTTGACTTCTCTCCCATTCTAAATAAATAGCAAATTTACACCTCGCTAGAATACATATCTATGTAGTGAACAAAGAAGTACCATGGGAGGGCATGCACTGGGCCCCGAATTCAACAAAAATATATATCGTCGCCTTAGAGTGTAAACGTGCTAAATCTATATGACATATTAATACTGTTTGAAAGAAAAAGAGATGCAGCATCATCCAAGTAAAACTGCTACTTAAAATTACGATCGTAAGCTGTAGAAAAAAAAATGTGAAAAATAATTTCTTTCCTTAACAACAATATTAAATTATTATATATCGCAATTGCGGCTCCAGACTTTCATTTTTGGGGGTTGCCGCCCCCCCCCCCCCCCAACCCGGAAAAATTAAAAATTTTGGAATTGAAAATTAGTTTTTAGAGGCGATTTTAATCTTCTGAAAATTTAAAAACAATCATTTTGGCCATGAGGTTTAAACCATTCAAATGAATAAATTTAAAGCATTAAAAAAGGCTTTAAAGTAAAGAACTTTAATATATAATTTTAATAAAAACTTTATATAATAATTTTTTGTGGTCCTCAGGGTACTTAATTAGAATATTAAATATCATCTCTTATAGTGTATCTTTGTTTTGGCACTTGGTACTACATAAAACAAATAAAGTTGTTCCGCAGTAAGATATATAAAATATAAATCAAGGACTGTAGTAATTAAAATATATAAAACATCTATCGAATTTCATTATTTAATTTAACAGTAAGTAAAAGGGTTAATTTAAGGACTTCAAGTGCGCCTTTATTTAGGCAACTTATTCGGCGTAGGAGATTTGAAGCTGCGTAAAAGCTAGGCGAGTCCAATGATTTTGAGAATGTTTCCGAGCTTTGTAAATGTCAATTTTTGGCCTCTATGACGAGATCCCATTTAATTTTTGGCAAACCAATCAGGTGATAAAACTCAACCTTCCTTTTCGATGAAAACTAATTAAAAAACGTATGAAAAATGATTTTTTTCTATGTTTTAGGCCTAGTTAGCTTACTTCCTAATATGTACTCGAAAATGGCTTATAAAGTATGTTCAATCAAAATCATTTAAATTGTTTTTGAAATAAATATATAAATTTTTATTGACACACCTGTGAAGAATTATTTTATGTAAGAAAAAACCTATTAAATTAAATTTACTCATAGATGAGACCCTGATAGATCGATTCCTCGACGACCCGAAATACCCTTAATCCGTGATTTCCATCGAAATTGTTAGAGCCGTTTTCGAGAAACCGATTCTTTACAAATATAAGAATTGTTTATTTAAGCGTGTAAAAATTACCATGAAAAAGTAAAATATTGTGAATACTTTAGAATTCTGTTTGTTTACATTATTGTTTAATGATTTTTAATTATTACCAATAATAAAAAAAATAATCACTATCAATTTTCAATTTTATTAATTAGATAAATCATATTTACCTATTAGTATGTAGATTCATAGATTGGGATATATATAATTAAATAAACTCAATGTTTAACATGAATGTGAATTAATTAAAACTTTAATTGAATACTACAATTTTTGACTTTGATTGAGACCATGGGTTCCCTATCCTTTACCTGAAGACCATTTGAAGTCGAGCTTGCCTCGAGACCGATTAGAATACTTTACACATTCTTCGCATAGGATAAAATAATAAAAAAACTGAATCTGATAAAATGCTATTTTTTGCCTCTTTTACTAATATCTTAATTGCATTATTATATTTTTCAAACAATCGTAATGGCGGTAGAGCAATAAAAATCAAAGTAACTTCAGGGAACACTGTCCAAATAACCTCAATCGTTTGACCCTCCAATAGGAAACGATTGGTAAACCGATTAAAGTAAAGGGTTCCCACCAAATATCCTACCATCACTGTTTTGATATCAAATTTAAAAACATTTCGAAATTTATCAACTCTCTCTTCAGCCTCTATCCACGCAACCATAATATCTTCAATTTTCCAAATGCTTGCGTCTAGCAAATATGCTAGCTAATAAGTTATCTCTCATTTGTTATCAATATTTTTTTCTCCCTACTTGATGGTACTCATGAGCAATCTATCAATCTTAATTTCATATTTTTAATGTTGCTGTCATTAAGAAAACCTCTTGGAAGGTTTCCATAAATTATATTTTCGACCAAGATAATATATTTGAATACTTCGCAGTTAATAAACATGACCTCTTTTTGAAGTGAAACTTCTCTAGCGACGTATCTGTTTGAATTTGTTTGTTACAATAAAGGGGAAATGACCTAATAGAGGGGAAATAAGAGAAAAGTCTTGAGGAGGCATCTTGCTGGCCAGGGGACTACGCTCTCTGGACTCCGTGGTGTATAATAACATAATAATCTAAATTTCCTAATTTTTATAAATTATATTTGTCATGAGCTCTTAGTGGGTTTTAAAATTGAAGTTTCACTTCGCCCGTGAGCTTATGCGAATGAAGCTCAAACATTTTTACTTTCACATTTCTATTCATAGAATATAATGTAGAAGTATTGCGATACTCTGTCTGGGTCCTGACTCTTTGAGAGCTTGTATCTCAGATATGAAAAAAGTTAATTTCATTTTATAACTTCTAGATGGAAGGAATCGGTGGCCTTAATAGTTTCAAACCGGATTTGGGACATCAAACCAGAAATAGGGGTCCCCAGAGGCCAAAAAGGGGCCAAAAATCCATTGGTCAGTGCGTATGTACGTATGTACTTAAGAATTTAACCCCCTCCTGCGTTTCGCAGCCATAAGTCTCAGAGATACAAAATTCGAAACTTAAGCTTGATATAGAAGGAGTACATCAAACATTTGGTTGAAATCGGAAGACCGGAAGTGGACATTTACATGAAATATTTTTCGTTATTTTTAATTATCTCATAAACGGCTATAACGATTTTTTTTAAAAATTAGTGTATTTAGCAAGTGTCATGAGTTAATAGTTGTGTCAAATTTTTAATCCGATTGTAAAAAAGGAAGGAGTTGTAAATTAGGAGTGTCGTAAAATAAATATTTTAATCGTTCATATCTCGTCTTCGGAAAGTCGCAGAGCCTTGAAATTTGAAACTTAGGCTATCTAGAGACTAGAAGAAGTATAACAAGATGTTGGCTAAAATAGAAAAACCGGAAGTTGATGTTTACTTCATCATCATCATTGAGTATACAGTCTTAAGACTGGTTTGATGCAACAATCCGTCTCCAGTCGACTCTGTCCCCTGCCAGCTGTTTGACCTCTCTAAATGTCTGGCATCCCATATCCCCAATTATTTGGTTGAAATATTCTAATCTGGGTCTTCCCTTCCCCTTTTCTTTCCCACCTCCCCTCCAAGATATCCCTAAGCAGTCCCCCATGTCTCAGTGTGTGCCCCATCATCTGACCTCTTCTCTTCTTCAGACTCTTCCACAAGGTTCTTCTTTCTCCGATTCTTCCAAGAACTTCTTCATTTGTAATTTTATCCATCCATTTGATATTCATCATTCTTCTGTAGCACCACATTTCAGAAAGCCTCTAATCTCTTTCTCTCCGCTTTTCTAATTGTCCAGGTTTCACACCCGTACATGGCTATGCTCCATACATATGTCTTCAATAGCAACTTCCTGTTTTCTAAGCTGTTTGAGGAGGAGCATAGTAGTTTTTGTTTTGAATTAAAACCCATTTTTGCTTGGACAATTCTTGATTTAATTTCGTTTTCGCTCCTCCCATCCCATGTTATTTTACTTCCTAGGGTAGCGGAATTCCTTAACTCCTTCTAGGTTTTCTTGGTTAATTTTGATGCATTCACTGTCTCGTTTGTTCTTTTTTTGTACATACTAGGACCTTGGTTTTATTCTTGTTTATTTTCATTTTGATTTCTTCTATTAGGATTTGGTTAATTCCATTCAGGGCGTCCTCTAATTCTTTTTTATTGCTTCCTAGAAGGGAAATGTCTTCGGCAAATCTTAACATAGCGATCTTTTGACCTTGGATTTCGATACCTGTATCAATTTTGTCTTTGAATTCTTTAATCGCTTCTTCTATGTATAAGTTGAAAATCATGGGTGACAGCACATCATCCTTGTCTTACACCTTTTTTTATTTTGGCTTCTCTTTTGCTCATCTCCAATATTTATAATTGCCGTCTGGTTTTGATATAGATTGTAGATTAGTCTTCTCTCCCTGAAATTTATTCCCGCATGTTTTAATATTTTAAACATAATTTCCCAATTGACGTTATCGAATGCTTTTTCTAGGTCCTATGAATCCGATGTAGACAGATTCTTTCTTGATAAAATGTTAAGAATATACCCCTCTGCGTTTCGAAACCATAAGTCTCAGAGATACGAAATTTGAAACTTAAGCTTGATATAGGGTAGAAGAAGTACAGCAAGCTTTTGGTTGAAATCAGAAGACCGGAAGTGGATATTTACATGGAAGATTTTTTTTCTCAAAAACGGCTCCAAACGATTTTTTTAAATTAGTGTATTTATCAAGTTCAAGACACTTGGTAAATACAATAATTTTTTAACAAATCGTTCGCAGCCGTTTTTGAGAAAATAACAAAAAATAAATAAAGGAAGGGGGTGTAAATTAGTAGTGTCGTGATGACTTCAAATAAATGAAAATGTGAAAGTTGTGTGGTGACCACACGAAATGATTTTCTTCACAAAAGCGCCACAGTCTTTGAGTATTTGAAATTAATTGATTGCTCTTCTAATTAGTTGGTCTTCTCTGGCATTGTTATTTCTAGCTTGAAGGGCATTCGATAGTAGAGTGCACTCCTGGAGGATTTCAATCCTTAGAACTAAGTCTACTCTAGGAAAATCATTTGTTTTGTAGTCGTTTTGCCATCCATTCCAGTAAAATGTTTCTTAAAAAAGAACGTTTACAAAGCAGGATAACATCGCCATACACCAAGAGCAGCTTTTAGGCTGTATGAAGCCCTCTTGACCCCAATACTTTTTCAATTTTAAATATATGCAAGCCGGTAGGAGAGCATTCCCAGCAATTCGTTTGCGCATGTGCTATCATTCATACACCCTACTACTTCTTCCACTTTACCTGATCCCCATCTATGTAGTCGAAGAGGTTAATAAGTACCTACTCTCCTTAGGATGCCGCTTGTACTAGGCTTATAAAATTAATAAGGAAGTTAAAATGACCTTTTAGACCGTTATGGCGACACTAACCGGCAATCGTAAAATCCGAAGATGTATCATTCTTCGAGCAGAGGTGGGATATATAGAACCGACTAAAACTATATTTAAAATTCAAAATTTTCGAAAAGAAATATTCTGCAGAAAACAGAAAATTACCGAATGTGCCAGTCTTGCTACCCATTAAATTAATCTAGGGCATAATGGTTTGACTTTTTCAATCCCCCAAAATTTTAAATATGAAACGAAGGATTAGGCCTGTTATTTCAATGTCCGTTTTATTTTTGAGAATATCCTAAATCTTTGGTTTAGTATTTTTAGGTAAATTTCAATGTCCTTTTAAGAGTTGATCGAAAGAATAATCTCTGAAATCTTAAAAGCTGCTTTGGGTGGCAATCGACTACTTAATTCTAAGATTAAGATTGGTTCGCATGGCAACCACTACAACACACAAATAAAAATTTTGTTATGGTAGTGTTTTGTTAAGTATGTTTTTTCACTATATGGGTTTTCTTATGATTTTTTTTATTATTTAAATACTTCCATCGATTGCTGGCAAAAAGAAATTTATGAACAATATAGTTCCGGAGATATTAAATTCCGAAGATAGAGTTTTTCAGACTCTTATACATTTGCACTATGCAGGATATCGGAAAGTTTACATACCTATTTAATTATAATTAAGAAACTCTTCTTACCATTGTTATAAAAAACTAAACCAACATTAAAATATAAATAATACATTTTTTAAGAAAATTTTAATTCATAGTTACAACACAGTTTCTGTGAATATATGAATCGTCATCATCATTAGCCTGTCGATAACGACAATCCACTCCTGAATATGGGCCTCTTCCATCAAATGGAAGGGTGTTGGCGATAAGTACACCACGTTGCCAGACGGATTGGTGACTAGGAATCAGATTATAGCCGGTCAAATATCAATGCAGGGACTCGGACTCGAACCCGGGACTCCTGCTTGAAAGCTAGTGTCTTAAGCTCTCGGCTAATCGATTCCCAAAATGAAAAATAATGATTAATAATGAAAAAATGTATAATAAAAAATTTACACTAAAAGAAGCTGGCAACAACGCATTTATTTAACCTTAAAAATCGGGTTAATTTTAGTACGTTTTTTGGACGTTTTTCGCATCAGCCATTGTCGATACAGCTTTCAATCACTTATTAAGAACTTTTTGTTTCTATAAATCTCCCTTTATAATGTACTTTATCTGTCATTTCTATGATAAAATATATACACCCTCAGACAGTGTTGCCAGATTTGTCAAACGACCATGGGATTGGCAGTAATTTTAGAGGAAGGCAGAAACTTTAAATATGATTAAAATATGGGAAGCTGAGAAAAGCTCCGCTTAAATTTAGTCTCCGCCTTGCTAATTAATCTCAAGAATAAATGGACAGTTGAAATACCGGGCCTTAGACTTTTCATTTTTACTAAAAATCAAAATTGTTAGAAATTATTATTATCATTTCCGTCCATAATTTATATTGAATTTGAAAGTTTATAATAGAAACTAAGGACAAGTTTTTATGTGTGACTTTTTATTTATCAGCCAACATTTCGTCGACTTCTGCCGACTTCTTCAGGACTTCTACAATTATAAGAACATTATTAATATGAAATTACAAAAGTACAATTACAATTACAGAACAAACATGTATTAATAGTTTACTCAATGGTAACGAAGATAACAAGAAAATTTAGACGAATGTGTGACATGACTATTTGGTGGGTAAACTATTAATACATAAGCTTGTTATGGAATTGTAATTGTACTTTTGTAACTTCATATTAATAATGTTCTTATAATTGTAGAAGCCCTGAAGAAGTCGCCAAAGTCGACGAAAAGTTGGACTGAAAAATAAAAAAGGCATACATAAAAACTTGTCCTTAGTTTCCTATTATAAACTTTCAAATTGTTAGAAATGTTCTTGGGACCCATTTGGCAAGTCTGAGACTAAACCGACATGAGCGTTTGGATCTGATATCTGACTGTTACCAATTATGAGACACATGGGTTTTACGATCAGTCGGAGTCTGCCATTAATATCAGTTTTGTGTCAGAATGGTCAACTAACCGAGTCTCGGTATTTCGACCGACATTCATCGGGTGGAGATATTTCGAAATATCTTTATTAGACTATAGATGAGGCCTTAAAAATTATAGTCATATATATTTTTAAATAAATATATATTTATTTACATCAAGTATACGACACACTTTTTAAATTATTCCTTATAAATTAAACAGCTCTGCTATATCATTGTGAAAATCTTTTCATTTTAAAAATAAAAAATAAGAAATACCCATGAATTTGTCAAAAAAGCACATAAAATAAATACGTATTCATTTTGTTATTTAGCAAAGCAGGCTAGGCAAAGCTTAAATCATCATTAAAAGTACTAACACACATTTTATATATATATTCTGGAAAAATATTGTCCAAAAAGTAGCATTAGTTCTCGGTACAAAAACGATTACTCGTCCCCTTTCTGGAGCTGCACCTTGCCATTTCCCTTTCTTCATTTCACCAGCTATAAATCAATCCTTGGGAAAAGTAAAATGAGGGAGGTTCCAAAGAAAGTCGTGGGTGTATATAAAGTATCAGCCGAACTCCGCGAACACTTTTGAAAAACCTCCAACTCGCCCACTCGGAGACTTTCACTTTGACAGTTTGCGAACAATGCCCCATTAGCTTCTCTAATCAACTTGAACGCTAATTGCAACTAAATTAAGTAATCCCAACTTTTAGTAACACTAATAAATCATTAAAATAAAAAAAAATAATAAAACAAACGTCTAAATGGTTTTACACAAATGTGTGTAGGTATTATCTAATTAATTAAAATGAATTATATAAATTCGAGGCTAAAGTAAAAACTTTTTTAATACTCGTGTACACTTTCTGCAACTTTTTGTGAGCTTTTATAACTTGAGTTTGAAATTTGGCAAAAAAAATGAATTTTTTAAAATTCATGTCAGTACCAAATTTCAGCTCATTTGTCACAACTGTTCGACAGTGCCTCATACAGGGTGGGCCATAAAGATCTACCACATTTTGAAGAGGTATAAAAAATGAAAAATTTAACTAGAAAAAAACTGATTATATTTTTGAAAAGAACATAAAATATATTTTTTTTAATGTGTTTTAAACATTATATCAGACGAAAAAGGGGGCGGGGTCAAAAATGAAAATTCTAGCCCTTTCGACCAAACTCAACCAAATTTTGTATACATATTCTGTGGACTCCCAGAAGGCTAGAAATGCAAAAACTAGCCACCCAAAAAGGAGGGGGGTCAAAAATGAAAATTCTAGCCCTTTCGACCAAACTATGTATACAAAATTTGGTTAGTTTTTGCATTTCTAGCCTTCTGGGAGTCCACAGAATATGTATACAAAATTTGGTTGAGTTTGATCAAAAGAGCTAGAATTTTTATTTTTGACCCTCCCCTCAATTTTGGGTGGTTAGTTTTTGCATTTCTAACCTTTTTGGGGCCCACAGAATATCTATACAAAATTTCGTTAAGTTTGTTTGAAAGGGCTAGAATTTTCATTTTTGACCCCCCACCCCTTTTTTTTGTCTGATATCAATAATGTTTAAAACACATTTAAAAAAAAATTATTTTATGTTCTTTTCAAAAATATATTCAGTTTTTTTTTTCATTTTTATACCTTTTCAAAATGTGGCAGATCTTTATGCCCCACCCTGTATAATTCAATTGGATGTTCTGAAGCTTCAAAACTAAAATTGATCAGTTTATTTATTTTTATAATAATATTTATTCAGAAGATATTATACCAAAAAGGTTTGAGGTGGGTGGTCCATTTCTATGTGTAAAGAAAATAAATAAATTTCAGTCCGTACAATTTGTGAGCTCGATTTAATTTTTATTAAATAGATTAATTTATGGAAATATTTTGAGTTAGGAAATATTTAAAAACACCATTGCTCGCTGATTATAAAATATTTTTTTCTTTCCTTTACTTAATCAAATGTCTTATAGCCCTTCTAATAATTTGGCTATCAGAGCACGAATTTAATTATGCTTAAATCTTCTTTACTCGAATTCATTTACTTAAGAGTTCAAATGTTATATTTATTTAATTAAATCGAGCAGTAGGTATTTATAAAAGAATATGTTGAAAAGGAAATATGTTAAGTCTCAGTGGAAAAGGCTCTCAAATGAATTGGCTAGTCTTCTTAACTTTATTCGAATAGGATACCATTTAATTTTTAAATTATATGATAAAAAGATTTTTACTAAATTCATTTAATATAATATATTATATAAAAATTATACCTATAAGATAAAGCTATGAAAATTACTTTTCTCTCCTTGGCCGAAGAAATTGCATTATCATTTAACTAAAAATAGCGATCTAATTTATTTAAATTTAAAGTTAATAATACAAATAAAGAAATTGTTTAGCGTTAGTGAAGAAAAGTTATGTTTTTTCTATGATTTAGATGATTTTGAAATAAATGTTTGAATCATTTTTGAAAATACTTATAGTAATTTTGGATCGAATCCATAACGAACTTTCTAAGACATTTTATTCTTAAGATATCGAGAGTAGAGGAATCAAGAAATTTAATTAATTAATTAAAGGTATTTTCTACTAAGAGACGGAGTGCTAGATTTTAATCCTGAATTGATGCAAAGGCAGGCGGAAGGGTAATAAAAACGAAAAAATTGATTAGAACGCCATTTTTATTCTCTTAAAAAACCATTCAAGATCAAATAATTTTTTACTGGAAAGTAAATATACCTACGATGAGTCGGGTTGGCCGAGCTGGCTGACGCGCTGGCCCCGCTTCAGCATCGATGATGACGATGTTTAAGCGGGAGGCCGGGGTTCGATCCTGGCTAGCATATAAAATTTCTGCCGGCTAAAACTCGGCTCCCTCACTAACCCTACCAACTCTTTACTGATGGGCTGTCTAAATGGGCTATGTTCACGGGGGACAATAAATAAATTAAAAAAATATACCAACTGGGTATGTTCAGCGGGCGAAGGTCACCGGGCGGAAACGCCTCTAAAGACACCTAGCCTCCGCCTCCAGCCTGGAACTAAAAGCGAATTTTCCTCTGATTGGCTGTATTCTATAATTCTATATGAATTCTTCTTCAAAGTGAACGCCTAGAGAAAAGAGCGTTTATGATACATCCGACAATAAAAGGGGCTGATGAAAAGGGCCATAGTGCTAGCTTTAAAGGAGGCTAGGCCAACCACAATATCCTCCAATAAGTCATCCAATGAATTGAGCCCTTATGGGAGAATAAAGAAAATATTAATTTTTACAGAAATCCACCTTATTTTCCAGAAAAAAAACTTTACAAAATAGCTATGATTTAATAAATTTAGAAAATAGTAATATTTAAGGTGATTATAAGTTCTAACAAAAAAAAAAATATGAAAGGATCTAATGCTCTACTCCTAAGAATTATTTGTTTCAAAAATGCAGAAAATATATAATTTTAGAATGATTATATAAATATTTTAAGCCGTAGTTATTCTAAAATAATAGGTAGAATACAATTAATTAAGAGTTGTTTATCAAATTTATATAATTAATTACTTTATTTTTATTTTTAAAACTCCACCAATAGTTCATTACAAGTATTATTATATATTAAAATTAATAAATTGAATTATATGATCCCCCTAATACTGGAACTCTACAGGACCTAACGCTCATCTTTCATCATAGCATCATCATTTTCCTCTGATTCTTTCCCTTTCTTTTATAAATAACGGCAAAGAGGTATTTTATTTCGTAAATTTTTCCTCTTACTACAAACACGGACTAAAAACATTATCGCAAGCACGAGAAGATCAAGAACAGTCGATGGTGGGACTGTAATCTCCGAAGTCGAAGCTCAAATAAAATGTATACGCTAATGCATGTAAAATAATTGGTTCAATAAAATTTATTATTATTATAATTATTGAATTATATGATGAATTGGTGATAGAAGATGGGGTAATAATATGGAATTGGAATAATTATCGGAAAAGAGGTTTTTTATTTAATTAGTTTTTCCTCTTATTAAAAACAAGGACTGAAAAGATGATCAAGGACAGTCGATGGTGGAGAAGTAATCTCCGGAGTCGAAGCTCAAATACAATGTATACATTAATTCATTTAAAATAATTGGTATAATTGAATTATATGATAATTATTAAAACAAACAAATAAATTGATTACTAACTTTAGTTTTAAGGTTACGCATTGGTCTTTGAAAGTGAATTTTATGTTTTGGCAACCTGAATATTACAACCGCTCAATCTGACTATTTTTCCTAGTTCATATTTGTACTTACATTTAAAATGAAATATTAATTTGAATTTTTATTTTCTTTCAGGTAAGCGCCAGAAGTCTATTTATTCCATCAAGTATTGGTGAGCATTAATTAATTTTTGAATAGTCTCTATTAAGTAATGATAATAGTCATAACTATCTATTTACTTTTGAAACTTATAAATGAGGCGTTCAAGACCATTTTTTGTTTTTTATGAGAAATTCAGCAAAATAGAGGTAAAGATTCGAGACAAAAGTGGCACCTGCGCTGTAATCTAGAAGGTCATTTATTAAAAACTGAATTTGGACCACTCTGTCTTATAGTTTTATCAAATACCTACTTGATTATAGAGGTTTATCAGCGAAAATGAGATTTGTGGGTTGGTCCACTAACACAAACATACAATGAAAAATAAATAACAAATTCAACATCCTTTGCAAATTCTCATTTAAGATTGAATTTGGACTATCGGCTTATTTAATCTAGAGTAAATTCGAAAAAATATTTTCACTAACTGGCCGAGTGAGTAGGTATGATGTTGTTAGTTCCAGCTTTAGAGATAAAGTTACACCCCTCAAATCCGAACCCCGGAAATTCAAACGCAAAAAAAGAAACTTATTTATTTAGTCATAAAACAATTATGTAGGTATATATATTCTACATTATAACCTTATTTTACATAATTAGTTGAAAAATTAACAAAGAAGTATAGTTAGCATACCTAACAAAGTGTCAATGTGTCTACATACTTATGTTATACAGGATTGAAAAACGGTAAAAGTTGGTTATTCAAATTCTTTAGGTTAATCACTTTGAAAAAACAATGAAATAATAATAGAAAAACACAAAATATCACTTAATCTTTCACTTGATATCAGTTATCTTCAATTGTCGAAGCTGCTTTCGGATAATCCGAACAAATTGAAATTCGAACAGGCTACAGCCCCAATTAGTTCGGATTTGAGGGGTTTCACTGTATTAGTGAAAACTCTCGGACATTCACACCCACAGGTTTATATATTTTTAGATAGCTAGTATTTAAGATTTGATTTTATTTGCAACGAAATTTTCTCTGGAGGGAGACTGGTAGAAACTTTAATTGAATGTAATGGAAGGCAGCCCAGAGGTAGTGAGGAAAGAAAAAAATAACACATATCAAATAAGGTGTAATTTATTTGAATCCTTCCTCCTTTCCTTTCAAACAGACGTTTCGGAGGATTTTTCCCTCCTTCTTCAGGGTTTCAAAGGGTCAATGAATGAAACAAATAAAATGTTTCTTTCTTCTCTCCACAGTAGTGTTCAAAAACTTTCATTTTTAATTAAGAAAAGGAGAGAAAAAAAATTGTTTTTCTATGCCTTTGTTAAAAATGAAGAAAGTTTTTGAACACTACTGTGGAGAGAAGAAGAAACATTTTATTTGTTTCATTCATTGACCCTTTGAAACCCTGAAGAAGGAGGGGAAAATCCTCCGAAACGTCGTCTTGAAAGGAAAGGAGGAAGGATTCAAATAAATTACACCTGATATGTGTTAATTTTTCTTTCCTCACTACTTCTGGGCTGCCTTCCATTACATTCAATTTAAGATTTAAATTTAACAAAAGCAAAAAGTCAATCAACAAAATGTCTGCTTTTGACAAAGGGGAGAAAAAAATCAGTCATTTAATCGATTCGAATTCGAAACATTTGTTTACAATATCCCACTTTCAAAATTAACACGCCGAATTAAATGGAATTGACTTGATTTTAGTACTTTTAATTCTAAACGTTTTTTAGGTCTAAACAATAATTTCCTCTTGCATGCATCGAAATGGGAAAATTATTTAATAAACTTTCACTGTGTATTTCTATAAAATTTTATTCCATTTCTGTTTATATATATTAATTATCTCAACTTTCCCATTATCAGTAATATATAAGAGAAAGTTATTGAAATGAGACAGACGGATGCATCAGCGAAATAGTTCCACTCATTTGTCAATTTGACGAAAGGAGTTTAATTTATCCTGATTAATGAGAATTTAATTTAATAGACTCTGATTAATTCGCTCACACACATCTTTGAATTGTTTTGAGCGCGTTTTGCAATTACTGTAAACTGCGATGGAGTATATACCTCTCGAGGTCAGCTGTGGCAGATAAAGGCGGCATCTCTCTTAGGATTTGGTGTTTTCTATTATTGGAGGTCGAGGAGGAGATAATGTTAGCCAAGGGTCAAGGGTCATAGAACAGCAGGGCGCCATTTGCTCGACCGGAACCAAGATGCCTGGCGCCGGATTCACCGGACCCGAGGGAATGCTCCTCCACTCCTTAAATCTTTTCTTCTTACAATATTGTCCGACAGCGATACTTTTTCACTTACTTTCTTTTTTTCCTATATATACCAAAAAGAAAGGACTAACTCAAGATGTGGGAGAATAAAATTAATGCCTGAGATCGTTTGTTTTCACTCTCTTTGTCCCAACAGTTTGCATTTCGGATGAATCCAAGTTTCTTAATCTATAAACAATTTATCAAATTTTTGCCATTCGTTGATAAAATGATTATTTTTTGCTTTACCATACAGGGTATGGTCAAATATTGCAATCATTTTTTTTTTTGCTTCTTTTTTTCGAAATATATCAAAAACGGCTGAAACTATTTTGATTAAAAAAATTGGGCAAAACCATGGCATTTCGGTCTATAAAAATCTCTAAAAACTGAACATCGAAAAAATTGTTTTTTTGAGATAATAATTGTTTTGTCAAAATGTCTGTTAGTCTGTTAATTAGTTGGTCAAAAACTAGTGTGAATATAAAAACCAAATTTCACAAGTAGTTTCGGTGCATTGAGATTGAGAGCTGATTAGATTTTCGTGTATATCTACCCAACATTTTTTTATTTAATAAGTTTGAAAATCTTTTAATTTTAAAATCGGATGTTGATGAAGGCAGTTCACAGTGGTTGTAAAAAATAAGACTATAATGGTTTTATTATGTTTACATTTATTCAGTTAAACCGACGTTTCGGAGATTTATTCTCTCCTTCAGGGTAACAAAAAGTCAATGAAAGTAGTTCAAATCATAATTACTTCCTGTCTCTTTGATAATGCCAAAAAAAACATTATGAAATTTTTTCAATCTCGAATAGAAATAAGCAATTCAAATTAATTGCTTATTTCTATTCGAGATGAAAAAATTTTATAATGTTTTTTTTAGCATTGTCAAAGGAGACAGGAAGTAATTATGATTATGCTACTTATCATTGACTTTATTGTTACCCTGAAGAAGGAGAGAATAAATCTCCGAGACATCGGTATACAGATCAAATGTAAAATGTAGAAACCATTATAGTCTTATTTTTTACAACCACCGTGACTGCCTACATCAACATTCGATTGTATTATTTACCGAGTCCGTCCTCCTAAAGCATAGCAGTGGTATAATTTTGAATTTCAAACTTACCCTTTGTCCATCGTTGAACCCAAATCAATCAGCTTGTCATTCAATGAACTTCTAAAACTACATGTTAAATTTCATTTTGCTTTCACACTTTTGGTTTTGAGCTACACAAAGATTTGGCAACACACTAGAAGTTACTAACAGATATTTTGACAATGATTCAGTTATTATCTCGAAAAAAATCAATTTCTTTTAGTTAGGACTTTTTGTAGATCGAAATAATGGTTCGCCAATTTTTCAAATCAAAATGGTTTGTACGTTTTCCAAGATATTTTCGAAAAGTGAAACTAAAAAAACTGACCTTTTCACTTTGCAATTTTATTTTTTTCCCGACCATATGGCAAAATCAAAGTGAAATGAACACTATCACCTTGCCTGAGACGTGAGGCGTTTCAAAAGCAACCCACATGAATCGCATGTTTCCCTAGATAGAAGCTTTCCTCGTAGTCGAGTAGGTTTTTGATAAAAATAAATAAAACAGTGTTGAGTCGAAACTCCTCTTCCCAGCCTCTGTCTTTTCCCAGCACCTATGATCTTCGGAAACCTTCAAAACCAGGGTGCATAGGCTACTACGTCTACACCCTCTCGCTTCGCGGTCAACTTTCCCGCCTCTTCGGTAATGCAAGGGTCTTTCGAGATCCATAGGGGCTACATGCTTTTGCTGGTGCACCCCTTCTTGCATTCGATTGCATTAAAAAAAAAAAAAAAAAAAAAACTTAGTTTTTAAACGTCCTTCTAGATTACAGCACAGGTACCTCTTTTGCCTCGAATCTTTACCTTTATTTTTTCTCGGATTTTCTCATAAAAAAATAAAAGTGGGATGGTCCACTTTGCTTTTGAACGCCTCAATTATATGATTCTCAAATTCCTAGTTATTATTTATTATATATATTAGTATTAACGTAAAAAGATTAATAATTGGTAAAAAATAACATGAAATAAAATATGTATTTTAACTTTGATAAAGCAATCCAAATAGTTTCAAAACGTTGACGAAGACGAAATAATAGAATACTTTGATTAAAATGAAATTAAAAAATTATCTTTCTACAAGTATTTTATATTTAAAAATATTTCTGCAATTCTGCTCTAATTGAAATTTCAATTGAACGGATTCATTCCGATCTCCTTTGCTCTTTATTCATCGAAGGAAATAGTTGAGTAAAATTGCAGTACCATTCAAATAAATTTAACGTATAATGAAAAGCCGGAAATTAAATTTCGATTAAAGATAGAAAAAGAGAGAGCAAAAATATCTTATCTATATAGAGATAAAAGATATTTGAAATCGATAATTTAAATTAAAATCTATATCATTTATCAAAAGGAAAAAATAAATTATATTATTATCTAAGAGCAATAAGGGGAAAAAAGTTTATTTTCGAAACTGGTCATCTCGTGGAAAATAAATGATATTGGATTTTTGATGGCAATCGTAATGTATCCGACCACCTGTAAAATCGAGTTATATATCTACCTATATTATTCAGTTGAATCAAGTTTAGATGTAAGCCATTCAAGTGTTCCACGAGAGTTTCGACAAAATTTCAACAGGTTTATTTTGAAAACAGAATTCTATAATGGTTTATTTTAAAATTAACTTAGAGTTAACTAAATGGAGATGTTTGATAACTCAAAATAGCTAAATTTGGAATAAATCAATTGCTTTAATAAAATATAATTTTTATATTAACGTGATAACGAAATACTTTGTTTAGACCAGGCTTGTCCAACCTTGCCCAAGACGGCTATCAATGTGGCCCAACAAATTTAGAAACTTTATGATATTGTGTCTAAAAATACTAGTGATATTACTAAAAATATAATAATTTTAACTTGTTATTAATTTATGAGTAATGAATTTTTGAATTTAACTTGTTATTTAGCAATGAGAGGTAGGTATTCATAAAATGATTGATAAATAATTTTAATTATTCTAGTAACTATTTTCAATTATGAACCACACAAACAATGAGGCTAGATCCAAAATATTTGATAAGCACCTTGAAAACTCACTGATAATTCTTTTGAACTAAATATCGACACATTTGTTTTTTCTTCAAATGTGGCCCTTGTAAGCCAAAAGTTTGGACACCCCTGCTACCCCTGGTTTAGATAGTATTGAATCATTTTTGCAAACACTCAATTATTTAAGAAAAAACGAGAATAATAAATTATGAAATATTATATATTTACCATCAATGCACTGGGCATCGATCTATCTCTTCTTGTCTTTCTCATCTCTAGATTTTGAAAAAAGCTTTGTTGTGTGAATACACCTAGAACTCTTGACATAAACATTAGTAGAAATCCCCTCCCCCCCCCCTACTACATACTAATTTAGTCATCAAGTGTTATGTATAGTAAACGAAATAAATCCTTTTAATTCGCGGAGAATTCCAATTTTATTTAATACAAATCAAATTCTTATAATTTGAAATATTAGAGTAAAATTCGAATTTTTATAATCGGACTTCGAGAGAATCAGAAGACATATGTATCAGTGAGAGTGGCCTTGATTTTTTGGAATTTGGATAGAACGAGAGACCACGGCGAGCTGAAAGAGATCCTACCTAACATTTCCACATCCTCAGCTACGTATACAACAAGACTGACATAAATTATAAATACCATATTCATATTTCAGTATGTTTACCAGTTAGGGTAAAAAAATGAAAAACCTTATTAGGCAAGTGGTTAAATATATGAGAAAAAGCACTTTAAGTGTAAAGTGTGCGCCAATCAGCTGACAGAGCTCTCGTGCCCCTAGTCACAAGGCAGTCGCTCAAATTCCTTAGGATACTCCTGAGGATGCAACGGACAACCTTCTGGTCTTGATTCTAGTCCATAGAGCTACCTCAAACCTGCCCTCAAAGACACATAGTCTCCAGGCTCCCATTACCACCCCATTGTTCCATTTGAAGAAGGCGTCAAGCGACGACTTTTCGGTAAGACACAAAACATGCAAGCACATGCAAGATGAACCTGCACCTCGATCTTTAGAAATCCAATCGAATCGGTCACTTCCCTCGTGACTCGTTCATGGGTCCAACAAAATGGATGGCGTCGATTTTAGCTCTCTTGCTGGTCTTAATAGTAAAATAACCATAAAACTAAATTGGAGGGCACAAGAGAGAGGGAAAAACATCACAAAATATCTCTAAGAGGCCTAAGATAGACGACTCCGCATTTGCGGTCTCCAAGAAGGAAATCATAGGGAAGAGTGTAGAGTCCCCAACACAGAAATAGAGAACGTCATCGTTGGCATGGCATATCATCCCACGCTCCCTCTAAACTATATACTCTATTGCACGCTAGATCTAATAATACTGTGAATTTAATTTTAATAATTTTCTATCATATTTAATCGACGAATTAAATTTAATAATTAAAATAGCGATGAATTCCATCGGTGGTCGAGGCGGTGAAAGCTGAAAATCCCTACGCAAAATCTACTATTCTAATAACTTTTCATATTGGGAAGATCCTCCAATGGTTCCATTGTTGCTACAATACAAGATAAAGATAAAATGGGGATCTGAAAATTCCTAATCTGATTTTCTTTACGTTAAAAATCGAATAATTTCAAGAAAAATATAATTAAAAAATGAAATGATTTTTTTTGATAATTTCAAAAAAATTGAAAGCTACTAATTTGAGCTAAACTTGAATTTATGGAACATTTAATAGCCAATGTATTTAATTAAAAATTTATTAAATTATAATTTAAAGAAAAAATTTAATATAATATATGAAAATAATTTTATTATTACTTTTACTGATTGTAGCTAGAGGGTATGCTGTAAAAAGAGAAACATCCCAATTCTCTGCCTACTATAATCTAGCTATAAAAAATTCATTTGCAATCTTTAACTTAATGCCATGCTAAAAAAATATAGGTATACTCATTTTGGTCCGATGTTGGTGAGAAGAACATAAATGTGCCGGATGTGATAAAAGACAGCACCAAAACTTCACGAAAGTGAAGGATCCATGAAAAAGAAGAGAAAAATAAAGTTAGAAATTATATATGTAAATAAATATTAAATATAATTTATTTTTTTCACCGGGAACAAAGCCCATTTAGACAGCACATCAGTAAAGTGTTAGTAGGGTTAGTGAGGGAGCCGAGTTTTAGCCGGTAGAAATTTTTATACGCCAGCCAGGATCGAACCCAGGCCTTCCGCTCCAATATCGTCATAATCGATGCCGAAGAGGGGCCAGCGCGTTAGCCGGCTCGTCTAACCCGACTCCCCAATATAATATTAAATAAGATGAAATAAAAAAATGAAGATAAATGAAATTTAATTTACCAATGAGAAATTTAACCTACTCTACCATTTTTAATAAGAATTTTGAATAAAGAGCATTGCAATCTCTGAAATAAAGGGGATCTAATTTGTAACTCAAAAATAGATCTATATTTGGTGTAGGTATATAAAATATGTCACCCTGGATCCCATCTAAAGAAAAACAGCTCGAATAGAATTAATATTTAAAAATACCGATAGGCTACATATATTTCTAGATAGTTATTTATCTACAAGGACTAGCAGTGCATAACTTGTGCCTTATAATTAATTCGCTTTTGAAGCTTCACATGCCAAATACATTGAGTAAAATTACATAGCCAGGTGAAATAATTTAATTACTGTTTATTATTCAGAAAAATATGCCTCTTTAAAGGTGTAAATTAGTGTATATATTAATTAATTTTAACAGTAAATAAAGAGAAGTGATAGAGATAAAATGCTAAATGAATATAAACGACTGCAATACTAGGTAACTAAAATAAAAGAGTACAGATAGAAGGTTCGAAGTCGCTGCCTGGTAGATATTCCAGTTCAAGCATGTCAAGGAGACCGGAGACAGGAGAATGTCAAATTGAATTTCCTTCACTGAGTTTTAAAAAACCTGAAGAAGGAGGAAATAAGCCTCCAAAACTTCGGTTTATGAATAAAAACGATTGTCTGAATTATCATATTTTTTCGGACAGCTTCATCAATATCCACTAAATTTTAAAGTTTATATTACAATTTGCCATTAGGAAAACTATTTTACTATAAGAGGTGAATAAAGTGACTTCTCCGAGTGCTTGACACTTACCTATAAGCTCACCCCCACTCGCTCAGTTGTTAAATTGACCTAATCAAACGCATCTCTTTATTGAAATGTATATTTGGATTCACCCATGAATTATTCGTATAGGGGGAGTATATAGAATTGGAAATTAGTATTTTTGATGTGGCCTCAATGTTTTCCATTTGTTTTGGTTGAATGATTTGATCGTTTTGATGAATTTATAATTTTATAAGGTGCCGAGTTAATGATAATTGTGTGTTTGTCAAATGCAGTAAATTCATTAATATTTCAATATGAATATTGCATTTAAAGGGCATGGATTTTTATATTAGGTATAAATTATGATTAACATTTTAATTAGAAAGTTGATTTTTAGAGATCCTATATTTGCTTACATGTCAGAAGGAATTTAGTCTCCTCGATAGTCGAACCCACATACCATAATAGCTATCCGAGCCATTCACAGACTTAAATAAAATTATCTATAATAAGACATTCATAAGACTTCCCCACAGCACTTGAAAACGACTTCAGAAATGGGTATCGAAACGCTGAGAGAGACTTTGAATTTAAATTGTTCAATCAAAGTGGTTTAAGTAGAAATATTTTGTTTCGAAAACACCTTAACTACTAAAGAATCAAATCTATAATATTATTATAATAATATAAAAGTAATATATAATAATCTATCTAACTATAATTATTATTATAATTGGCTAGCGCAACAGGTGACCCGGACTTGATTTTTTTTAATTTTAAAACCCACTAATAGTTCATAATAAGTGTAAATTAGTGTAAGGGTCAGATTAAAGTCGGATTGCAGCGACTCGGGCTTGCTTGATTAGTATCCACTCGACGACCCCGACCCCCAAAGGTGTTATTTTGAAAAATAAGCAACATCGTATTTCATTCTCAGCAGAATTATATAGTGTAGTCTGCTGAAAATGAAATACGATATATTATTGTTACTTCCACTGAAAGTGGAGACAGAGGGGAATGTCACTTTGGATTTCCTTCACTAACTTTCCAAAACCCTGAAGTAGAGGGGAATAAGGCTCAGAAAATTCGGTTTATGAATAAAAAGATAGTAGGTAGGTATAAATTATATTCTTTTTTTGGACAGCCTAATCAATATCCACTCAATTCACTTATCAGTACGTCTCCAAAAATTACTTCAAACTTAAAATATTTTTCCTAAAATGAGCACTAACAGATAATGAATTTTTGGAAAATTATATTTAGGAATATTTCTGTTGGTTAATTTTTCGGGCTGTTTCGGCAGCGCTTTGGTTCAATTTGAATTCGTGGAGAAAAATTGGCCGGAAATCGCTTAACGACATCATAAAGTATTAACCTGAAAAGAGGCAAAAAATTAAAATTTGTAAAAAATGAACATCATCAATGTATAGAGTACAAAATTCTCTATCGATCAGTATATACCATGACACAGTAGAATAAATATTTATTGAGATATGGAGCCACAAAAACATATTAAAACGGACAAAACTTTTGAAACAACCTAATATATTTCGATTAATAAACACAATTATTTTCGAATTCAAATTTGATATAAATTGCTCATGTCTAAATATACTGAATATGAAATCTTTATTAAAACTCGTTTTTTTTATTATTAGTTTGATCTATAAATATTTAACTCAGGACATAGATATCGTATAGTTGATTATTCAAATGTGTGCGCCTTCATAGCTGTAAGTTAATAATATTAAGGCCGCATTCGAGAAAATGTAATTATATGCATTTCAAATATTTTGTAAATATTAAATTAATAAGTACTAAATAATTAATTGATTTAAACTCTGATAATAGTTTCGGCGATAACTTTAGCAATTATTTTTAAAGATATATTATATTATATTATATACGCCAGAATGATTCTCAACAAATGCAACAAATAATAGTTTTAGACATTTATTGGAGTGGTTATTTTAAAATAATAAATGAAAAAAAAATGAGGAGTCTTAATTCTAATAGATTGAAATATATAAGACCTATGTCGATATAATACTTTTGCTTAACATGACCCCCCCCCCCACCCATTAATTTTCTGAAATTTTTGCACTCGTTGTGAATCTCCGTATACTCATATAAAATGAAAAAAAATAAAGAAATTCATTTATTCTAAAATACTCCAGTGATTATTAAAAGCTCTCTCTGTTGTGATCAATTTTATCAACTCTTTCAACTTCCTATTTGAATTAGTTTCATAATTAAACCTTTGTATGTCGAAAGCAAAAAGTTTTTATTTTAGTCTTTGAAAATATAATATTTAATAAAAATAACAAATGTATTATTGGAAAATTTGGATTAATTCAAAATACGGTTCTTAATGGGTAAAAAGGTCTTATGTTGCCTTAAGGCTGCAAGTTCACTACTCCTGATCTATAATGGGAAAGCCCTGATTTTACTCGAATCCAGCGATTCAATCGTTTTAAACTCAAATCCTTAAATACCCTATCCCAACAAGCAAACCGAGATTGAAACCGTAATGTAACCTAGGGCTATGATGGAGATGAATTTAAATAGGATGGATATGTTCAGGAGTGTAGTGGGGGAGGGAACGGCGTTCAGGCACTTTTTTTTAAAACCGAGATGTGCTCCAGTACTTTTCTAATTCTTGAAAGATTATCTTTTTTATTCAACTTTAACTTTTATTGTTCTTGTGATGGAAACTATCCAATTTAAAATTACATTTTAATTCAATTCTAATTTTAGACGCTTTTTTTGTAGCTAACTCCTTTCAACAACGTCATACATATCTCAAAACGTGATTTTTCAGGAGAGTGAAGTTAAAAGTAGAATTAAAATGTATTATAAATAAATATTTATCAATCCTCCAAATGAACTTTTTACTATGCAGCAGATCTTTTTAGATTAGTCCTGACGTTTTCTCTCTGTTTGAAGAAGAATAAGTATAAAAAATTTAAATGTTTTTGAAACATTTGCTTTTGATTATGACGTTATAGTTAAATTTTTTACTTTACCATACAGGGTATGGTCAAGTACATATTCTAATCGTGCATGAAAAAAGTGTTTTTTCCTTCAATTTTTCAAAATATCTAAAAAACGGTTGAAACTATTTTGAATAAAAAATTTGAGCGAAGCCATGGCATTTCGCACTACAAAAAAGCCCTAAATAGGTGAACATCGAAAAAATTATATTTTGAGATAATAATTGTTTTGTCAAAATGTCTGTTAGTTAGTCTGTCTGGTTGTTTGTTAGTCTGTGCGTTACCTAAATTTTGTGGACGAGCTAGCTCAAAAACTAGTGTGAATATCGAAACCAAATTTCACAGTAGTTTTGGTCCATTGATTTTTCGTATATCGGGCCACGCAGGTGGGGGCCTCCACTAACAAGAAATATTTACATAATCGGGTGAATTTAATTATAGGAACATTTACATAAAATATTTACAAAAAAAATTCAATATACAATTCCTAGCGCATGGCGATTTCCCTATAAGTTCTTCTGTTGAAGCTGTAAAAATGCATCAAAGAACACCTCATCGCCCTGAAGGTCATATCGCATAAAGTTCTCTGGGAAATTCCCAAGGCGACAAGGAGAGGCACCTCTTTATGCCACCACACTCCCTTCCATGAGAGTGTGATGGCTTCAACTCTCACAGAACCCGAGCCCACCCCGAACCTTGCCACAATGCTGCTCACCAGACTTGAGTTGCCCTAATAATAATTGATTTTGTTTCTGTGGGCAACCCCCAGTCCGAGGAGCGCTGACACTATCTGCACATCCAGAACCCACACCGACCCGTCCTTCGCCACGATGTCTGGCTTCCTGTTCCCGGCCGAGCTCTGATATAAATATTCGAACTCGACCCGCATTCCCTATTTTATTAGTTCATCAGCCAGAGGTCTATTAAGAGCTGATTAGATTTTGGTGCATATCGACCAAAAATTAAGGGGGTTGGATGGGAGGTTAAAAATTAAAAATCTAGGCCATTTGAGCAAACTCAACCAAATTGTGTACACATAATCAGTGGGCCAACAGTAATCTAAAAATGCAAAAACTAACCTCTCAAAATGGGGAGGGGGGGGGGGTCAAAAAATGAAAATATAGGTTCTTGTACCAAACTCAACCAAATTTTTTATACAAAATCAGTGTGCCCCCAGAAGTCTAAAAATTCAAAAATTAACCCCTCTCATCTACATGATTATAAATAATTTTATTAAATATTGAATATAAGTGAGGGGCCAGGTTGTATGGTAAAGTCAAGTGGAAGGCCACATCAGAACACGTTAGCTTATTTTATTGACAATAGTGTCATAGATTAAAATAGTAAAATCGATGTTTCTCACTTACTGTGCAAGAACGTCTAAAATCAAAATAAACCATAACAGGACGCCTTCGTTTTTCTTCAAACACCTACTGACATAAAACCAAATAGTAGGGTCGAGAGAGTTACTAACAGAGATGTCTTGAAAAGATCAAACACAAAGCGGGAACTCCTCAACACAATCAAATATCGGAAAATATTTTACCATGGTCACATCTTGAGAGGTAATAAATATCGACTGCTTCAATTGATTCTCAAAGAAAAAATTGAGGGTCGTCGTGGATCCGGGAGAAAACTGCAATCCTGGTTAAGAAATATTAGGGAATGGACCGGCATGCGAAGCGTGGGAGAATTGTTCCGCAGAAAAAAGGGATGTCTTCGCCAGAATGATCGCCAACGTCAGGGAGACCAGGCAAGGCACTTGAAGGAGAAGAAGTAGAAGTAGTAGGTTTTGATAGAAAAATAAGATAGAAAAATGCTCGTACATTGTGCCCAATACTGTTTTGTTATGAAATAACACACTCTTGCAATAAACAACAGGGAAATATTTTATATTTAATTGTTTGTTTTATATTATAATATTTTATATTTAATATTTTATAAAGCAGAAACGACACTTTTAGTCTCTAGCTGCTAAATATTGAGTTAAAGATATGGCGATCTTGCAGGAAAATATACTAGACTCTTTCAGGGCATTCTGAAAATAGGCATAACTAAAAATTGCCGATTTTTGAGATATGAGGCCGTCCATAAATTATATTTTTGAATTTCAGGTTATGACTGACAAC
>JALMQS010000099.1:3608313-3736411 GCA_024734495.1 Forficula auricularia | reverse complement strand
TAGTAAGCTAGAGCGTAATCGGAGCGAAACAAAACTTACTTATTTAAGTTTTGTAAGTCCAATTTGTCACATTTGGTGTAGGATAGCTGGGATTAAGCCAGCAGGCAAGAAATTGTATAGTAGGCAAATTAAAACTAACAATTAACGAAATGGCAGGCAACAAAGGAAAGATGGAACAAATGATGACTGAATGGATGCAACAAACGATGCAACAAATGAACAATATTTTAGATGAGAAGTTTCAACAATACAACAAGGAATTGGAGGAGATGTTTCAACAACACAACGATAAAATAAGCGAAATGAATTTTCAAGCCATGAACGAAATGGAAACTACGGTCGAACGTATGGTTCCGTTAGAAGTCGATGAAAGGAGAACGGTAGTGCCAAACTATGCCGTTACCTCAACTATAGAAGATGAAATGGAAGAGGTAGAAATGTTACCTACATTTGAATATGAAGTAGTAACAGCTAGCATAGTGACAGAACCGCTGTCAGAAGTTAACAAAACAATAACAGTCACGCAGACATCTACTGCTACCTCGGTAATAGAAACCGGGAGAATTTTTCAAACAATGTTGGGGGCCATATCGGGTAGCCGAGGTGTTACCAAACGCCTATCAGACAAGAACATGAGAGTGGGAGACAAATAGGGACGTTCAAGGTTAGGAGCTTAAAACCATATCATTCACCAATAACTGAATTAAATTAATAGTTGAATGTGGTCTTTAGATTAAAGGGAGGCTCAGCCCCAACTTCACATTCCTTTGAGTATCATAATTAATAACACCTTATTAGAACGAGACGTGACAGACGATCGTCCCTATTGAATGACTAAATTTGACCTAAAAACGACAAACGGACAGGTTCTGTGAAAGTGTAACAAAGGTGAAGAAATTTGTAAATACGTTCGTACTAACACTAGATTAAGTACTTACCCTTAATTTAGCCTAAGTTCGTTCGTACTAAACCTTAGACCTAAGTTACTAACTACTAAAACTTGTAAATGCGTTATTATTACTAACCTTAGTTATAAGATAACATAGAATAAGCGCGTTCATACTAATCTAGGTACTAAGCAACTAATAACTCCATCTATTAGAAAAGGAAGCCCTTAATGTTACACCGGACCAGAACGACAGACGAAATGACCTTCGGACAAAAGTTCGAATTATTTGGGGGAAACAAAAATTAGAATCATTAGCAAACATTGAATTAATTGGGATTGGGGGGGGAAAAGGTTTTGCCATGAAACAATTAATAATAATTGGGGGGGGTTTTTATTAAAAACCCAAAACACAGGTCTTAAAATTAACAACTTGAAAAGCTCAGTAGGATCCAAATACCTAATGATAAATTGTGTCACAGATCGCCAAGTCGTAACTGCACCACCTAGGAAATAGGCCATCATCTACAAATACCAAATAGATTATCTATGGTTTGGTGTCGCTAGTGAGAATCTCCGAATTGTCTTTAGTGTGAATTGTGGAGGCTGAAGATATGAAATGATCTGTTTAGTGCGCGGTACCCTGGTCCAGCATTGATAGGGAATAGTGAAGCAGTAGGTGACATTCAGTGCCACTAGCTAGTAGCAGAGAAATGGAAACGAATTGAAAAGAGAAAAGGAATTAAATGTTGTGGTTTCTAAGGAAATACTGGGTTACGACCCTAAACTGAATGATCAATCCAAAAAAGTAGCAGTAACGATTCTGTATTAGTGTGGGATTGGCCGAGATGACCAGCCTGAATGGTTATTTTGTGTAATAGGCTAAAGCCGTTTGAACTGGGATAGTGCTGGAAGGACGCATGAGCGGGATGGGATCGTGTTAGTCGATTGGTAGCCGTAGTGTGCCCTGAAATGATTATGAATGGAAGTGACAGAAGCGAGCGGATCTGAAAGAGAGGTTTGGGGATAAATTTTGTAATAGATAATTGGATTTTGCACAACATAATTTGAATGGGAAGGGGGGATTAAATGATTAATATGAAAGGGAAAATCACCCTGGTTATAATTTTTTTGTTTTTATTACAAGAACGGCAAAAGGCCACATTAGATTTAAGAAAACTAGTGAACCAAAAAGTGCACTAGTGAGAATAAAGTTCAAATCACTTTCTGTAAAGTTCAGAAATCGAATAGAAGAATATTCGATCCCTGAAGGGGGGGAATGTGACGAAACAGGCTTTATTATTAATTAATTTTGTATAATTGTAATATTTTTTTATTTTTTTGAATGACAATTCAAAGTGACATATGATTTATTATTTGAATTTATATCGAAAAGTGAACTTGATGGACATCTATTGGGAAACAAGTACTAATTAAAATCTAAGACTGATTTGTGCCGCCATCAACGGCTAATTGGGTAATTAGGTCACCCAGGTAGCGTGCAAGTAGACTGCCCTGAAAATGAACTCGTCCTCTTTGGCCTACGACCTTGATCCGAGACGCACGTGGATTACTGACCTAATCAAAACCCCATCTGTGATAGTTAAAAATCCAAGTATATCTGGAACAATCTAACGTTTTATCGTAATCTCAAGAGTTCAGTGAAAACCTCCTGTGATTCTATATCATGTGCGATTGATATTTTCAAGAAAATAGCTGTGATCTGGGAGTTATCCAAAATTCAAGCCTGCCGGTCGCGTGGAAGTGCTGTTCAGTGGTTCCAGATGCAGTGATTCGAATAGATAAGTACTTGGTACATTCTTTGATGAATGAACTTAATTAACTATTAAATTATAATAGGCAGAGAGCACAATCTTGACCCTAAGGTACTAACTTACCATAAGTAAGCCTAGAGTCGGATTGAATAAAATCAACAATTTACCAGGTTCACGTCAATAATACATTTGAAATTAATTATTAAGTTGTAAATGATATGTTAATGAATAGCCTATAATTGGAGGTATAATTAAAGAAATTAATACAATTATGTTGGTTTCCGGAAGTAGCTTTAAATAAAGATAAAAGTAAATATGAACACAATATATTAGTTTGAATGGGTATCGAGCCAAAACACAGAATTAATTTTATATAATTAATCAATAATTTAAATTCAGTAAATTTTCTATCAATTTAATTAATATAAATTTTCTTGAAATCCTAGAACAGAGTCAAAATGGCGTCCCACATTAATAATCTAGGGTATCTGATCTAATTAACCAGCGGATTGCTAAATAGTAATTATAAACTAGCGTCACTGATACCGCCCACTCTTGAACATTTGATTTCAGTGAAGTGCCCGGTTCCCCTGAAGAGGGATAAGGAAGCTCTCCTCTAATCAGCTGACTAGCTAGATTGGAAATATAGTCACAATCACGCATGGTACAGACGGATGACCCGGAAATTTTGAAGGAGCCAAAACAACATCTGTATCTAAGAGATATTCAAATTTTAAAAAATAATTTAATTTATATTTTCCATAAAAAATATTAATAATAAAGTAACTTAATATTTAAATAACCTACCCTTATTAAAGGGGATAAATTAATTTCCCACATGTGTTTGGGGCGAAAAGCCTATTTCAGCTAATGTTATTGATATAAAATTAATCATATAAAGAAAAAAAAATAAATAAAATAAAAATCATTTCTTTTTAATATAATAAGTAAACATTAGAATCAAATTTCTCGGAACTTGAAAACAACAAATCAAGTCAGATGACCAATATATTTTATGTTTCTTTAGTTAAACAAACCAATAATAATTAATAATAATAAGCCAAATATATGAACCTGAATTGTTATAAATTAAATTAAAATATAAATAAACATAACAAGTAAATAATAAGTCTAATTAAAAGAAATAAGTCATTATAATTTATTAAATTTGATAAATATAAAACACTTGATAATATTTGTTTATAAACAAAATAAGTAATTCGAATTTGTTGATATAAAAATTAGAAGTAAAATAAATAATCATTGTATTAAAATTGTCAAAACTTAATAGAAGAAATTTGAACTTTAAATTTTATTATTAATTTCAAACTAAGTTTTTTCATTTTATTTAAGAAAATTTAAATACAACTCAATTATAACAAACAAATCAATTTATCGTAATTTCATAAAGATTAACCTTTTGTTTAATTTATTAATTTTCACGAAAAGAAATTAAATGCTATTAATTATAAACAAACAAAAGAAACCCTTTTAGGAATATCAATAAAACTGAATTTCATAAATTTTAATTAACTCATTTGAATTTGTTTTTTTTTGAAATAAACCAGAGTCCATTACAATTAAGCTTTTCTTTCAGCATCCGATCACAGGTAATTTTGTCACTCTCATTCAGGCGATTTTTTTTGAATTTTTGCGGTGTTTATCTTATCGCTTCTTTGCAACAACAACAACAACCGGATTATAGCTTAAGTCATTTCAGGCATAGTATCCTCACATCCAATAGGAAGTTTAACCAGCGAGTAGGTCAGGTCGGGAAACAACATCTTAGGCGATTAAAGTCGTAACACTTAGCGAAGCAGATCACCAATTTACCACCTTAAATTTCAGCATTGCGACTTTAATAAGATTAGCCCTTTTAGAGGACTAATCTTGTCTTTATTTTTCGATACTCTCCCTGAGTTACATCTGCCTCGCAAACCAATCAGTTGTTACAACTTGCTCAATATTGTCGAATAGTCAATATTGAGGGAGAGTGTGGCAATTCGGTAAGTTAGAGCGCAAATCGGGGCGAAACAAAGCTTACTTATTTAAGTTTTGCTTTACCGATTTTGATGAAATTCACGGGTTAGGGGGTTTTTGGGGTGGCAATTCGATCTGTCACGGTCTCATCTTCGACAAAATTGTTTTTGATGGGTTTTTTCGTAATCAAATTAATTATTCTCAGGTAGACAAATCCCATTCTTAAGGTTTTAAAAAAGGTTTCCCTTTTCCTTTTGTACCCAGGCAGGCAATGGGTTGGGTTAATCCTTTTTTCTCAAAGGACTTGAAGAAGTAGTGTGATTGTGGATTTTAACATATTTTGTTCTCCCTAAACGTTAGAAATATTAATAAACGTTTTATAATTGTTATTAAAATGAACTTTATTTATTTAATAGAATAAAAAATAATCAAGAATTTACTTTTAAAATATATTTCGCATAAGCAGGTCTCAATTTTTCTGAAAAAACAATACATTTTGATAGGTTTTATTTATTAACAATTGGATGAATAAAAATGAATCATATGGTTGAATCAAAACAGGTGCAGGAGGTGGGGTGCAGTGGTGGGTGATCCGGGAGTAAGGCGAGGTTTCGGGGGTGGAGGTAGGGGGTGGGGACAGTGGGCGAATACTATATATTTTTGTATTTTTTTTTAATTTGAAAACGGCTCTCAAATAAAAATCGACCTTTTTATCAGAATTTTAAATTAATTTAAAAATAATATTAAAATAAAGCTTTTAACTGAAGGAAGAAGTTACCAAGCATTGCTCGGTATATATAAGTTATAAGTTTAGATAATTCTAGTTAAATAGTCATGTTGCTAGCATCCCGGTGGAATTTATTGGGCGGGATGCTCTCGATCTTGACACCTGCAGGAAGAAGCTTAACAAAGAAAACCAAATACTAGGAAATATAAATAAGGAAAAAGAAGAATAAGTAGAAGAAGAAGAAGAAGAAGGCCCGGGTGTAACGATTGGCCCCTGACGCATGCGCTTTTTCCTCCCATTGACTGGAATGAATGAAGGAAGAAGCCTCCGGCCGCACGTTCAGTGTTAGGAGTGACATGCTCACCGGTACTTCTTTGCTTCCACTGGCCATTGAGACATGCTGCATGGACCAACAAGCCCTCTGCAGCCTACAGGTCAGTCAGTTCAATGGACAGGGAAACCTAGACCATCTGCAGAGAGGCCTAACCGATCACGCCCTCCAAACCCTCGCTTTTAGGTTAAATCAATCGAACCAATTGGCTACTGCTGCTACTGCTACTGTTGTTGTTGTTGTTGTTATTGCTCGACTACAAATCGTTACTCAAGTTTCTCCTCAACAAGACACGTGGTCTATAATTTATTGTTTTACCATTAGAATAATAGAAAAGAACCTTTTCGATAGATATATAGGGAAATATATCTAAATTAATTATTATTAAAAGGGGTGAGATTTTTTGAGTGAATTTAGAAAAAATAAAAATTTAATTATTTTTTTATTAATTTAATAGTTTATATTAGGAAAATAAGGCCAAGATTTTATTTATTTATCAACCAACGTTTCGTCGACTTCTTCAGGGCTTATTCAATTATTTTTTTATTTTAGAATAAATCTATAGTGATTTTTAGTAATTTTTTACTTCAGTTAAAAGCGAAAATATTAATATTATTATTAATTTTAAATTCAGGTAAAAAGTTGATTTTTATTCGCAGCTAAAATAAAATAAAATTTAATTTATATTTTTTCCGACGTTTACACCCGCTAAATGGCCATCATCAAGACGTTTCACTGGGAAAAAAGTTTTAAATCTAATTGCAATTAAAAATAATATTAATATACATGGGAGATTCTTTGGTTGATCCTTTTCAATCCTGAAGGAGGCACGATCCTTCGAATTGTCGGATTTTTTTAAGAGAATGCAATTTATATTCTAATAAATTATATTATATATGGTAGAAAATCGAAAAATATTTCTAATAAATTAAATTGCTTAATTCTAATATATAATAATCTATTTGTGGGATTTAAAATTAAAAAACCAATTAATTACTAAAAGGAAATTGAATAAATATGTAATTATACATTTTTATCACACAACCACCTGTGAATAATTATTTGAATTAACAAAAAACCCATCAAATTAAACTTAGCGGAAGATGAGACTGTGACAGATCAAATTGTCAAACCAAAAAACCCCTTAACTCGTGAATTTCTCATCAAAATCGTTAGAGCCGTTTTCGAGAAACCGATTCTATATTATGGTATATACAAGAATTACTCGTTTAAGGTAGTTGTTTCGCGGCAATACTAGCAAAAAGTTAATGCTTGAGTATATAGAACAGACAATAAGGATTCATAATTCATAAGCCCAAAAGTTTTGCTGTTTATGTACGATTACTAGCCAATCTCGTCGCTCGTTTGACAAAACTGGCAACCCTGTCCGAGCTTGTATATATTTTATCATAAAAATTTCAGATAATACACATTATAAAGGTCGATTTATTAAACAAAAAGTTCTTAATAAACGATTAAAAGCTGTTGCGACAATGGCTGAAGCGAAAAAAACGTCAAAAAAGTACTAAAGTTAACCCACTTTTTAGGTTAAATAAATGCGTTGTTGCAAGCTTGTTTTTAGTGTAATATTTTCATTATACATTTTTCATTATTTATTCATTATTATCTCAGAAACTGTGTTGTAACTATGAATTAAAATTGTCTTAAAAAATTGATTAGTTATTTTTTAATTGTTAGGGGTTAGTGTTGCGTGGTGCGTGTCCGCGCTCCCCACCTAGCTGGTGGGGACCTAACAATGATTTGGACAGGGCGATGTTCGTCCCTGGTAAAAAGCCGGGCTGGGCGCCACCCGCATAGTTGGCGGGTGAGGAGCTCCTAGTTGGTGGATGGCTCCTCCTTCGATGATCAGTCGAGATCGAATTTCCTTACTTAATACATGACTGAAATATTATCAGTCATGCAAAGTGTCGCAACGATCTGACTGAGTCATCTAGCGGCCGTGTCTAAAAACTCGTAGCAAAAGCAACACGGGCCGTAACATTAATGTTGGTTTATATTTTTTTTAAATCGTAAGAAGAGTTTCTTAATTATAATTAAATATGTTTGTAAACTTTCCGATATCAGGTTTAGTGCAATGTATAAGAGTCTGAAAAACTCTATCTTTGGAATTTAATATCTCCGGTACTATATTGTTCATAAATTTCGTTTTGCCACCAATCGATGCAGAAGCATTTAAATAATAAGCTGTCTAAATTTCAAAAAAATCCTAAGAAAACCCATATGGCAGCGGTCGGGGAACCGGGGTAAATTACCCCAAATGGGGTAACAATGAAACTATCGGGGGGTAATAAGGACATTTTTAAAATTTTATATTTTATGAACTATTATAGTATTTTTACTTTGATAGCCGAGGACTGTATTCAAATTGCCTTCACGTCAAAAAGTCCTAATTTTGAAGTCATTTTAGCGAAAATGAAACAACATCATTTTTCTAAAACTTAAAAGCTTTTGAATTATGTTAATGTTTACAATTTTTATTTACTTACAGATACTTTTCATGTAAATTCCAATAAATAATATACATTTACCTTGCTTTTTTTTGCTCTTCAGAATATAGGGGTAAGATCGACCTACGCAAAAATATTTTGGGGTAATGGATAAAAATGTTCCCCGACCTCTGCCTTATGGTGAAACAACTACCTTAATATAATAAGATTTTACTTTATTTTAAAACGAATATTATTTAAATAGAATAATTGTATGTTTTTTTTTTTAATTTTGAAAATTCTATTTGATTTCGACAAACTAAAAAAAATGCAATAGTAATTGAAGAAAAAGTGAAATGTTGCATCATTCGTATCCATAGTAAATTAGTAACAGGAATAGTAGAGAATTGGAATTGGATAAAATTAAAAACACAGAGTTTTTTATTAAATGGGCCAGACGTTTCGTCAATTTATTTTGACTTCCTCACTGGCAGTTGATATTTAATTTTTAACCGTTTTTGACCGTGTGTGATTCCAATTGAAATCGTTAACTCTCTTGGGCTTTTGAGACTAGTAATACGTGACCAATGATTCAAATTGGCTCTAAACATTAAATTTCCATCCTTAATCAACAGATCCAAACAGTTGGTTGATCGATGACAATCGATTTTTAGTCATTTTCTTCTGCATTTTGTTGACATGTAGATGGTTTTAAAAATAAAGGGTTAATTTACACATGTTATCTCTGTATAAAAACGACGACAAATTTATATTTTCAATTGTTTAAGAAAAGTCCATTCGAAAATTGTTGATTAATTTTGAGCCAAGAATATGTTAAAGAAAGATTAATGATGTTTTTGTCTTTTAGTGGAATTGTTTTTTGACAAAGAGTGATAAAATGGGCCACTGAAGAAGTCACAATTAATTGACGAAACATCTGGTCCATTTGATAAAAAAACATTGTGTTTTTAATTTTATCCGATTCCATTACTAAAATGTCTGTTACTAAAAAGTGAAACTTTTCGGTACGCTTAATAATTTTTGACGCTATTTCCTTTAAAGAAGAATTAGTTTATTTCAGCCTAACAACCCCTACTCTATATATTTCGAGCTCTTAACTCATCGTCAGGAGAACATTGACTAAAGATAACATGATATTTTGAACAGAATTTATTTTAATTTTAATATGATGGACAGTTATTTATGACATAGTGTAAATATGAAAGAATTATCAGAAGGATGGAATGGCTTTAGAAAGCCGAATGACCAGATGTAGGGACAAAGGGCTGGGACAAAGAAAAGATATTTATACTTGGAAGTTGCCGAAAATTATGTATGTGTAATAAAGGAAGGCAATAAACTATAGAATGCAATGAGGGTGCATAGCGAAAATTTAATCTCTCATTTTCTATTTAAAAAAATAAATAAAATTAAAAATAAACCCACCATACACCCTCATCGCACTCCAATTCAAATTAAATATCATTGATTAAGATGTCAATTATTGGTGAAGTTTTGATGTCTGTTTGATTGTTCAAGATGTTTTGATTAAGGTGTATGGCCTTTTTAATTTCAGCTGACTCCAATAAATCCAATTTCCTACTTTTTGGAATAAAATGTAAAGGGAGGGGGTTGGTCGATGAAGGTGAATGGTTGTGGTCAAACAAATGATCTGCAAAAGCCGAGGTATAACTAAGAGGGGGGGGGGCATTTGGGTTCAAACTATTCACCTGTAGATTGCGAAGAGATCTCATATGTTCAACGTGGCGTTGATTGAAAGATCTGCCTGTTTGCCCGATATAAAATGATTGACAGTCATTACATTGCAATTTATATACACCACTCATTGTTGTTGGTTTTATTATATCGATTTTATTGTTAACCAATATGGATGAAAGGTTGTTTCTGTTATAGAATGCGGGGGTGATATTAAGTTTGCGAAACATATTAGCTATAGGGTAGCTGAGTGGAGAATGGAAATAAAGTTTTTTAAAGTTTTTTTCTTTTGTTGGGATGATGGAATATAAAATTTTTCTCCTTGTGAAACACCACCAACTCCAACCTAATTTAATTTTAACAATGTTTCACTATAAACCAACACCGCGTTCCCTAAATTTTGTTAACAACCCCTATATGGAACTTGGTACCTCGGTTAGATCTCAACTCTTTTGTCGGCGAAGCCGTTTGTAATTTTTCTCCTTGTGAAACACCACCAACTCCAACCTAATTTAATTTTAACAATGTTTCACTATAAACCAACACCGCGTTCCCTAAATTTTATTAACAACCCCTATATGGAACTTGGTACCGGTTAAATCTCAACTCTTTTGTCGGCGAAGCCGTTTGTACCGAACATGGCCCCCTTTTTCACATTTATTTTTTTGGTCAGATATCATTAATTTTTGAAAAGTTTTATCCTTCTTCATTTTATGTCCTGAAGAAGGGAAAGTTTCGCTTTTTCAATTTCACTCTTTATTAACGTCCCAAACATTACCACCAAAACCGAGCATTACAGAAATTTTTAGCACAAAATTCACCCCGTTCATTTCATGTCCTGATGAAGGGAAAGTTTCACTTTTTCAATTTCACTCTTTATTAATGTACCAACATGCCAAGATTTAGCATTCCAGTGTCATTATATTTTATATATTTTAATTGAGCCTATAAATTTTACCCCTTCATTTCGGGCCCCGAAGAAGGCAAAGTTTTGGTTGTTCAATTTATTCCTTTATTAATGTGCCAATCTTTACCAGTAGGTATGCCAAATTTCAGCATTCAGCTAGAAAGCTTGATTGTATAATAGTTTCACTATATGTTAATAAGCCTATAAATTTAACCCCTTCATTTTATGTCCTGAAGAAGGGAAAGTTTCGATTTTTCAATTTCCTCCTTTATTAATGTACCAAGCTTTACCAGTATGCCAAATTTCAGAATTCTAGGTTTATTGTATTTCCACTATATGTTAATTAAGCCTATATAATAAATTTCACCCCTTCATTTTAGGTCCTGAAAAAGAGAAAGTTTCACTTTTTCGATTTTTCCCTTTAATTGTAGCCCAAACTCTACCAGTATGCCAAATTTCAGCATTCTAGGATCAGCGGAAATACTTTAGGTTTTTGATATGTCAGTGTGTCAGTCAGTGAGTGAGTCATCAGTCAGTGTTAAAAATGGCACTTTTCAGACCTTAATAGCTCAAGAACTATAATTGGTTTATTCATGAAATTTGGGATTCTAGGTGTTCCAGTGGGCCTTATTAGACATGCAAAATTTCAAGTGTGTAGGTCTAATGGTTTTTGAGTTATGGGGGGGGGGGTCGAAAGTAGCTCGGAATGGTTCGTGTAAATATACACATGGCAGATGCGTCGCCCGTTTTTCCGAATTTGGATGACACACTGCCGTGTGTCTAGATTTTGAGATTAAAGGATAAATTTTAATGACAAATCTTCAGATACATTAAGTAAAAGATTTAATGAAGATGAGCACCTGAAGGGATTTCTACAAATTCAACAATTTAAAAAGGCATATCGTCGCCTTAGAGTGTAAACCTGCTAACTCCATTTTTTATCATATATGACATATTAACACCGTTCGAAAGAAAAAGAGATGCAGCATCTTCCAAGTAAAAGTGATACTTAAAATTACGATCCTAAGATTGTATAAAAAAATGTGAAAAATAGTTTCTTTCCATAACAACAATATTAAATTTTGTTTGTTTTTTGTCTGCTTTGTAAAATTTCTTTGTTGTGAGTTAGCAGGTTTACACTCTAAGGCGACGAATATTAAAATTTGGAATTAGTGCGTAGTTTCTAATATGAATAATAATATTAGTAGATAATATTGCCTTCTAATGAGACATTAAACGCGATAATAATAATTGTTAGATAAAATCACATTTTCACTTTTATGTTATTATTATCTCAAGGATAAACTTGATAGTTATATGTAAAATACTATAGAGTATAACTCTGAGTAAATGAGACTCTTAGAGCCGGTTGTATGTCGCAAAGTAAATGTTTTTACCACGAACACATGGGTAGATGGTAAATGGAGGGACTGGGATGGCCAATCAGATGCCAGGCCCTGTCAGTGCCTGGCATCTAATTGGCCATCCTAGTCTCTCCATTTACCATCTACTCTGTGTTAGTGGTAAAAAGCATTTACTTTGCGACATACAACCGGCCCTTAGTCGAGTTAAATACGACTTCTATTGAAATCCGATGGTATTTTTAAACATGTAATTTCGATTCTTCGATTTTAGCCAAACTCGTGAGGTACTTCTTCTAATCTCTAGATAGCTTAAGTTTCAAATCACAAAGCTCTGCGACTTAAGGTATACGATATATGAACGATTAAAATATTTATTTTGCGACATGACTAATTTATACACGACTAATAATTTATGAGATTTGATAAGTACACCAATTGTAAAAAAAAATCGAGAGCCGTTTTTGAAAAAAATCACAAAAAAAAACGAGTTTGTGATTTTTTAAAAAAAAAATTCCCCAAAAATAGCGCACATACTTTAGAATATACATGTGAAAGTAATAATTTTTATAAAAGAAAATAAATAAAACCGACTTCAAAAAAACTAAATGCAACAAATAAAATAATAAGAACTCAAAAATAAAATAAAATGCACTAAAAGGTATAAAATAATTATCTTATTTAGTTACAACTAAACGACGAAATATTAACATGAAATCACTTTTTGAAGTCGGTGCCAAACATATACATTTTATGAATCGAACTCGACGGATCTTACTTAGTACGTTTGGCGGGTAATCTCGCATATATAGTTTGTTTAGCACCGACTTCAAAAAGTGATTTCATGTAATAATTTCGTCGTTTAGTTGTAACTAAATTAGATAATTGTTTTATACCTTTTAGTGAATTTTATTTTATTTTTGAGTTCTTATTATTTTATTTGTTGCATTTAATTTTTTTGAAGTCGGTTTTATTTTTTTTTTTATAAAGTTTATTTTTATTTTTCTCTTTTTATTGATGATATTAATAGTGAATTAATATAATACCTTGCATGGATCTCGTAAAAACGTGGAATTGGAAATGATAATAAAATTCAATTCATAAATATAGAAATTCTCTCGAAACGTTTGTGGGTTTTAAATGAATGTTATAAGATTTTTTTTTATAAAAGATTTTATTTATTATAATTTCGATTATTTGCTCATAAGAATTAGAGATTTACGTTATTTTGTCATTGATCATATCATTCAGAACTTGACCAAATTAATATGGGACCACTCTTAAAGGTAACCCTTTTCCAATAAAAAAAGAATGATCGAAATCGTTCTACGTGGGGAAAAGTTTTCGCTGAACATACATAAAATAAATAAATAGTTAGGTATCTTGACTATCTTCGAGCTATACTGATCCAAACGCAGAAAGAATCATCAAAATCGGTTCACAATTGGCGAAGATATCAGGTAACATAGAAACAAAAAAAAATTCATTTGAATTGAGAACCTCCTCCTTTTTTGAAGTCGGTTAAAAATAGAAACACATCTTTCAAACTCAATCTTCTAGGTACTATACATTAAATAATCAATGAAATTTTTTCAATATAATTAAATTTATTAGTCAAGCAGATCACTCCCCCTAAAATTTTCAGAGTGCGTACCGACGTGTGCGACTTAAAAAAAAGTTTTCAAATTTCTTTTCAATTATACAATGCTAAAGGTTTAAAAGAAGGTGAACTTGAAACGATCTCTAATTGATTGATTCCTAGTATATTTAGTATATTTGTGAAGATTCCGTAAGTCTGTCTAAATTGATTAAATAGATTGGATAAATAACTGGCGTGTCCTATTGACACTGTCCTACTAGTTTAAGAGCATCAGAGCTACATTCCGAGAATGGTTAGCAACTCTCTTAATAAATCCCGCCGATGCTAATCAATTTATCATAAAGAACGCAAATAGGAGTCAACAACCATGATTCAATCAGAGAGAGGCAGGCGCCTTTAAATTGATTAATTGTTAAATTTTACATTAACTTTATTTGATTTAGGTATTTAAGAATTTAGAAATTAAGGCCAAATTCATTGCAAGTATAGTTTGACTTAAAATAAAGTATCAATGAATTAAAATTGGAGGAAAAAGTTAAAACTCTCCGGTTAGAACTATCAAAGTAGATAATAAGTATATACTGGGTGTCCCGTATCACAAGGATAAAACGTGAATTTTTTTAATAAAAAGTTTCATCGTGTACGAGTTATCGCCATTTTTTGAAAATGCTGACAATCGCTACCCTGCCCTAAATATTGAGATGCTGTAGCTACAAATTTACATATTTTATTATTCAAATTTTTGTTACGCAATTCTGAATAACCCTGCTATTGAGTAGAATTCAAAATAAAACAATAAGAACTATACTTTTGGAGAAAAAAATATTTTTGTAAGAGTTATGTTTTAAAAAATGTTCTTCAGCTGACTATGAATCATTTTTAATGTAAAAAAAAGTCTACAATCCTAGCATGTCAAGTTATTTAAAAAATTAGCCCATTTAGTCGAGATTTCAAAATGGTACTTATACTTCTTTAGAAAACAAAATATTTCTATTTTTTGGCAAAATTAGCTAATTTAAAAATATATTTTGATAGTGGTTATTTATTTAGGTAATATGTTAATCAATTATGTCACATCTTAATTCAACTAATCTTTGGCTATTATAGATATTAATATGACAGTTTTATTTACTTTGTGTGGTGGGGGTCAGATAGGCTAGGCGGTAGCGTGACAGCGAGCTAACCAGGGACCCGGGTTCGAATCCGACTCGAGGCATCCAGCTAAAATCTGACCCCGGGGTAGAGACAAATTTTAAAAAATATAACTAGTATCGTAATTAGGCTTATGGCTAGAAAGGCCGAAAAGCCAAAAAAAAAAAAAAAAAAAAATTTACTTTGTTTAAGCCACCATGCATAACCTCAAATATACCTCGAACGATGAAAATATAATAATATTGATAGTTCATCATCATTGAGTATACAGTCCTAAGACTGGTTTGATGCAACAATCCGTCTCCACTCGACTCTGTCCTCCGCCAGCTGTTTAACCTCTCTAAATGTCTGGCATCCCATATCCCCAATTATTTGGTTGAAATATTCTAATCTGGGTCTTCCCCTTCCCCTTTTCTTTCCCACCTCCCCCTCCAAGATATCCCTAAGCAGTCCCCCATGTCTCAGTGTGTGCCCCATCATCTGACCTCTTCTCTTCTTCAGACTCTTCCACAAGGTTCTTCTTTCTCCGATTTTCCAAGAACTTCTTCATTTGTGATTTTATCCATCCATTTGATATTCATCATTCTTCTGTAGCACCACATTTCGAAAGCCTCCAATCTCTTTCTCTCCGCTTTTCCAATTGTCCAGGTTTCACACCCGTACATGGCTATGCTCCATACATATGTCTTCAATAGCAACTTCCTGTTTGCTAAGCTGATTGAGGAGGAGCATAGTAGTTTTTGTTTTTGAATTAAACCCCATTTTTGCTTGGGCAATTCTTGATTTAATTTCGTTTTTGCTCCTCCCATCCCATGTTATTTTACTTCCTAGGTAGCGGAATTCCTTAACTCCTTCTAGGTTTTCTTGGTTAATTTTGATGCATTCCTGTCTCGTTTGTTCTTTTTTTGTACATACTAGGACCTTGGTTTTATTCTTGTTTATTTTCATTTTGATTTCTTCTATTAGGATTTGGTTAATTCCATTCAAGGCGTCCTCTAATTCAGCGATCTTTTGACCTTGGATTTCTATACCTGTATCAATTTTGTCTTTGAATTCTTTAATCGCTTCTTCTATGTATAAGTTGAAAATCATGGGTGACAGCACACATCCTTGTCTTACACCTTTTTTTATTTTGGCTTCTCTTTGTTCATCACCAATATTTATAATTGCCGTCTGGTTTTGATATAGATTGTAGATTAGTCTTCTCTCTCTGAATTTTATTCCCGCCTGTTTTAATATTTTAAACATAATTTCCCAATTGACGTTATCGAATGCTTTTTCTAGGTCTATGAATCCGATGTAGACAGATTCTTCCCTGATAAAAGCCCTTTCTATTATTAGTCTAAGAGAGAGAATTGCTTCTCGGGTGCCTCTGTTTCTTCTAAAGCCGAACTGGTCTTCCCCCAGATTTTCTTCAACTCTTTGTTCTATTCTTCTTTGGATTATTTTGGTTAGGATTTTGGAGGCATGTGAGGTTAGGCTAATGGTCCTGAAATTTTCACATTTATCCGCGCCTGTCTTTTTGGGAAGTGTGACTATTTTGTTTTTTTCGAAATCTTTTGGGATGATTCCCAATTTATAGATTTTGCTAATTAGTTCAAAAAGTTTGTCACGTGCCTTTTCTCCAGAGTTCTTTAGGATTTCAGCTTGTATATTGTCTATTCCGGGTGCTCTATTATTTTTTAGTTCCTTCAAAGCTGTCTCGAATTCTGACCTGAGTATGGGGTCTCCTAATTCGTTTTCGTCCACAGATTCTTCTTCTTCTATTGGGTTCATTGTTTTTTCTTCTCCATAGAGTTCTTCTAGGTGTTCCTTCCATCTATTTGCCTGTTCGTTTTCGTTTAGAATAATGTGGCCTCCTTTATCTCTTATGTTCTTGCTTTTTGGCTTGTCTTCTTGAAAATTTCTTTTTATTGCCCTATAGGCTACATCAACTTTTCCCAATACTAGATTTTCGTTGACTTCTTTACATTTTCTTGAATCATTTTTTCTTTTGCTTTTCTACATTCTCTTATAACTTTCCATCTTAATTTTTTATATGTTTCTTTCCCTTCTTCGTCTTTTCTGTTCTTAAATTTTCTTCGTTCGTCAATCAGTTGCCGTATTTCGTCTGTTACCCATGGCTTTTTAATTTCGTTTTTCTTTGATTGAAGGACTTCGTTAGCTGTTTCAGTCAGGCTTGATTTCATGTCATTCCATTCTTGTTCGATTTCATCTTCTTTATTATTTGTGTGTGTTTTTTCTTCCAGTTTCTTATTCATTACGTTTTCGAAGAGTTTTTGGGTTTCCTTATTTTTTAATTTAGATATATCCCAGTTTTTTCGCGACCGCCCTTTTTTATTAGTTTTTTAAATTTTAGTTGGCATTTCATCGCAATTAGATTGTGATCACTAGCTATATCAGCCCCAGGATAACTTTTGCAGTCCTTTAATTGATTTCTGAATCTTTGTCTGACTAATATGTAATCTATTTGAAATCTCCCCTTGTCTAACGGCATTTTCCACGTGTAGATCCTTCTTGGATTGATAGTTACTTACGTATATATATTTTTTTAATTCAATCCTGGTAATCAATAATTCTCATCATATGTCAAATAAAGTTCACAAAGTAGCTTAAAATAATTTCTTCACTAGTTTATAACATTTATCATATACAAATAGTCCGAGCTAAATGAGGCAAAAGTACCTATTTAGAACCACCAGACGGCGATACCAGTCATGCACCCAGCCAATACTTATTATAATATGTGTGATGACGTGATTTTTTAAATTTTGGGTCAATCCATTTCAAATCACCCAGGTGATGTTGCTCATGATTTTATATTTTCGTGATTTTTATATCACGAGTTCCCTATAGGTAGAGAGTCACAAAACCGTACTTGAAAAAAATTTATATGCCATAGTTTTTTTTTGGCAGCCATTTTAAAATGGTGGTTGGGCATATTTTAATGAAAAACGTGGTTTGCGGAAAGTTTAATTGCCAAGCTATTTTTAAAGATAGCAGAATAATTCAAAAACCAGTGTATTCAGCATGAAATGAACTTCAGGAATATATTATTTTAATTTTTCTATCATGAAAGAGAATCAGTCAAACTATTCCTGTAAAAACTCGGAAAAAATGTATAAATCGTTACTTTTTAAATCCATAAATTTTTATGAAGAAAAAGAAACTCACTAATAATAAGATATTCCTGTGTTGTATACTTATATAACTACCTGCAGTATAAGTTGTAGTTCTGGGAATGCACTCGTTTTTTTCTAGAGCTTTTCAAAAATGACCGAAACCCTTTAAATGTCAATTTTCACAGGTCAATATCTGAAAAGGGACTGAATGAAAAAATTGAAAATTTTACAAAATGTTCTTTATACAAATAGGAATATCTCACAAAAAAATTATGACTGACACTCAACTACATTTAGAGTAATAGAGCAGTGAATTTCAGTAAAAACGCTACCCTGCTACACGCTCATGCAGTGTCAAGCTTGCAAATAAGGGCTTGAAATTATTACAATTGACATTAGTCGAATGATGATTAAATCATACATACTATAAATGAACAAATATTTCTTAATTTAAATAACAATGGGCAGTGATAAGAATAGGAGTTCTGATTCTTTAACTTGATTTACCGATCATTTGTTGTACTACACTTGCGTACAGAATACACACAATCAGAGGCGGGATCATATAAAAATATAAAATCATGAGCATCAAATTTTATTTATATTGAGCGACTTGAAATGGATTGACCTTTTTTCTAGTAGTTCAAAGGACAAATAAAATTTATTAAAATTAGTAAATTTAAATTATTATTTTAAAACACGTATCCCCCTCTTGTCAGCTGGTAAATATATAATTAAAAAAAGTAACATATTAAAAAATAAGTAAATCAACTGCGGAAGGCAAATAAATTTATTAACTAATTCTGACTATTAATTCTATAAATTTAGAAATTAATTTATTATTTTTTAAACAAAAGAAACTTGAAATTGAGCACCCGGTAGAATTCGAACCTGTGATACCTTCTGTATATAGCCCAAGAAACCATATTAAAAAATATTCATTTTTGATTTAATTACTTTTAAGTAATAGGTACTATATAATAGATTAGTTAAGGTTGTTTTAAAATTCAAATTTGTAAACAAAAACAAAACTACCTATATATTTTTTTTATTAATAGAAATATTATCATCAAAGAGAGTCAAACCCACACGATTACGTAGAATAGTATATGCGAAATGATATAAGGAAAAGTGAATTCGATTACTTTTGCAGTCGCCTGAGAGGCTCATTCAGACAAGAATGCTTTGCCTGAGCTGACATACACAGTGAGTGCTAAGTGCTAAGTGATATTGTGAATTATCGCGCTTATTAATTAAACGACCATTCATAATATTAGTGAAGAAACCAAGATTTATATTGATTTTTTATCATTTTATGGGTATGTATTACAAATTTGATAACGGAAATTTAAAAAAATAGTTGTAAACCATGGCGAATTCATTTTTGGTTGAGTGGGGGAATTTTGGAATACAAATAATTTTTTTTTTTAATTGACCTTGTCCATTAGAAAATTTGGTCATCAAAACATATAATACAAATAAATTACAAAATTTACATATAAATAGTAAAGTAATTTAAGAGATAATTTGGAGCATAATAAAAATATGTAATTTTCACTTTTTTTATCTTTCCTTAACCCTAGAACGACTCAAACCGAGCCTGACAGGCCAGGTCACAAATTTTCTTTTCAATAACTTTCAGAAAAGGGGTCCCATAAATTCCAAGTTTTTAATACTCCAGCATTAATTTTAAAGGAATTTTCTAAATAAAAAATTATATACCTAATATTTTCTTGGAATCACTTTACACAAGTCACAAACGGGCCTCTCAGACCCCGGAGTTTTTCTATGTATTAAAACAGTAAAAAAAGTATTAAATTGAAAGTTTTTGCCGAGAGTAGCAGAATTTTTATATATTGAAGGAGACAATAAAAGAGTGTGTCCGAGCCAGAATCAAAACCAAAATTAATAATCCCATACTATGGAAAAATTTCGGAAACTTTAAAATTAAAATTCAAAACTTTAGGATATCAAACTATTTTCAAATCCTCTAGAACATTGGGATCTGATATTTGCAATAATAAGAAAGACAAAATTCAAAAAATGGACAAAAAAGGTGTCTATTCCATAACATGTGGAGAATGTGATTCGACCTATATAGAAAAAACAGAACGAAATTTAAACACGCGCATTTCGGAACACAAAAGGGTTTTTAAAGGGGGTTCAGGGCATAGTGCATTTGAAGACCATTTAATCTCCGAGAAACATTGTTTTCCAGATGAATCAAATATTAAATTAATTAGATCAGAATTAGATCCCTTAAAAATTAGTATTTTCGAATCGTTAGAAATTTTAAAATCATACAATAATTCACCAAAAAAATTCTTAAATCGTAAAATAGAAATTCCCGAAAGCTTTATTTTAAAAATAGCTGCTAAAATATAAACTTCACGAACGCCACCTACAGTCAAAATAATAAAACAAGTATAAATGTCAATTCTTAACTTGCCCACCCTGTGTAATTTCTTAACCTAACCACATGAAAGATGTTAACCTTTCATTCATAAATTAATTCCTGTGAATGCATTGTAATAGACTGATGAAGAGGGCAAAGCCCTCGAAACTATAGTCTCGTTATAAATAAATAAAATTTATAATTCCAGCAGAAGACACTCTTTTATTGTCGCCTTCAAAAAAAGTATTGATATATTATTTATCTGTATATAAATCTTAATTTAAATTAATAATAAATGAATATACTTATTGTAAAATGTGTTATAAAACAATTAAAGATATAGTGGACCTGACAGGCCCGACTCGCGACTTTGCGTTTGCGAAAAAACGTGTGCGTTCTAGAGTTAATATGTCTAAATAAAAAAATTGTATAGATTTAAATTACAATTTTTTTTAAACTAGAGATAAATCCAAGAAAATTTTTGAATATATCATGGTTATCAAACATATTAATTAAAACTATTTATATTTGGAATTTAAAAATCTATATCTTGTGCAAATATTCTGGCGTAATAGTATGGCCTATCCACAGCCTAATTATTTGAACTGAATACAATTCGAATGTATGAAACGAAGGTTTCTTTGGTATTTTGTGCATTATATTAAAAAGATGTTGCCTTTGATCTGAGATGAAGATTTCCAATATTTTTGCCATTCATCATTTGATTTGATTTTATAAAAAATTTTATTTCAGGAATACTGTCCCTCAAATCAAAAGGAGTTCCCTGAGTGACTATTGTGTTGTCAGTGATCCCGCGATGTCCAAAAATCCATAAAAACTTCAAATTTTTGCCAGAATTCGATAATGATATGTGTTTGTTCAGAGATGAGGGGCCGTCCATAAATTATGTCACAGAGTAACGATGGGGGCGGATTCTCAGATATGTATTAAAATGTGACAAGGGGGCCCGGGGGTCTTAAAAATAGTGATGAGCAGAATTGGTCTTGGTCTTGGTCTTGCTTTGCTCATCACTAATATTAATACTCAAAATCAAAATAATAATAAATTTTTCTTAAAAGTGATCAGGACTTTCTAAACACCCTATAGAAGACTTTACAAACATACCCTCTGCCTATATTAATTAGTGATGAGACGAAGTGGTCTTGGTCTTGCTTTGCTCATCACTAATATTAATACTCAAAATCAAAATAATAATAAAATTTTTCTTAAAAGTGATCAGGACTTTCTAAACACCCTATAGAAGACTTTACAAACATACCCTCTGCCTATATTAATTAGTGATGAGACGAAGTGGTCTTGGTCTTGCTTTGCTCATCACTAATATTAATACTCAAAATCAAAATAATAATAAAATTTTTCTTAAAAGTGATCAGGACTTTCTAAACACCCTATAGAAGACTTTACAAACATACCCTCTGCCTATATTAATTAGTGATGAGACGAAGTGGTCTTGGTCTTGCTTTGCTCATCACTAATATTAATACTCAAAATCAAAATAATAATAAAATTTTTCTTAAAAGTGATCAGGACTTTCTAAACACCCTATAGAAGACTTTACAAACATACCCTCTGCCTATATTAATTAGTGATGAGACGAAGTGGTCTTGGTCTTGCTTTGCTCATCACTAATATTAATACTCAAAATCAAAATAATAATAAAATTTTTCTTAAAAGTGATCAGGACTTTCTAAACACCCTATAGAAGACTTTACAAACATACCCTCTGCCTATATTAATTAGTGATGAGACGAAGTGGTCTTGGTCTTGCTTTGCTCATCACTAATATTAATACTCAAAATCAAAATAATAATAAAATTTTTCTTAAAAGTGATCAGGACTTTCTAAACACCCTATAGAAGACTTTACAAACATACCCTCTGCCTATATTAATTAGTGATGAGACGAAGTGGTCTTGGTCTTGCTTTGCTCATCACTAATATTAATACTCAAAATCAAAATAATAATAAAATTTTTCTTAAAAGTGATCAGGACTTTCTAAACACCCTATAGAAGACTTTACAAACATACCCTCTGCCTATATTAATTAGTGATGAGACGAAGTGGTCTTGGTCTTGCTTTGCTCATCACTAATATTAATACTCAAAATCAAAATAATAATAAAATTTTTCTTAAAAGTGATCAGGACTTTCTAAACACCCTATAGAAGACTTTACAAACATACCCTCTGCCTATATTAATTAGTGATGAGACGAAGTGGTCTTGGTCTTGCTTTGCTCATCACTAATATTAATACTCAAAATCAAAATAATAATAAAATTTTTCTTAAAAGTGATCAGGACTTTCTAAACACCCTATAGAAGACTTTACAAACATACCCTCTGCCTATATTAATTAGTGATGAGACGAAGTGGTCTTGGTCTTGCTTTGCTCATCACTAATATTAATACTCAAAATCAAAATAATAATAAAATTTTTCTTAAAAGTGATCAGGACTTTCTAAACACCCTATAGAAGACTTTACAAACATACCCTCTGCCTATATTAATTAGTGATGAGACGAAGTGGTCTTGGTCTTGCTTTGCTCATCACTAATATTAATACTCAAAATCAAAATAATAATAAAATTTTTCTTAAAAGTGATCAGGACTTTCTAAACACCCTATAGAAGACTTTACAAACATACCCTCTGCCTATATTAATTAGTGATGAGACGAAGTGGTCTTGGTCTTGCTTTGCTCATCACTAATATTAATACTCAAAATTAAAATAATAATAATATTTTTCTTAAAAGTGATCAGGACTTTCTAAACACCCTAGACTTTACAAATACACCCTCTCCCTATATTAATAAGTGATGAGCTTGGACTGCAGTCTTGGTCTTGGCCTTGCTTTGCTCATCACTACTTAAAAATTGTAAGGTCACAAATGTTAAATTGAAAAATTTTCAAATATAGATATTTTATAGATTTCAGGTTATTATTATTCCAACCTGAAAATGTTGGTAAAATAAATCTAGACAAAAAGTTAGAACCAATTTGATCGTGTGACGTCACAATACATGGGGGCTTGATAGAGGGATGGCTTAATTTTTTTGACCCACTATGGCTAGTTTCAATTTAGAACACCAGATAGCGTATCGGAATTCTCATTTTCCCAATAAATATACAAGAATTTCTCATAATCAGTAGAGATTGTGGTGTTGGTGCAAGGTGAAACATCTTTAATAAAGATAAGAGTAAATAAATATTTTATTTAATATGGATTTACTATGAGTTAAGGATACTGGGACACTTATTTCACATTAAAATTAAAAAATTAAAAGATATAAAATTTTTTTTCTTTTTCAATATATATATTTCGGGCTATCGACCCATCTTCAGGAAATACAGAAAGTAACTGAATAAGTGACCCAGTATCCTTAACTCATAGTAAATCCATATTAAATAAAATATTTATTTACTCTTATCTTTATTAAAGAATTTCTCATTTAATTAATATAAAATAAGCTGTCAAATTGTCGTTTAAAAACAAATTAATTTATTAATACCTTGAGAAACTTAATTTAAATTAAAATAAAATATTAAATATCCCAGAAATGCCTAGCTGGCCGTGCGTGGCTTAATTTTTTGGCCCATAGTCGCTAGTTTCAATTTAGACCACCTGATAGAGAATATCGTAATTCTCAGTTTCCCATTGGATACTTGGCAGGGGCGTGGTTGATTTTTAGCCCACAGTGGCTAGTTTCAATATAGACCACCAGATAGCGTATCGGAATTCTCATTTTCCCAATATAAAACAAATATTATACAATATTTTTCAAAGTTTTTTTTTCTCTACAACTATTTTTTGCCGGCCCCCTAAAACCTGCCAATCTGTTTGGGCCTACTATTACTTTTTATAATATGTGTGTGAAATCATTATTAGCGTCAGTTGCTTTTGCAAAATTGCTAGCTTTCTATTTTGGATCATTTTGATTGGTCGTCCATTTAAACCCGACTCTCCGGAGAAGAAAAATATTATTATTATGAACAGCCAATAAAAAGCGAAAGAAAGACGAGAAGATAAGAGAATAGCTGGTTGTGAAGAAATAAAAAAAAAAAAACAGGGCAATAAAAGTCAACCGAGAGCCAATACAAAAAAAAAAAAAACGGTGAGGACAAAATGGCGAAGGCTGTTAACAAAATGAAGGGCGGAGGGAATACGACCCCCCGATGAATAGAGGCAAAATAGGAGCCTTTTTAATGAGATATTTGACTCTAAATGGAGGCTGAATTTTTTCTTTGATCATTCGTTGTGCCTGGAAAATAGTACTATAATATCAATAAATAAATTGTATTATTCGATACACTTGGGATTTAATCTTACATTTGAGTTAAATTATAATTTCTTAACTGTATTACATAAATAATTATTTGTAATTATCTATTAGTGACGCTTAAAACAAATAAAATGATAAAAACGCCTGTTTTTTTATGATAATGATGAGAGAAGGAGTTACACCAAAAAGGTGGAATCCCTAAAGGCCTGGGTTGGCCCTCCATCGTGAAAAGAAGAAGAAAGAATTTTATGGGTTGGGCGGGGATCGAAGGTATCTGTGGATACGGGTCTTAAATAGCTGAAGGTTATAAGTCGCGGGAAAGATGGTGGCATGGGAGCGAGTTCCAGTCTCTGGAGGTCATAGGGATAAAAGAGTTGGCGAAAGCGCTTGTTCGACTTTTATTCCAATTTGACAGCGAAGGGGTGCTGAGCGTTCAGAAAACCGCGTGTTTCTCGTAAAGAGGGCATTAGGGGGGATAATTGATTTCAGTTCGACTGAACAGACACCGTGATAGTATCTGTAGTACAGGGAAAGGGCAGAAACGGTTCTTCGGTGAGCTAGGGAGTCGAGTGAGTTGGTTAGAGCCGGGTCTCCTATTAGTTTAATTGCTCGCTTCTGAATTGCATCCAGTGTAGCAAGAGAATGCTTGGAGGCACCCCTCCACAGATGAGAGCCATATTCGAGACAGGAACGAATTTGAGCCTTATACAGTATACCTAAGAAGTTGACTGGGAGTATAACAACGTCTAGACCTAAATAGGAGACCAAGCTTGCGCGCTGCACCTTTAGCAGTGGTTGTTGATGCTTTTATCATAACAAGGATTTTTTCTAGGATCGTTTGGTATGGTGTGGGTATTCCAAATCTAAGTTTGCGACCTCGAAAGTGTGGGGGATAAATTTTGGTGGCCGAAAAAACCTCGAAAATTTTCGGACTATTTCCAGTTTTTTCTCTTATAACTTGAAAACAGTTCATATTTTCTAAATAACCCTTCTATAGTAAATTAAAGTGGACAAAATTTCGCGTCGATAAAAAAAAATACAAAATTGGTCCAATTTTAATGGAAGATCCAAAAAACAGCCCCCGGGATCACTTTTGAATACCCCAAAACTTTTTTCGATTTTTCCCATTTTGACCATTAAGGGGCACGTTTTATACAATTCTATACATTTTTAAACTATGTAGATTAAATTTGCTACAATTGAAACAAAGTTTAATCTTAATTGGATAATGGTAACCCGTGCCGCAATAATGTTGAAGTTTTGAAAAAATGCAATTTTTTGCAAAAATCCCAGTTTTTCCGTCATAAAATGAAAACCACTCATCCTAGAAACTTTTAATCATAATTTTTATTTAATCGACGTACAATTTTGTCATGTTTAATTTACTATAGGGCGGTTATTTACAAAATATGGACCGTTTTCAAGTTATAAGGGAAAAACTGGAAAAAGTCTGAAAATTTCGAGGTTTTTTGGCGACCAAAATCTGTCCCCCACACTTTCGAGGTCACAAACTTAGACTTGGCATACCAAACGATCCTAGAAAAAAATATTTTCCAGCAATTAATGTAAGCTGAAACACTTTTTGGATCCTCTATTTACCGGGCTATTAAAATCTCTCGGTGATTTTAACACACCCTTGGGTATTGAACACTAGTACTAAAAAGCAATCTATAAATTCATCTTCTAGATCGAACGTGTGCTATCTGGGCTTATCCTCTGCGTATGATTTATGTATAAACGAGATTTTCTTAATCGTTTTTCATAGATCAAGAGCCCACGACAGCCAGACCTTCGTTATTTTATAAAAGCTGAAAGTTTTTCTGTGCATGTCCCCTATACAGGTAAGAACGACCAGCGACTATAGAGTTTGGGTTGTGGTTACTTTGGCAGGTAACAGGTAATAAAGGTGTATAAAATAGTACTTTAAATTCGTTAAAGTATAAAGCTCAATTTTTTTATATTTTCTTCGGGATAACTTTAGAAATCTCGTCATCCATTGCCGGACACTTATGACAGTTGCTACCCCTGCCAGACACCCCTAAACTATAATAACTTTCGTTATAATATAAAAACTAAATTTTATAAATGTTACTTGGCGACCTATAAAAAATGTTACCTCAATAGGCGGACAGTTTTAATGGTTTTTACATAGATTTTTGACATTTCGGTTATTATTGATAACCATTGGTGAAGACATGGAGGAATCGTCTTAAAGTCAAAAATAACCATCGATTCTTATCTAATACTAGAGGAATAACCTTATTGCATTCCATTTTTGTTGTTTTGACTATTAATGGCAACCTCCACTGAAAACGTGGAAGAATCGACTTAAAATCAAAAAGAAAGTTTAGGGGTGTCTGGCTAGGGGTAGCAACTGTCATAAGTGTCCGGCAATGGATGACGAGATTTCTAAAGTTATCCCGATGAAAATATAAAAGAATTGAGCTTTATACTTTAACGAATTTAAAGTACTATTTTATACACCTTTATTACCTGTTACCTGCCAAAGTAACCACAACCCAAACTCTATAGTCGCTGGTCGTTCTTACCGGTATAGGGGACATGCACAGAAAAACTTTCAGCTTTTATAAAATAACGAAGGTCTGGCCGTCGGCGTCGTGGGCTCTTGGGCTATCAATAAATAATACTAAAAAAGTTTTTCAATATCGCAACAAAATTGAATCGATTTATTTATTAAGAAAAGAAACTTTACTTAAGAATTTTTTTTAAAACATAGAAGATTTATAAATATTTCATATTTAATAGGGGGAAATACATAGACGTATCTATTATATATTATATGGGTATAGCTAAGTATATAATTATATGTTTACCCTTGAACGTGTCAATCAAAATTTTTAAATTATTCGAAATGTTGACATAAGGATTTAAAAATAAAATTCTAATATTATTAATGTATTTTGCATCTTTTACGTCTTCACACTCTTGACAGAGAGATTTTTCCACAAAAAAAAAATCAATTTTAGACATTCCATTTATTTTAAAATGGAGAATGATTGAAGGGGGCGTTGCAGCTAATAAAATATATACCTAATATATGTTGTAGTAAAAATACGTTTTTTAGTAAGAACGGGTTCTTACTAGTTAAAACGCCTTTCACTGAAAACCTTTTTGCAAATAAAATTTACTGATGTTAGAAGAGTTTGGTCCGAAGGTCTAGAATCTTCATTATTGACATTCCGCCCGATTTTGGGTGTTTTGAAAATAAACACCCAAAATGAGGCGGAATGTCAAAAATGAAGATTCTATACATTTGGATCAAACACAACGAACATAAGTAAAGTCTAGTTGCCACAAAGGTATTCAGTGAAACGCTTTTTAACCCGTTCTTACTAAAAACAGGTTTTTACTGCAACATATATATCCCTTACCATGTAATCGTGAATGGAAAAAGTGGGTTTTTTGCTTATTTTTTTCGAAATATCTTAAAAACGGATGAAACTATTTTGATTAAAAAAAAAATTGGGCGAAACCATGGCATTTCGGTCTACAAAAAAGTCCTAATAAGTAAACATCGAAAAAATTAAATTTTTCCAAAATGTCTGTTAGTAATTAAGTAAGTATACCTGCGCGCGTTTGTGGACGCACTAGCTCAAAAACTAGTTTGAATATCAAAACAAAAGTTCCCATGTAGTTTTGGAAAATTGAGATTAAGAGCTGATTAGATTTTGGTTGAAATCAAACCCAAAATTAAGGGGTGGGGAGAGGGACCTACAAATAAAATTATAAGATTTTCAAACTAAAAAAACGAGAAAAATTAAATAAACCTACTCTAAAATTAACTTATAATAACGAAAAGATTATTATTTTTTTCTGGGGCCATAGGAGGAGGGGAGGGGGTCAAAAAATGAAAATCTAGCCCCTTGTACCAAACTCAACGAAATGTTGTATACATAATCAGTGGGGCCCCAGAAGACTAAAAATGAAAAAACTAACTGCTCAAAATTGGAGGGCAAAAATGAAAATCTAGACCTTTGGACCAAATTGTATTTGTATTCATAATCAATGGGCCCCCAGAACTCTATAAGTGCAATAACTAACCGTCCATATGCGTTTATATATATATATATATATATATATATATATATATATATATATATATATATTATGGTACATATAGTTTATAAAGTAATAAATAGTACCTAAATGGAAAAAGTAATTTTTTGAAATGTTTTTTCAAAATATCTCAAAATGGCTAAAAACAATTTATTTATTTTAAACTCCACGAATAGGTTAATAGAAATATTGATATATTAAATTACGAAATTTATTTTAAGATATATATTTGATTATTATAAATTTTAACGATTCTATTGACTTGTCTCTTATTACACTGTAATAAATAGTGGGAAATGCTTAACTTTTGCATTTAACCATGAAAAAGAACTATTTTTATTTTTGAAAATAAAAAAAAATGAGCTCAACAATGGGGTTTTGGGATTCAAGAAAGTCTTTTAGAGTGAACATTGAAAAAAATTATATTTTACGAGATATTCATGTCAACATGCAAAATGTGAGTATCTAAGTTAGTATGTTACCAAATTTTGCGTAGATCAAAAACTAGTATGAATATCAAAATGAAATTTCACAGATAGTTTTGTGTATTAAGATTAAGATTAAAAACTGAATAGAATTTGGTTGAAATTGAACTCAAAATTAAGGGGGTTAAAAATTTTAAATATAAAATTTTCAAACTTAAATTAAAAACAATAAGAAAAATAGAATTTAGTACCTATAAAGGATCCTAAAATAAGAGAAGTCATTTCTCTATTCATCCATTCGTTTGCCTTAGGGGAAGATACCAGCCAACTTTTGCACCACTATTATTAAAATATTGATGATGCTGTACCCGTGAGATTGATTATTCTTCCTAATTTATTCTTATTCCAAAGGGCAGTGCTGTAATAGTAAAAATAGCAAAAGATATACGCTATATGGACTGTAAAAATCAAAAAGTATACGCTTCAACCGGGAAAGCGGTATTTAATAAATGATGAAACTGTAATCTATATACTTATAATATAAAATTAAGTTTTTGTCTGTTTATTGGGCCCATCGCCTCAAATTTTGAATGCACGCGTTTCAAGCAAAGTTATCAAAGAAAACACCTTAAACAAAATACCTGTCTGTCTTAAAGATAAGAGTAAATAAATATTATATTTAATATTGATTTACTATGAGTTAAGGATACTAGGTCACTTATTTCACATTAAAATTAAAAAATTAAAAGATATAAAATTTTTTTTCTTTTTCAATATATATATATTTCGGGCTATCAACCCATCTTCAGGAAGTACAGAAAGTAACTAATTCAACTTATTGAATAACAGGTTATATATGTGTTTATTGAACAGAGAGAAAGAATGTGTAAATTATTTTAAAAGGACACTTTCTCTTAAGCTATTGTTAAGTGAGAATATCAGGTTGGCGTTTGTTGACATAGGTATGTTTAGATGAAATTTTAATGTGAAATAAGTGACCTAGTATCCTTAACTCATAGTAAATCAATATTAAATATAATATTTATTTACTCTTATCTTTATTAAAGATGTTTCACCTTGCACCAACACCACAATCTCTACTAATTACCTGTCTGTCTGTCTGTTTTCTGTCTGTCCGTGCTCTTTTGTGTCCAGTGGCCATAAAAACGGAGATATTCATATGGAATTTTGCATTTGAATTAGATCTACTAATTTAAAATCTGAGCTATAGAATATTTTGATATTTTGACCCCAAAAAGGGTTATGGGGTGTTTTAGGAGGTTAATAATAAAAATTATGAAATAACACCTATACTATTGACTCTAAGTCAAATTTTGACAAAAGCAAAGTTGTAGAGGATGTGATTTCTGAAATTTTTGTTTGAAAAAATTCACCCAAAAACTCACCCATTAGGAGGGAGGGTCAAAAAATGTAAATTCTAGCGCTTTGAACCAAACTCAACAAAATAGGTATACCTACATAATGTGTAGGCCCCCAGAAGACTAGAAATGCCAAAATTTGCCATCCAAAATGGGGGGAGGTGGAGGGGGGGGGGTAAAAAATTGAAATAGCATTCGCGATTGACATAAAAACGGCTGGAAATATCTTATGAAACTCAACAACTAACCAAGCAAAATGGACCCATTAGAAAGTACTTATATCAATAGAAAAAGAATTAATCCTCCTCAAGGGCTGGTATGGTTCGGAGGTTGATTAGAATTGCGGGAGGGGAAGAGGAGAGAGTCTAGAGGGCATTTAGAGGGTTTGGGTACTTCAAAGGATCCTCAGGTAAAAACTACGGAACCCATGAACTCAATTAAAGTCACAAATTGTAGTATTCGTGACGGTTTTGCCAAAAATTACATGGGGTCTCGTCGAGAGGCCAAAAAGTGCGATTTTTCATTTAGTGTGTGCGGATGTATGTTATCGTTTATTTGGTCCACGATTTTTTCGACACCGTTGCACCAATTGAAATGAAATTTAAAACCTACCATTATTTTAACAAAATGAAGCGCTGATTAGTTTTTGGTACATATCCTCCCACAAACATTAGTACTTTATTTCAGTACTTTTTTAGTTTTTCGTTAAATTGAAGGGTTGGTTTTGTCACAAATATAATAAAACAATAATTTTAATAACTATTTGTATTATTTAATTGATAACTATACAGTTTCGGTCACCACTGGTCGACCATCCTCAGTAGTTATCTCGTTCAAGAACCGGAATTTGTCATTTCACATGAAACATTCGTTCTTTTTAGTTTTTTCTAAATATTTTGAAAATGACTTAACCAATTTTGATCAAATTTAATATTCTAATTAAGTACCTTGAGGAACACAAAAAAAGTAATAAAAAGTTTTTTGTAAAATTATATTTTAAAGTACTTTACCCTAGAATAAGATAGTACATTGGATAAAGTTTAGCAACGATCCGTTGCAGTTTATTTTTCGTCGTTTTGCGAATAAAAAAATTATCTACATTTTGGATTGAACAAAGTATTTTTTTTTTTTTATTTTTTTCACTTTTCTTTTCGAATATTTGTTTTGCTTTTTTGTTGTTTTTATTCACTTTTTTGTTTTGCTTGTTGCTTTATCGAAAAACACGTGGCAATCATTTTGGCCAAATTCCAAAGAAAACTGAACATTTGTCATTCATTTATTCATTTTTTTTAATGTCATATTAATCTTAAATAAGAGGGGTTGATTTATTTTTAAAAGAATAACTAATATATGCATTAGAGCGAATCAATCAATCAAATGGAATATTAATTGAATAGATTACCTACCTATTAGCACCATTTAAAGTCAAATAATTGAATAATAAAAAGTAATTTTCAAGTTTTATTAATCGTTCGCGGCTCTAGTAGTGAATTCACTTAAAAACAAAAATCACTTGGTTTAAATTTAAATGTAAAAGCAAAAATATTTAAAACGTGAAAAAATAATTTTCATCTATGATTTTTTCCGAGGGATGATCCGCAATTGGAAGTAGGTGTACACCTCTTTGGAAGTATTTTGGAAGTACTTGGAAATATTTGGAACTACTTGGAAATATTTGGAAGTACTTGGGAATATTTGGAAGTACTTGGAAATATTTGGAAGTACTTGGAAATATTTGGAATTACTTGGAAATATTTGGAAGTACAAGTGGAAGTAGGTATACAGCATAATAGGTCGCGGTTCACCCCTCGTTTTCATATATGATTTTTGTCTGTGCTTAACTTGAAAGCCAAGAAAACTCAAAAACAGAAAGTCGTAAAAAGTGTGTTCTGGCGCGTAAATGTATTTGACCAAATCCAACATATTTTGCATTGTAAAGTCCACTAGGCTTTTTTTTTCAAATTTAAGATAAATTTTCAATTTTTATTAATATAGTCTTTAATTGTATACATTTATTGTTGCACTGATAAATTTTATTTTATTTAACGCCGATTTCACTCACTTTCATATTTTTTCAATTAAAATAATCTACAAAAAGTCAATTCCGTCCCCTGTCCAATTTAGCTGTTTAAATCTTCAAATCCATGTAATTACTTGAAAAATGTTCAGATATGACTGAATAAAATATCACCTCAATAAAAAAAGATGAATGAATAATATATAATTTAATAAAGTTTTTTTAGTTATTAAAATTTCGTTAGAAAAAATTATTAAAATTGTCCAAAGACAGTGTGTCAATTCCGTCCCCAACATAGTTTTAGTATTTACCTTGACTCACACCACCACTGCAGTAATCAAGAGAGAAACTATTGTCAGTTGGTGAGTTGGTTTATTAATACCAACCAGTGGTATTAATTATTGTTCATATAGTAACACAGAAAATGACTTAATAAAGGTAGTGATTAATTATGTCGTTCAAAGTGTCATTTCCGTCCCTGCGATAACAAGTCATATAAAAATATTTATTTAAAAAAACTTTCTAATGTTGTTTTACTTTTAGTGAATTATAACCTTCTATATTTTTTCTCTGCCTATATTACCTAATCAAAATTCTCTAATACCAATTCCGCCCCCTTGATTGTCACATCTGAATGAGAATAATCATAAAAATTGAAAATATTTTTTAATTTATACCATTATTAGAAATTAATCTAAAGATAGTTGAGCCACAATACTATATTATTATTGTTGGGGTGGAATAAAGTTATATTTTCAAATTTTTAGGTAAAAAAATGCAAAATAAGTTGAATTTACTCATTAATATGTTCAGTCAGTAAAATAATTATAAAAAAAAAACTTTTAATTTCCAATTATCAATGTACAATTGGATAAAAAATACTTGGTAGGTTTCACATTAAGATATAAAAATAAAACGAATTTATTTTTTGAGGAGACTTTAATCTCGATACATATATTTCGGGTGGCTAACCCATCTTCAGGAGCAACATAAAGTAACTGAGTCTCTCCAAAAATAAATTCGTTTTATTTTTATATCTTAATGTGAAACCTACCAATTATTTTTCATCCAATAATTTAAAAAATATTTCACCAAGTATCAACACCAAATTCCTTAAATGTACGTAAATAATGTACAACGGTTTATCTAGGTATGATAAAGAAAATGCATGTACAATACATATATTACTACTCGGTTATTATTAGTGTCATTTTTAATAGCATTATGAATAGTATATTTTACTGTCTTTTTTTTATGTAATAAAAATCTAAACTGATATTGTTCATTATTACGTTATCAAAGCTATTGCAAATAACATGGCAAGGTATTCGCTTATTCATTATTATTTAATTTAATGTTCATTCATTTCGATAAAAAAGGGAATGCTTGATTGAAATAAAGATAGACATATAGAGTGTGTCAATTTGAAAACTAACCAGCCCTAGTATCGCTAAACTGGCAAATTATTTCACAAATCGCTGAGGCACGTCATTTGTATTCGATTGCAAATTAAAAAGAATAAAAACGCATTCTAATTTGTATGTGGTTTAAGTTAATCTAGTATGATGCTACTTTATCTGTAAAAATTGATTTATTAAAACAACGTACCACCGTCAAAGCCTGTTTTAATGAGAATTTATAAGTTTAATGTATCATACAAATAATTACAAAAATTTAATTTTGCAATATTCAAATACGCCTAACTTGGCAAAGAAGCAATCAAATTTAAAAAATGGCACACCAAAATATAGAGAACTAGATGCAAGGCCCGCCTTCGGTGGCCCTCTTTGCTACCCAAGGGGCACGCCCACTGGACCCCCAGCCCACTAGCCTTCTAGTGACCCACAGATTATGTATACAAAATTTGGTTGAGTTTGCTCCAAGGGCAAGAATTTACATTTTTTCACCCTCCACCCCTTTTTGGGTGGTTTTTTGGTGAAATTTTTTTAAACAAAGCTGTCATAAATCACATCCACTACAACTTTGTTTATTATAAAATTTGCCGTAAGGTTAATAGTTTAGGAGTTATTTGATAATTTTCATTTGTGCACCCCCCCCCAAACCCCTTCTGGGGTCAAAATATCAAAACGTTATATAGCTAAAAACGTAAGTTAGAAGACATCTGATATAAATATGAAATTTCATAATAATCCCTTTAGCCGTTTTTACGTGAATCGTGAGCAACTTTTCGCGGAAACCACTGAAACAGACAGACAGACGGGAATTTTGTTGAGGGTGTTTTCGTTCATAACTTTGCTTGAAACGTGTGCAACTAAAATTTGGCGTGATTTGGAGCAATGAACAGACAAAACCTTAATTTTATATATATATATATATAGATAAAAAGCCCTTCAAAATGAAAGTCGCTATCTTAATTTTAGCCTGTGAGCCACAGCGATTCAAGTTTCCTATCTAAATAATGGGATTTTTGGCAATGAACGATCATTTTTTATACCGGCCAAAGTAATAATTCAAAAAATTTGAAACTCTTTAGAATTTATCCTTATAATAGTAGCTATCCTTCAGAATTTTTACATATTTTTAGCTATCATAATTTTGGAGTCTATAACTCACTAACACTAAAGATAAAGCATTATTTTATTTAGCTGTAGGTAACTTCAAAATTATAATAGCTAAAAATATGTAAAAATTCTGAGGTGTAGTTACTATTACTATATAAGGATTACGTCTAGAGAGTTTCACATTTTTTGAACCATTACTTTAGCCGGAATAAAATATTGATCGTTCAATACCAAAAACCCCATGTTATTTAGATGGGAAACTTGCATCGCTTTTCGGTAAAGGTTAAAATTGAGATAGAGACTTGGAACTTGGGGGATATTTTTTTTTATTTTTTTCGAATCATATGACTCTCTGTCAGAGTAAAAATTCGAAAATACCAAAAATAAAGACCACCCTAGTTCTCAAGAACGATTGCAGAATAAGACGAACGAAACGTCGTAGTTATAATGTGTAATTTGTTCGTGTTCAATAAATAACACCGTTCGACAAAAATTTCCCCCCTTAAATCTAACAATTGATTCCTGTAGAGTTTTATACGCTGATTATTATGCAATTTCCCAATTTTTTACAACACGTCAAAGTTTTGAGATATTATCGGCCAAAATCACAAAAAGACCATTTTGACATATTTTCGAGTCCCATTAAATATTAAACGGCAATATTTGAAATCAAAATATTTTGCTGTCGTGATAGAAAACAGCTTTCGCTTTGATTTTCAAATTACCATTTGCTTTTAGCTCAATTATAACTCGAGCTATATCTAAAAAACTAAAACTACGTGATTTTAAAGGATAATAAACATAGATAAAAAAAAACAAGTTTTAAGTCTTTTAGTTATAACTCGAGTTCTAATTGAGCTAAAAACAAGTGGTAATTTGAAAATCAAAGAGGAAGCTGTTTTCTATTACGGAAACAAAATATTTTGATTTCAAATATTGCTGTTTTGATATCTCACGAGATTCGAAAATAGGTCAAAATGGCCTTTTTCGTCATTTTGATCGAGAATATCTCAAAACTTTGACGTGTTGTAAAAAATCGGGTAATTGCATGATAATCAGCGTATAAAACTCTACTAGAATCCATTGTTAGGTTTAAATGGAGAAATTTTTGTTTAATTTTTGTCGAGCAGTGTAATTATAATTAATTGTGATTTAAACAAAATTTCAACCCATAATGAATATATAATTTATTTGTTAAAGCTATAGCTTCATCATCAGTCTTTTTAATTAGTAATTTTATATCAGTTATTTCTCATTGGTTTCTCATTCGTTTGTTGAGTGAACAGCTTGCTATTACACTAAAATGAATTGACCTACAACTAATCAGATATTTAACCCAATAGAAATAACAGATAGATTATTTCTAATTAAAAAAGACTGATGGTGAAGAAACTATAATCTCGAATGAATATAATTTTTTACTTTACCATACAGGGTATGGTCAAGTATTGTAATCGTGCATGAAAAAAGTGGTTTTTACTTTATCCAATGCAAAGCATGGGTAAAGTATTGTAATCGCTCTCGGGGCAAGCGTGGCTTCAAAGGGTCCTCAGGTAAAGACTACGGAACCCATGGACTCAATTAAAGTCACAAATTGTAGTATTCAATTAGGTTGAATTTTAGCACGTGACGGTTTTGCCAAAAATTACATGGGGTCTCGTCGAGAGGCCAAAAAGTGCGATTTTTTCATTTAGTGAGTGCGGATGTATGTATGTATGTATGTATGGATGGATGTATGTTATCGTTTTTTTGGCCCACGATTTTTTCCACACCTTTGCGCTGATTGAAATGAAATTGAAAACCTACCATTAGTTTAACAAAATGAAGCGCTGATTAGTTTTTGGTACATATCGGCCCACAAACATTAGTACTTTATTTCAGTACTTTTTTAGTTTTTCTAAATATCTTGAAAATGACTTAAACAATTTTGATGAAATTTAATATCCTAATTAAGTACCTTGGGGACCACAAAAAAGGTTAAATAAAGTTTTTAGTAAAATTATATTTTAAAGTATTTTACTCGAAAGTAAGATAGTACTTTTTTAATTTTTTTAATTCCTTAAAATTTATTCATTTGAACGTTTTAATATAGCTCATTTAGCCTTGCTTAAATAAGAATGGATAGGCTTCTCTCTGTGAAATGCCTTTTTTCAAAATATCTCAAAAACGGCTTAAAATATTTTTGATTAAAAAAATTGAGCGAAACCAAAGCATTTCGCTCTACAAAAAAGCTCTAATAAGTAAACATCGAAAAAATTATATTTTTCGAGATAATGATTGTTTTGTCAACATGTCTGTTAGTAAGTTAGTAAGTCTGTGCGTTACCAAATTTTTGTGGACGAGCTAGCTCAAAAACTAGTTTGAATATCAAAACCAAATTTCACACGTAGTTTTGGTTCATTGAGATTAAGAGCTGATTAGATTTTGGTGCAAATCGACGCAAAATTAAGGGGGGTGGAGGGGGGGGTTAAAAATTAAAAATCTAGGCCATGTGAGCAAACTCAACTAAATTTTGTATACATAATCAGTGGACCCGCAGAAGTCTAAAAATGCAAAATCTAACCCTCCAAATTGGGGGGGGGGGCGGGCGGAGGGTCAAAAAATGAAAATCTTGGCCATTTACCAAACTCAACCAAATTTTGTATACATAATCAGTGGGTCCCGAGAAGTCTAAAAATGCAAAAACTAACCGCCCAAAATGGGGGGGGGGTCAAAAAATGAAAATCTTGTCCAGTTACCAAACTCAACCAAATTTTGTATACATAATCAGTGTGCCCCTAAGAGTTTAAAAATGCAAAAACTAACCCCCCCCTCCCCTACATGATTATAAATAATTTTATTAAATATTAATGTAAGTGAGGGGCCAGGTTGTATGGTAAAGTCAAGTGGATGGCCACATCAGAACACGTCAGCTTATTTACTTTATTTTTAAATAAATACAAATCTTTTATAAAAAATAACATATTAAAATCAGATTGTTTTCTATAAAATATTTGCATTTATATTCTTTATATATATAATTTGAATCAAGTAGAGGACAACCTCATTAATTTTACTTTATAAAACAACAAAACTTTGCTACTCTGGGCAAAACAAAATCTTTTCAATTCTATTTAAATGACTTGATCGTAAATATACCCAAATGTCAAAAGTCCAATAAATCCAAATGTTACTTCGACCTCTATCCTCCGTTTGGAGAAATGGGCTTAGATTTGAGATTCGAAGAATAAAAATTGCAACACGGCATCAAAAATAAAATCCTGGAGAAAATTTACCCTCTAGATCCAGAATCAAAACCAAATTATAGTAGATATAAAAGTAACAACTTTTTCAAGACTCTCATTAATTTACGCAAATTGATTTGAAAATCTTTCATAATAAACGGTTTGAGTTAAAAAGCCGGAAATTTGTATAGATGTGTATTTAATTATTATAAACTTGTGTTCTAAATTTTAACTTTTAATAACAATCCGTTGTGGTAATTTTTGGACACGAAGCAGTCCAAAAAAGAAGATAATTTAGATTAATAATTAGTAGAGATTGTGGTGTTGGTGCAAGCTGAAACATCTTTAATAAAGATAAGAGTAAATAAATATTATATTTAATATTGATTTACTATGAGTTAAGGATACTAGGTCACTTATGTGTACTTAAGTGACCTAGTATCCTTAACTCATAGTAAATCAATATTAAATATATTATTTATTTACTCTTATCTTTATAATTTAGATTCATAAGCCGACGTTTCGGAGGCTTATTTCCTTCTCTTCAGGGTTTTGAAAAGTCAGTGAAGAAAAAAGGAATAATTCTCCGAAACATCGGTTTAAGAATAAGTTAAGATAGTCTAAATTATCTTCTTTTTTGAATTTTGGTTTGCCTCTTTATTATCCACACAATCCGTTGTTGTTGTTGGTTTTTTCCTATTTTCTATGTTTTTCAAAATTAAGATTTTTTTTGTTTTTATTCAAGGTAATTTTATTTCCTAGACAATCTATATCATTGTCTATTTTGAAAATATTTATAAATCCTTTTTAAAACAACTAATTTTCCAATTGGTGATTGATAAAGAGAGAATTTCTCCCGAAACGTTTGGAGATTATTTTTAATAAAAGTATTGTATTTATTCAATACGAAAAACAAGGAATCAATAAATTACTTTGACATAATTATGTATATAATATGTTAGAAAGAATTTCTAGTGCTAAGCCAACTGCCTGGAAAGGAGGCTAGGCACTGAGGTTCAACTCTTGAAGGGGTGGAATATTCTGACATTTAATATAAACATAAATATCCAACGAAAACTAAGATTTAAATAAGCCTTCTTTCTTCTCTAGTTCTTAAAATTTATATTATTATAAGAAAAAAATAAATAGCTAAACTCACCGGGATGCTGTGAATCTGCTGCAGCATCTCGTGGTCACCCATCCACACGATGTTACCTCGTTGAGAACTGAGCGTTTACTAAAAAGAAAATAATGAATAAATTCCCGTTAGGTCTTCGTTCTTATCCATATCGGCTGGACAGAGTAGAAAAAAATTAATATTAAAAAGAAAAGTTCCCTTTTATTATTTTTCGCAAATTCTCATATTATCAATCTATCAACTCGTCAATTACTATTCAGTAGAGAATGTTTCAAAGAAATTGTACCTATTTATTTATTAATAGAAAAAACAATCAATAAATTATTTCAATATATGGAACATTCAACGCTAAATCGGCCGGTTTGAAAAATTTTAATTTTTGATTTGTCTTCATTTTTTGTCATTTTTTAGTATCCATCAAAAAAATCTTCTAGGTAAATTTTGAAATTTTTTGGATCACCGTTTTAAAAGATATCGAATTTCGGTTTTTCGCTCATAACTTCTTCAAAAATGTTTCAAATTCAATTTTTTTTTTTGTTGAAATTTTTGTTTTTTTACATACTTTTTAGAAAAAAATACAAAAAACTATTTAAAGTGTTTTTAATAAGGGATTTTTGAGTTTTAAATTTTTAATATTGTTTTTGAAACTGTATGTAAAAGGTCATTCAAAAAGTCCGTAGGATAAGTAAGAAAAAAACAAAATTTTGACAAAACTCGATTTTATTATTCAACATAGTTGCCTTCGAGGGCGATACAACGAGTATAGCGATTTTCCAACTTTTCGATACCACTTTTATAGTACGATTTCTCTTTCTCGTCAAAATAGGCCTCAGTTTCAGCGACTACTTCATCATTGGACTTCTTTTAGATTCTGGTGTGTAATAGTGAAGCCATGTCTCATCCATTGTCACATATCGACGATAGAATTCCATTTTATTGCGGTTTAACAGCGCCAAACTCCTCTGAAGCATCGATTCGTTGTTGTTTTTGGTCGACTGTGAGCTCACGCAGCACCCACTTTGCACAGAGCTTTTGCATACCCAAATGTTAGTGTAAAATGCTAAAAACACTACCATCTGATATCTTTACAATGTCAGCTAGCTCGTGCACCTTCAATTTGCGATCGTTCATAACCAATTTGTGGATTTTATTTTGTTTTCTGAAATAACAACCTCTTTTGGGCGTCCACTGCGCTCTGCATCATTTGTGCTGGTACGACCACGTTTAAATTCAGCAATTCACTTCTCTACCATTTGTCTCGATGGAGCAGAGTTCGGATAATGTTTATCAAGCCATTGTTTGTTTTCCATTGTATTTTTTTCATCAAAAAGCAATGCTTTATTAAAACTCGAAATTCACTTTTTTCAATAACAAAACTTGCTTCACACAAAATGCTATAACTCAGGAATCAATAGTCAGATTGCTGTCAAATTTATACAGGTTTGAAGGTTAGTACTAAATAAAAATCATATGGAAAAAATTCTAGTAACACCATCTATGTGTCATCCTACGGACTTATTGAATGACCTAATACACTTCGATTTTTTTATAATTTTTTAATTTTGAATATTTTCTATTCCTTTTGCAAATTTTAAGACCGGGTTGATAGTGGGCCTATATGATAATTACTATTTTTTAGATTTTTTAAAAATTTCGAAAGTTTTTTATTCGCTATAAACAATTATTAAAATCACTTTTTGGTATTGAGTTATCTTTTTTTTAGTTATTTTGAATTGATTTTTAAACATTTTTATTATTAACAGGTGTTTAAAATAAATAATTAGTATTTTAGTTTGTTGAAAGAAAATCAAAATCGAAATTCGAAAAAAATAGTAATTAGCATAGGACCAGTATCAACCAGGTCATAAATTTGTAGAATGAATAGAAGCCTAAAATAAAAAAGTATCAAAAAAATCGAAGAGTAAGTACATATACAGATTCAAAAACAAGATTAAAATTTTCAAACTCAAAATTCGAATATAAAAAGTCTTTAAAATAAACGTATTCAAGATTGTTTTAAAAGATTTGTATTTTTTAATTTATAAAAAATCAATACATTTTTATTTTTCTACTATATATATTAGTTGCTGTTGATGACTTTTCAACCAAGGGATGTTGTCCAAAAAAACCCTTCATTTTTTGAAATTTTATTTTAATATGCACTTTTTTTGAAAATTTCATCGAATACGGCATCATTTTCGTTATTTTTCAAATTTAACATTAGATTTCTAAAAATATATTTTGGGACCTTCCCTCCAAAAGTATACTACTTTTTGTGAGTAAATTTAGGATTCAGAAATTAATTCTTGTTACTTAATCTCCTCAGTCCCTGAGATGGAAATCGGCCATCTTATTCCACAATGAATCAGCCTGTCCTATAAGAAAATCTTCTACTGCAATTCAGAAACGAGCCGCCAGGCTAATTGACGATTCTACCCTCACCGACTCCCTCGACTCGCTGGCTCATCGAAGTAATGTCTCTGCCCTTTCCCTTTTCTATAGATACTATCACGGCAGGTGCTCTGATGAGATAAGATCAATAATTCCCCCCAAAGCATGCTTTGCACGTAGCACGCGTTTTGCCGACTCCCAACACTCTTTCGCGGTCAAACTGGAAAAGTGCCGGACCACTTCATTCGCAAATACATATATCCCCATGACTTCAAGGAACTGGAACTCTCTCCCAGCCTCTATCTTTCCCAGCACCTATAATCTTCAAACCTTCAAAACCGGAGTGCATAGACACCTACGTCTACACCCTCTCACTTAATCAACTTTCCCTTCTCTTCGGTAATGCAAGGGTCTTTCGAGATCCATAGGAGCTGCATCTTTACTGGTGCACCCCTTCTTGCATTCGATTGCATTAAAAAAATAAAATAAATAAATTTATTTAAATTTTAAAGCGTTGTAATGATATAGTCATAAATAATAATGTAGGTGGTTTTGAAATTCAATTTTTATTAAATTAATTCATTCATTAGTTCATTCATATTAAAACTCACTAATGATTAATTACAAGTAATTTACATGATAATATTTAAGTTAATTAAGAAATTTAATTAAAATTATTATGATAAGAACTCAAATTGCCAATAGAAATAGATTTTAAATTTTTAAGAAATCACAAGGTGTCATTTATTAGATCCAAGACGGAATGGATTTTTTTTTAAATTATATGTTAGAAGATTTGTTTTTACTTCTCCGGGAATTGAACCCGAGTGGGTGAATTGGTTACCTTGTGAGGTGATCAACGTCTCTGACAAATGAATCCCGCTTATTTCATCATTAACAAATATTCTGGCTCTAGTGTTCCTAAATATAAACACATACTCATGCCATATGGTTTAAAAAAAGTCCATGCAATTAGTCTCGAATCTATTAGATGACAATTTTTTGTGATTTTCTTAGAAAATTATTATGATTAGTATTATTTTAAATGAATCATTAATACAGTACTCCGAAATAGGGATTTATATTTGAAATCATCCCTGTAAACATTTTCTTCAGGAGCTTAACGCGATGTTAAAGCCCCTTAAGGGTAGACAACCCAATGGTCAGAAAAAAATAGTGTATATAGAATTCGAATAAGGTTCCTCTATTCTGTTTAATTTCCGAAAGTGGACCATTTTCAGATTTATTATTATTATCACATACTACTTAAGAGCATTTGTGACTGTGTCTGTAGGCATGTATGTCCGTAGCTCTAGAAATAATTAATCAAATAACTCCTAAATTGTTTACTCTACGTATCAAATTCCATTAGAGGCAAAGTTGTAGATGATGTAATTTTTGACATTTTCGTTTAAAATTTTTTTGAAAATAATCACCCGAAATGGGGGGAGAGGGGGGTCAAAAATGAAAATTCTACCCCTTTGGACCAAATTCAAACAAATTTTGTATAAATTTTAATTTTCTCATTAATATATCAAAGAATAATTGATACGTCAACAAGAATTATTTTGACCGCGCTGATTTGAAAAAAGATATTTTTATCTCGCGAGACTACTGCGGATTACGCTATTGGAGACTGCGGAGTATTAAGTCTGGACCAAGAGAGAAAAAGATGTGATCCACTTAGCTACAATCCAACGTCATTTCGCGTATAGCCCGCTAGACATTCGGATGGATCACCAAGTGAATTTGAAATCACAGATGTTATATATTCGATCTCCCAGTCCAGAGCGCTAGATCTATTAGCATATATGTTAGATGCCTGCCATTAATTAACTGAAGGTTTTCTACATTTGATTCAATCGCGAATCAAATGTAGAAAACCTTCAGTAAATTTTGTATACATATTCTGTAACCCCCAGAAGGCTAGAAATGCAAAAAATAACCACCTAAAATGGGAGAGGGTCAAAAATGAAAATTCTAGCCCTTTGGAACAAACTCAACCAAATTTTGTATACCTACATAATCTATGGGCCTCTATAGATCTAGAAATAGGATGGAGAGTGACCGGAGGGTCGGGAGAAGGTTCGGAGAGGCTTGTTGTGGTGGAAAGTGATCAGGTTGGGAAAAAAGGGGTCGGGTTTAGGGACGAGATCGGTGGGGTGGAGAGTGGTTGGAGGTAGAGGAGGGTAGAATTAAATTGAAAGTTTTTGCCTAGAGTAGCAGAATTTTTATATATTGAAGGAGACAATAAAAGAGTGTGTCTTCTGCTGGAATTATAAATTTTATTTATTTATAACGAGACTATAGTTTCGAGGGCTTTGCCCTCTTCATCAGTCTATTACAATGGATTCACAGGAATTAATTTATGAGGGTAGAATGTTTAAGGATCGGGGGAGGGGATCCATGGGGCGAAGCCTTTTGGCTAGCAAGAGGCCCATCGAAGGCGGGCGTCGCAGCTAATTATTTAATAAAATGCAAGAAAACTTGCAAAATAAGGATAAAATCCACTCACTGAAGCCATAATGTTCACATTTTCTGATCAAAAAATGGATCCTTTCTGTTCACAAATTGTTTTTTTTCCATTATTCGCCTCTTTTAAATATTTATATCTTCGTATAATCACTCATATATACTTATATATTAAAAAAATTTACATTATATGCAAATTTTATTGCTTTTTTCCTATTGAAATTGAAATTACGTTTGAGGAAAAATTATTTTTTATTATTATTTTTCTTATACAATTGACTATAAAACAAACGTTTTGGTCGTAAAAATGATATTCATAAAATATAATAGAAAACTGTTGCACTCACTACACCATCTACTTTCATGTATTATATTTAATATCCAAATACCATCAAATGGCATTGATTATTTATTTATCAATTCATCAGGATTTCTTCTCTAGAAATACATGAACTAGGAACTTCAAATTCGGCAAGAAGGTAATTACTATTTATTGTTAATAATTTAAAATTACTTGAAATGAATAATAATGATAATGTGTCATATATCCTTTCATGTTTTGTTCGATTTCAACAAATATCTTATCAGCTCTTAATCTCAATACACGAATCTACATCATGTGAAATTTCGTTTTTGTATTCACACCAGTTTGAAAAGTTGCTGTGAAAATGTTCTTCATATTAGAATAAGCTGACATGTTCTGATGTGGTCATCCACTTGACTTTACCATACAACCTGACCCCTCTCTTATATTTAATATTTAATAAAATTATTTATAATCATGTAGAGGAGGGGGTTAGTTTTTCCATTTTTAGACTTCTGGGGTCCCACTGATTATGTATACAAAATTTGGTTGAGTTTGGTACAAGAGCCTATATTTTTATTTTATGACCCTACACCCCCCCCCCTCTCATTTTAGTCGGTTAGTTTCTGTATTTTTAGATTATTATGGGCTCACTGATTATGTATACAAAATTTGGTTGATTTAGGTACAAAGGCCTAGATTTTCATTTTTTGACTCACCCCCCCCTTTGGGCGGTTAGTTTTTGCATTTTTAGACTTCTGGGGCCCCTTGATTATGTATACAAAATTTGGTTGAGTTTGCTCAAATGGCTTAGATTTTTCATTTTTAACCCCCCTCCAACCCCCTTAATTTTGGGTTGATTTCAACCAAAATCTAATCAGCTCTTAATCCCAATAGACCAAAACTACGTGTGGAATTTGGTTTCGATATTCACACTAGTTTTTGAGCTATCTCGTCCCAAAAAATCTGGTAACGCGCAGACTAACATACAAACAGACAGACTAACAGACATTTTGACAAAACAATTATTATCTCCAAAAATATAATTTTTTCGATGTTCACTTATTAAAGCTTTTATGTAGAGCGAAATACCATGGTTTCACTCAATTTTTTTAATCAAATTATTTTCAGCCGTTTTTTAAATATTTTGATAAAAAGAAGTAAAAAAACCACTTGTTTCATGCACGATTACAATACCCTGTATGGTAAAGTAAAAATATTTATTAATAAAAATGTTATAAGCGAAAGTAGTAAATTTTCACTTTTTTGAACTTTTCTAGGAAACTACTACTACTATTTAATAGGCCAGAAATTTAAAAAAATTTCCCAATTTGAAGCTACTATTATAGTAAGCGAGATCCCCATACTGGAACTAATTTTTGAATCATAATTTATACCATGAAAAAGAATTTCAATTAATAAACGAACACCCACGTGGTGTCTACTGATAAGTGAAAGGACATATTTGATTATGTCAGGCTCAATGACGTATTTTCTTATTAGTAAATATTTAAAATAGTGATGATTTATTTATTCCTGTTTGAACAAAAAACAGCCATTCAGTATAATGTCAATTGTATCTCTAACTTATTTCTCGTTTATCTTTCTTTTGACACCCTTGGGGGGTAGGAAGGTCACCTTCGTCTTATTCCCGTCAATGACAACAAAAAACAATTATTGATCTTGCAATATGCACCATCTGATGCCTCATTCATCAATCTGACCCCTTTTTGTTAAAGCAAAGGAGCTTTATGAGTAATAGTACCGTGAAATCTTACGTCACCCTCCACCAGTGCCGTAGCAAGTGGAGCAGATATGGGGGTTATCAGAAAAAAATAATTAAATAGATGAAATTTTATCAAAACTTTAATTTTTTAACCCAATTCAAAAAAGGAGGAGGTTCTCAATTCGACTGAATTTTTTTTGTGTCTATTTTACCTGATATCTTCGCTAATTGTGAATCGATTTTGATGATTTTTTGCATTGATTTCAGTCTAGTTTCGGATTACTAAAAATTTAAATTTCATTGGTATTGGACATTTTTTGTTAGGTATATTAACTTCTTTGTTTATGAACCGATTTTAATTATTCTTTCTGCGTTTGGATCACTATAGCTCCAAGGTAGTCAAGATACCTAACTTTTAATATATTTATTTATTTTTATGTATGTTCAGCGAGAACTTTTTGCCTCGTAGATTGATTTCGATAATTCTTTTTTTATTGGAAAGGGGTACCTTAGGGGTGGTCCCATATTAATTTGGTCAAGTTCTGATGATATGATCAATGATGAAATAACGTAAATCTCCAATTCTTATGAGCAAATAATCGAAATTATAATAAATAAAATCTTTTATTAAAAAAAAAAACGTTCATTTAAAACCTGCAAACGTTTCGAGATAATTTCTATATTTATGAATTGAATTTTCTGATTCATTCGCCCGGCACTTTCACTTTTTTCCCAATTTAACCTCCCTTTTGTTATTTTTTGCATTATTGCCCTTTCTGGAGGCCCATGGATGATGTATACAAACTTCGGTTGAGTTTGGACCAAAGGGGGCCATAATTTCCTCATTTCGCCCCTCCCACTGGTTAACTTTTGTATTTTTACCCTTCTGGGGGACCACCGATGATGCATACAAATTTCTGTTGAATTTAGACCAAAGGGGGCTATCATTTCTTAATTTCGCCCCTCCCTGGTTAAATTTTGTATTTTTACCCTTCTGGGGGTCGACAGGTTATGCATACAAATTTCGGTTGATTTTGGACCAAAGGGGGCTATATCTTCCCAATATCGTTCAGATTAATTCTCACTTTTCTCTGATCAATGTTTTAATAATTTTCAATTTTTATATCAATCCTCAATGTCCAAAAGTCTGGCCAAAGCCGTAATTTTTACTTTATATGAAAATTAAATGGCCGATATTTCACAAAATTCCCATAAATAAAAGGGAAAATCTACTTAGGGCCAGTTGTATGTCGGCTGGTAAAGTCTTTGTAAAAGTTGACAAACGGTAAAACCTTAGAATTCACCCGGTGGGATGGCCAATTAGATGAAGTCGTGTAATCTGATTCGCCATCGGCCGGGCACAAGATGAATTCTAATTGTTTTACCGTTTGTCAACTTTACAAAGCCGACATACGACTGATGGCCCTTATGTATGATTCCGAGACATTTCAGCCCCCGACAAAATATCCCCGACAAAACATCCCCCGACAAAATATCCTTCAGACAAAATATCTCATGACAAAATAACCCTTCCCCTCGTGAATCTTATGAGTAATGCAAATTGACTCCGGTTCGGTTAATATATATTCAGTTCGGCTCGGTTGGGTTCGTATAGCTCCTTTTCGGTCTGGTTTTTAGACGGTTCGGTTGCCGTCAGAAAGTTTAGTCCGGGCGGGGTGTGTTTGGGGCTCCCATTTTTTCCTAATCAAACACGACAGACAGCAGCACTTTCAAACGGCTAATTAGCCGCCAAAATATGAAAGTCTGTTTATATTATTCAAAACTATGATTATAAGCTTCTCACTTAATCTCTTTTGTATTCTCCCTTATACTGGGGAATATTTTGTCAGAAGATATTATGTCGGGGGATGTTTTGTCCGGGGATATTTTGTCGGGGCCCATAAATGTCGCGGTACCCAATTGTATAAACTTTTGATAACATCCTTAGTTAGGGTACATGAGAAGTCATGTAATGGCCAGAATTCAAAGACTAAATAGAGCCACTGAAATAATACGAAAGTGAAATTATCGATTTTATTGATCCCATTAAAAAGTCCTTGCTCTCGGTCTCTAGGTGGTTGCACTTCCCACCAGGTACTATTTTTATACCCTCTCTCTATCTAGTCTATTAATTAATGAGCAATAAATAATTGCATGTACATTCTTTACATAATATATATGAACTTCTGATGCTAAGCCTAATAATAATAATCAATGAAACGAACAACTAGGTATTTAAATAGACTCTTTTGTAGCTTATGTAGTATCAACAATCTTCAAAGAGAGAACAACTTTCCCCAACAAATGATTGTTCTTATTTTAAAGATAAACATGCTTTAACGTTGTCTTACGTAATAAATAGAATTAAAATTTTCCTCTAAATACTATTCTTTGCTGTAAGGGAATAAGTTATTTGAGTTTCTCAATGTGTGGGGGTGTGCGACGTTAATTTATTGAAAAAGTGCTTAAACATGAGTCAAACTTCTATATCGAGGGTTCCATATTTGTTTATCTTCTAAAATAGTACTTGAGATATAAAATTGGTCGTTGATAAAAGAAAAATGGATCTATTATTTTATAATTAGAATTTTGGAAATCTAGTTATAGGTACCAAAACCGTGTTAAAATGGGTAGAAAATAAATATGTTTAATAATTTACTAAATTTAAATTTATTTTTATTACACTAGGACTGCTTTAACCTAAGAGCGTGCCATGATAGAAATTTTAAACAGCAAAAATTCAATTAACGATACCTATATAGGTAATATACTTTTTATAATCGTCTAAAATCGTCTTGGGCTACAATTTATTATCATTTATCATAAGGGTACGCGGTCAAAAAAGTTTGGAGATCACTGCCCTAGAGCAGTGGTTCTTAACCTATGGCTCGCGACCCAAAATTGGGTCGCATAGCATATTCTTTGGGTCGCGCAGAGACGTTAATCAAATATTTTACTTATTATTATAAGTTGAAAAATATATTTTGATTTATTCTATACTATAAAATATGAAAATATGAAAAACACCCTCTTTTTCAATAAATTTTCCTTAGATCGAAAAGAACCTTTGGTTATCTTAATTGTTACAAAATAATTTTACCTTTATGTGAGTTAATAAAGTAAAAAAGTCATCATTGAAAATGAATTAAAAGAAAATTTCTCAAGTAACGTCTAAAAAAAAAGGTAATTTTTTTTTCACGGGGGGGGGGGAGTCACGACATATTCCTCAAATTTGCGTCCCAGCTTAAAAAGGTCAAGAACCGAAACTCTGCAAGTTGTTCGAAAGTTTTGTTTCAGACCGTAGTATTAAGCTTGAAATCGATGGAATATCATCTTCCTCCTTCCAGACCAGCGCTGGAGCTCTTCAGGGATCGGTTATCTCCCCTAAGCTCTTTCTTATTTATATCAGCGACCTTCTAAACTTGCCCTCCAATCCGGTACATTGTTACACAGATGACAGCACCCTACATAACGCCCCTGCATCGCATAAAAACCGTGCTGACATTGCCTCCTCAATTAATTTAGACTTATGCAAACTTAAAAACTGGGGATCCTAAAACTTAGTTAACTTCAATGCAGGGAAAACTCAGTGTTGCCTTATTTCTAGGCGCGTCGACAGAAACCTCCTAAACATATCATTCGACTCAAACTCACTGGAATTTAGGGATAAAATTTCAATGCTTGGCGTAACTCTAGGGTCTGACCATTCGTGGAATGTCCATATCTCAACCACTGCTAAAGCTGCAGCGCTCAAGCTTGGTCTCCTATTTAGGTCTAGACTCAATTATACTTCCAGTCAACTTCTTACACTGTATAAGGCTCAAGTCGTCCGTCTCAAATATGGGTCTCATCTGTGGAGTGGGGCTTCCAAGCAATTGCTAAACTGGATGTAATTCAGAAACGAGCTATTAAACTAATAGGAGACCCGACCCTAACTAACTCGACTCGCCCTGGCTCACCGAAGAACCGTTTCTACCCTTTCCCTGTACTACAGATACTAGCATGGTGTCTCTTCAGTCGAGCTGAAATCAATTATCCCCCCCTAAAGCCTCTCTAGAAACACGGGGTTTTCGAAATCTCAGCCTTCGCTGTCAAATTGGATAAAAATCGAACAAGCGCTTTCGCCAACTCTTTTATCCCTAAGACCTCCAGAGCCTGGAACTCGCTCCCTGCCACCACTTATAACCTTCATCTGTTTAAGACCCGTATCCACAGATAGGTATCTTCGACCCCTACCCAGCACATAAAATCCCCTCTTTTTTTCACTATGGAGGGGCCAACCCAGGCCTTAAGGGGGTGCACCTTTTTGGTGTAACTCCTTCTCTCAACATTTTCATTTAAAAAATATAAAACACTACCCTAGAGCAGGGTCGGCAACCCGTGGCTCGCGAGCCACTTGCGGCTATTTCAATGTGAAGATGCAGCTTTATTTTAAATCAAAAATCAAATTTATATGTATCTAATCCTAATCAAATACCATAATATTGAATTAAATATGTTAGTGGCTCTCTAAAAACTGGGAAATTTTGTAAATTTTGACTTTTCCGTCTCAAAAGGTTGCCGACCCCTGCCCTAGAGGGCTAGAAATGGTGTGGAGAGTGATCAAATGTAGGGCGGGGGTAAGGTTCGTGGGAGTGTAGATAAGGTTGGTGGGGTGGGTAGAGTCTAAGGGTGGGGGATGATTGGAGGTGGGTAGGTATGTATGTGTTTATGTTTTCATCAAGCAGAGGACAACCTCATTGATTTCTCCTTATAAATCATCAACTCTGGTAAATCGAAATATTTTCTAGGAACTCTATAACTACTAGTTGTGTTGTATTTGTACGAGTAGGTTAACAGAAGCCAACCAATCAAGGGTATTGAATGGATGGATGGATGGTCCGGGCGCCATTGGCCCAGGCTCCTTTACCCTAGATCGTGCATTGTGCCTGGTTATTTCTATTTGGTGGTTAGTGGGTGGTGGTGGGGAGGGCGCCGGAGGGGTGGCACGGGTCCAGTCAGTGAGTGAATGCGTAAACGGGAGGGGAGGGGCGCCGGGAGGGGTTTGCTGGGCGTCGGCGTCGGCGTCTTGCACAGGCAGAGGCATAGAGGCCCATCAGTTGAGTGCAAGCCCCGCGAGCCGGCGGTCATGAGAGGAAAGTTATTCGAGGTTCTCTTGTGTCGCCGCCAGCCAGCCACCCACGCGCCGCTGACTCCTGAAGACACCCTCATCTGCCAGTCAGGTCAATACCTGGACTCCACTGCACTCCACTCCTCAAACTCAAATCAAACAACCCATCCATTCACACTCTCATCTCTAAAGAGATCAAAATGAGATTAAACCAAAAAAAAGATGGATAGAGCCGGAGATAAAAAAAATGGCCTTTAAGTATCGATTACGTCACACCATTAATAAATTGATCAGTAAAAGTGATGATGTCTAAAAGTATCATCGGGAAATCTAAAAAGTAGATAAACAATAATAAAGATAAAAATACCGTGGGGGCGGAGGGGGACGGGGGTTAGGAATTGAAACTTGCATCATTATCAATGGCATGGCCAAAAAGTAATTAGCTTGCTAATTGCTCGACAAATATATCGCTCTATCCTTCTCTTTTTATTTATTTATTATTTCACTCCATTCATCTTCCCCACTTTTATCTAAAAATTTCATTTTTGCAATTTTTATAATACCTACATACCATAGAAATATGCTCCTCATAAAATAATTGCTATACTCCATTTAAAACTCTAATTCTCACTGCATGTTTTATATTATTATTATTTCCAAAATATGGGAGAAAATAAATAATAGAAAAAATTGGTAACGCCTCTTTAAATTTGCTAATTTGGCAATTTTTGAACGAGAAAATAGAAATATAACATAAAGGTACAGCTTATTAATACAAACTTTTTAGCGCCAAATTTCAGCTCGTTAAAACCTACCTATTTAAAAATTAGATTTTATTCTTATTTTCTGCAATTTTCCATTCACAGTTCTGAAGATAGAACCTTTATAATATTTAATATAATATAAAGGGACAGTTTATTAATACAAACTTTAAAGCCAAATTTTAGCTAGTTAAAAAGTTCCCATATAAATATTAGATTTTTATTGATTTTCTGTATTTTTCATTAAGTATTCGGAAGATAGAACGTCCGAAATCTAAAACATCGAAAATTGTTGTTTTTTTAATTCTAATAAGTAATTTTTTTACTAAACTGTATAATATAAAGGGGCGGTTTATTAATACAAACTCTAATGCCAAATTTCAGCTCATTAAAAACTACCCATATGAATATTAGTTTTTTATTGATTTTCTTCATTCTTTCATTCAGTGTTCTGAAGATAGAACCGTCCGAAGTCTAAAACATCAAAAATTGTTGTTTTTTAATTGTAATAAGTAATTTTTTTACTAAATTGTATAATATAAAGGAGCAGTTTATTAATAGAACTTTAGATCCAAATTTCAGCTCGTTAAAAAGTTACCCATACAAAAATTAGGTTTATTCTGATTTTCTGCATCTTTTCATTTACAGTTCTGAAAATAGAACGTCCGAAATCTAAAACATTGAAAATTGATGTTTTTTTAATTCTAATAAGTAATTTTTTTTACTAAACTTTATAATATAAAGGGGCAGTTTATTAATACAAACTCTAATGCCAAATTTCAGCTCATTAAAAACTACCCATATGAATATTATATTTTTATTGATTTTCTTCATTTTTTCATTCAGTGTTCTGAAGATAGAATGTCCGAAGTCTAAACCATCAAAAATTGTTGTTTTTTAATTGTAATAAGTAATTTTTTTTACTAAATTGTATAATATAAAGGAGCAGTTTATTAATAGAACTTTAGTGCCAAATTTCAGCTCGTTAAAAACTTACCCATATAAAAATTAGGTTTATTCTGATTTTCTGCATTTTTTCATTCACAGTTCTGAAGATAGAACCTCCGAAATCTAAACACCGAAAATTGTTTTTTAATTATTCTAATTAGTAATTTTTTTTATTAAATTGGATAATATAAAAGGGTCAGTTTATTAAAATAAGCTTTAATGACAAATTTCAGCTCGTTAACTAAGAGCGAGGGGTGAACCGCGATTGGAATTAGGTGTACATGTCTTTGGAATTATATGGAATTATTTTGGAATTCGTTCATTTATCTATTGTCTTCTACTTGGAATTGAAAGTGGAAGTGGAGTAGGTACACGATATTAGGTCGCGGTTCACCCCTCAACTAAGAGCTACCCATATATAAAGATTCGATTTTTTTGCTTTTTTTTTGTTCTGAGTTATGAAGTTAGAAACTCCGAAATCTAAAGATCGAAAATGTTTAGTCATTTTATTATTGTTTTCAGTTCTAATAAATAGTTTTTTTTCATTATTAATTTGAGTAATAATTGAATAATTATTTATTTATTTTTGTAATTAGAAATAAAATTATTTATTTTTAAACGTTCGGATATTAGCTACAAAATTCATTGAATGTTTATAATTATTTTAATACATTGTAATGACATTTATTAATTCGAAAAATTATAGATTTATATTTATAATAATAGATATACAAAATTTTTGTTTTATTTGGATTTTTGATTATAAATTTTTATTATGTGAATTTGAATAAATTGTATTTGATTGAGAAATAAATATTTCACGGCTTACCTAAGGCCCTCTAAAGCGATCTCTGAAGACTCTGTTAATTGTTTTGTTTAATTATATTATTGCAATTTTTTATTTATATCTTAAAACAATTTTTTCGGCTAATTTTTGGGATTTTCATCAATTTTTAAAGGTTAAAGATCTTTAAAATAAAACAAATAAATGTTCTAGGGCAGCGGATCACGGCCAGTGGCATCTGGAAGATCTCGCACAGGGTTGTTTTGGTTTAGGTTATTTATTTAAGTTAAGAGAATAATTTCGCATGTGCACTTTAATAAAAATTAAATTTTGACTAAAACTTAATAAATTTTCATGTAAAGTATTTATATTAGACTGAAGATATTAAATTGAAAGTTTTTTTTTTGCCGAGAGTAGCAGAATTTTTATATATTGAAGGAGACAATAAAAGAGTGTCTTCTGCTGTGAATTATAAATTTTATTTATTTATAACGAGACAATAGTTTCGAGAGCTTTGAATTAATTTATGAATTTGATTCCTGTGAATCCATTGTAATAGACTGATGAAGAGGGCAAAGCCACATCGAAAACTATAGTCTCGTTATAAATAAATAAAATTTATAATTCCAGCAGAAGACACACTCTCTTATTGTCTCCTTCAAGACTGAAGATAAATGAAGGAGGCAATAAGAGTGTGTCTTCTGCTGGAATTATAAATTTTATTACATTTATAACGAGACTATAGATTTCGGGGGCTTTGCCTCTTCATCGGAGAAACTATTACAGTGGAGTTTGCAAAGATTAATTTATGAATTTGATTCCTGTGAATCCATTTGTAATAGACTGATGAAGAGGGCAAGAGTCTACGAAACTATAGTCTCCTTATAAATAAATACAATTTATAATTCCAGCAGAAGACATACTTTTATTGTCTCCTTCTAGACTCGAATAAATGAGAGGAGACAATAAAAAGGGAAGTGTGTCTTCTGCTGGAATTATAAATTTTGTTTATTTATGACGAGACGTAATAGTTTCGAGAGCTTTGAATTAATTTATGAATTTGATTCCTGTGAATCCATTGTAATAGACTAGATGAAGAGGGCAAAGCCCTCGAAACTATAGTCTCGTTATAAACCAAATAAAATTGCTCGATTCCAGCAGAAGATACACTCACATTGTTCTCCTTCAAGACTGAAGATAAATGAAGGAGACAATAAGAGTGTATCTTCTGCTGGAATTATAAATTTTATTTATTTATAACGAGACTATAGTTTCGGGGGCTTTTTTGCCCTCTTCATCAGAACTATTACATATTGGATTTACAAGAATTAATTTATGAATTTGATTCCTGTGAATCCGTTGTAATCATTTGATGAAGAGGCAAAGTCTAAGAAACTAGAGTCTCTACATAAATAAATACAGTTTATAATTTCAAAACGAAAGACTGTACTTTTGTGTCGTCTCCTTCTGGAGCTGAAGATAAATGAAGGAGACAATAAAGAGTGTGTCTTCTGCTGGGGTTAGTAAATTTGTTGTTTATATACCAACGAGACTATAGTTTCGAGGGCTTTGCCCTCTTCATCGGAGCTATTACAGATGGATTTACAGGAATTGGCGAGGAATTTGACTCCTGTGAATCCATTCTCATCGACTAGATGAAGAGGAGCAAAAGTCCTCGAAAACTATAGTCTCCGTTATAAATAAATAAAATTTATAATTCATGCAGATGACACACTCTTTTTATTGTCTCCTTCATTTGTCTTCGCTCTAGCGAGACAACAAAAAAGTATGTCTTCTGCTGGAATTATAAATTTTATTTATTTATAACCACGAGACTTATGGATTTCGAGGGCTTTGCCCTCTTCATCAGTCTATCACAATGGATTCACAGGAATTAATTTATGAATGAAACTATAGTCTCGTTTTAAATAAATAAAAATTTTAATTCCAGCAGAAGACACACTCTTTTATTGTCCCCTTCAAGACTGAAGATAAATGAAGGAGGCATTAAAGAAGTGTCTTCTACTGGAATTATAAATTTTTAATTTATTTATAACGAAACTATAGTTTCGAAGAGCTTTGCTGACCATACATACTTTTATTTCTGTGAATCAATTGTAATAGACAGATAAAGAGGGCAAAGCTCTCGAAACCTATAGCCTCGTTATAAATAAATTAAAAATGTATAATTCCAGGAGAAGACACACTCCTTTATTGTCTCCTTCAATTTATAAAAATTATGTTACTCTTGGAAAAAAAAACTTTCAATTTAATTGAAGATAAATGCGCTGTTCCGAAACTTGAGAAAAAAAATTTCGATAATCATTTTTATTTTTCTACGATTTTTTTTTTATTTTCTTCTGAATAGCTTCACTAGTCCTTGATAAATGTGATAAAACCGTGATTATTTTATTTTTTCCTTTTTCTGTCTTGTAAAATTTCAATTTTTTTAAAACTTCTTAGCAACCATTGTGATTTTAAAAGTAATCTTTATTTGCACTCATAAGAAATAAAAATATATGGTAAAATACTTCTAGTTATTATGAAAATGAGAATCGAACCTTCGAAACAATAGTTTCTAACAATTAAATTAGTTATACAATACTAGTATATTAATTATAATTTATATACCTATGTTTATTTTTATATCAAGCAGAGGACAACCACTTTGATTTCTCTTTATTACCTAAATATAACTTTAAATGAAATATTTCTAAACAAAAATAATTTTGACAGAAAACACGATTTTATAATTTTTGAATCCACAATATTAATACTAATTTATAATTTTATAAATACAATAATTTTAAAATCGTCATTTAAAATGTCAATCAACATCAAACCAGTATATTTTTATAGACTATTCGATAACAGAAAAAGTTTTTGTTTTGCCGAGAGTAGCAGAGAGTTGTTGATTCAATAAAAAGAGAAACAAGAGAGGTTGTCCTCTGCTTGATGCAAATAAACATACAACACATATATATCGAGTACGATATATCTGTATATATATATTATATTTGTTTGTTTGAGACTGTATAGTTTTCGAAGACTTGGTCTCATCCAGTGCTCTTTTTAATCGCGCAGGTCGCTGTTTTTCATGGAGTCAATATCGTATGGATATTGAAATTTGATGTTCTTCTTCACCGGTGGTCAGCTTAGAACTAAAGACATTCTTTTGGTTCACATTCAAATATAACCATATGTTTCTTTGTAAATCAAGGAGAAAGGGAAACATATGGTTATATATGAATGTGAACCAAAAGAATGTCTTTAGTTCTAAGCTGACCGCCAGTGAAGAAGGAACATCAAATTCAATATCCATACGATATAGTTGACTCCATGAAAAACAACATTTATAATTAAAAAAGACTGATGATGAAGACTAAGCTCGAAAACTATAGGCTCAAACAAATAAATAATATATATACAGATATATCATCTCGATATATATGTGTGTATGTTTATTTGCATCAAGCAGAGGACAACCTCTTTGTTTCTCTTTGTGTATTTGTTAACAGTTGAACACCCTTTCGACATTTATTAGACGACTCCTCTCATCCGAAACATCATTTAACGATGACCCCCATATTTTTTGAATTTAAAAAAAATCGGGTAAAAAAATAACCGAAAAACCGGTTATCCGAAACAAAAAACAACATATTTCGGTTAAAATTGGTCGTTTTTTCGCATCCTTATTGTATCCCTATAGGGCGGCCATTCATGAATTGTTCATATCGATTGACTAATTCACGGTAGCTAGTAGATTTGTTTAACTATTCGAAATCGTATTATCTGCCTATCTATTTGATAAATGGATAATTTGTTTTGAACAAAATGTATTTCTATTTATTTTAACATGTTTCCTTTATCTTATATGGGTAGAATCGTATAATCGAAAATTGACTTACTTGAAGACATTTTTTTCAAAAAATTTATACGCATAATACTAATAAGCTTCTCAAGTATTGGTTGACTGGGCATTTTATGAGTATCACTGATGTATAAAACGGGTTGTTAAATTGCAATAAAGCTTCGAAAGGGAAAATTGCCAAAACGAAAAGATAACTATAGGTGTCGGGCTATTCGAGAGATTGCCAAACTGTTATTTTCCTTTCAAAGCAAAACAAAGTTCTATTTATTTATTTTGTTTGGGCTTGGTACTTATTATTTAAAGTATCAAGTATCTATAGTTATAGATAAATAGGAAATAGATCTATAATTATGTGAGCAATTTTGACGGAATATTTTACTTTTTCGAGTCTCACATTAAAATTTGTTAGCATTTCATGTTTTAAGATCCCTATCCAAATTGTAGCTGGATAAATAAATTTTTAGAGGCCGCTCAAGAATTTTTTCAAAATAGATCCGCATGAGACTTGTTGAATTTCATATTTTGAACTAAAATTTTCAGGCAGTTAATTTTATTACATATAGAAAGAATTTCTGTTTAGAAAATAAAATTTTTGAAAAAAAAATGATTATTTTACATTTTTGAGTTTTTAAAAATTTTTGAGCAATTTCAAAAAAATTTATTATCGAGATAAAATTTGGAGAGGGTTCTCAAAACATGAAATACTAACAGATTTTCATATGAGACTCAAAAAAGAAAAAGAGTCGGTCAAATTAGGTTACCCTAATATACGAGGTTTGTTCAAAGGAAAAGGTGAATTTTGAATTTTCGCGGGCTGTGTACATTCGATTATCGAATTTTTTTATGTTGGTACACATGTGTTAGTCATATGTTGGCATTATCAGCCCACTTGGATTAGTAGTTTGTTGTTGACAACTGAAAAGGTTAGTCACGTTTGTGTGTGTTCTTCGATTTTTGACTTTTGAAAAAAATGGATTTATTAGCCAAAAACAACATCCTAATCATGCCTCAACCACCTTATTCACCAGATTTACCATAGCTCCCTGAGACTTTTTCCTATTCCCAAAACTGAAGAGACCAATGAAAGAAAAGCGTTTTGTCACAATTGATGAGATAAAGTCAGAATCGAAGAACGAGCTGATGGCCATACCGAAAAGCGCATTTCAGAAGTGCTTCGAGGATTGGAAGAAGCGCTGACATAAGTGCATTATATCTGAGGGGGATTACTTTGAAGGGGACAAAATGGATATTGATAAATAAATAAATACTTTTCAAAAAAATTCAAACTTCACCTTTTCTTTTGAACAAACCTCGTATAGATATATATTTTCTACGAGTAAAAATACTTTTCTTTGAAAAAAGGAGGATGTGTGTAGAAATTAAATAAGAAAAAAAACCTTCCGGAAAATCTTCTAAAAAAATATTCTATCATTTCATTTTCTAATTTTAAATTCTTAATTCATTCATTGGACTTGGTTGAAAACATAAGAGTTGACTTTAAAAAGGTTATTTGATCTCTTTAATGAGGAAAAATTGTATTTAGTTAAAAGCAGTTTGGTTTGCCCATTCTATTCTATTCGGATCATGATGTTTTGAATAAACCTAATGTATAGAGTAGAATTCATTCATTAGCGAATGTTAATGTTAATCCCCCTATACACCTACGAGTTCAGCGTTCGAAAACACGTAATATGAATACAAGTTTCCTAAAATTATAATTTTCATTCATGGTTGTTATGATGATGAGGAATTTTTTCTTTTCTTACTAATGCGAGATTAATGTTTGGATTAAATTCAATAGCGTGTTTTAATGGCTGCACCCTTTCAAAGTGGGGGGATTTATCAGCCCTTATACAAAATAATTTATTACTTCTAATTATACTAAGAATTTATAAAAGAATTCGCAGTATAAATTCTTGGAGAATCTATACTAATTTGATGTCGCACGATGCCCAAATAGCGTGTAGGTATATTAAAATTAAAATCGTTACATAAAGAGAAACAGAGGTTCTCCTCTGCTTGATGGAAATAAACATACACACATATATATTGAAATTATATATCTGTACTAGCTGCAAGGCCCGCCTTCGGCGGCCCTCTTATGTCCAGTGGGCACGCCCCTGGACCCCCAATCCACGAACCCCACCCTCCCAACCCACAGATTATGTATACAAAATTTGGTTGAGTTTGGTCCAAGTGCAAGAATTTTCATTTTTTGACCCCTCCCCCCTCCCCATTTTGGGTGGTTAGTTTTTGCATTTCTAGCTCTCTAGAGGCCCACAGATTATGTATACAAAATTTGGTTGAGTTTGCTCCAAGGGCACCCTCCCCTCTTTTTGGGTGATTTTATAGGGAATTTTTTTAAACAAAAGTTGTCAGATCCCCTACAACTCTGCTTATAATAAAATTTGCCGTAGGGTTAATAGTTCAGGAGTTATTTGATAATTTTCATTCGTGCGCCGCCCCCCCCCCCCAAACCCCCTTTTGGAGTGAAAATATTAAAACTTTATATATCTATAAACGTAAGTTAGAAGACATCTGATGCAAAATTGAAATTTCATAATAATCCTTTTTTACATACTATATATACTGTAGATGTAGAATTTTAACTGGCTCTCAGCTAAGTAAAGATTTTCAATACGATATTGACCCCATGAAAAATAATATTTATAATTAAAAAATACTAATGATGAAGGTTAAGTCTTCGAAACTATAGTCAAACAAACAAATAAATATATATATATATAGATATATAATTTCGATATCTATGTGTGTATGTTTACTTACATCAAGCAGAGGACAACCTCTTTGTTTCTCTTTATGAATCAACAACTCTGCTACTCTCGGCAAAATAAAAACTTTTCAATTAAAATTGTTACATAAAGAGAAATCAATAAGGTTGTCCTCTGCTTGATGCAAATAAACATATACATATTTATAACGAATAATAATCAGAGAATATAGTTTCGAAGCTTTGAACTTTATCATCAGTCCTTTTAATTATAAATATTTTATCTCTTATTTCTCGTGGATTCAAATACTATCTAGATAAAGATTCGGTTGCTATATGATCATCTTGCTATTACGATAAAGTGAATTTATCTACTCGTATTTGAACTCATGGTAATAGCAGACAAAATATTTATAACTAAAAAGACTAATGATGAAGGTCAAACCTTCAAAACTATAGTCTCTAGCAAATATCTATATATATAAAATGGAAAACTATGTATATCTGTTTGTATGATCTAAACGGTCTGATTGGCCAGTGCATAGCCAATGGCAAAGCGTTAAGTTATTAGAACTATTCTGATTGGTTTAGCCAATGTGCTAAATAAATCTTTCCTTATTGTTGAATCAATTTTATTCAGCACATTCTTTCAATACTTACAGTATCATTTTAAATTTCAATTATTAAATTGGTATGAACGAGACGCTCCCCGCCAGGGGCTAGAGTGACGCCCGGCCGAAGGCTAGTACATATTATATATATTATACATATTTATATTCATTATATATGTGTAGTAGCTGCGACGCCCGCCTTCGACGGACCTCTTACTGGTCACAGGACTTCACCCCCAAGGCTGTTACAAAATTTAATTTATTTTCTAAGATATGAGATACAGAACCCTTGGCATTCGAGCTCGCTATTATTATTTTATTGAAATTTTTACACCTCAATAAAAGCATAAATGGACAAAGAATTGTTTTTCAATTCCTTTTCACTAAATCAATCAATTTATTTATTTTTAGTTATAAACCTATAGTAGTTTATTATCAATAAATATATTTTAAAATCAGATCAAAAATTGAATTTATCCAAAGTTAATTAAATCAAAAATATAAGTTTTTAATAGGTTATTATATTTAGAAGGTCGTAGAGCGTACCAAGTCTTGAAAAATTTAACTTTTATTCTTCAATATAAGAATAAATTCTTACTAGTACAATATTATATCAAGAACAAGTATAATAAATACACAGTATAACTCTGAAGTTTGCGTTTTTAGCACTTGGGTTCAATTCCGGAGAAGAAAAGTGGGAGCCTTTTTGACATAAACAATTAAATACATCTAAAATGATTTTTAATATCACCTATGTAAATTTTCTTTAAAAAAAAAATATATATTTATCTCGTAAGCATGAAAAATTCGAATTGTAAACATAATTATGAAACAAGGAAAAAAACTTTTACTAATTACGAACTTAAAAGTAATGTCTTACTTAATTACTTTTTTAATTTTTAAACTCTTTAATTTAATTTCTAATACCTACCTACTTTCATAATAACTAAATAAAACTCCCCACAAGGGAAAAAATTTAACTATTCATAAAAAAAAAAAAAAAAAAATAGAAATTTTTTAAATATTTCGTTGTGTGAATTTTCTAATTAAAAAATTCAAAATATTTAAACTTGATCAAGAGAGTGAAACGAATCCTTCGAAATGGGATTAGTGCCAAAATGCAATGGGAAGAAAATAAATCAGGGAAGATGAGTGTTTTACTTAAAAATAAAATAAAAAGAAGATTTTTACACATTTTGAATAGATATTCATTCAAATGATTAAAATAGTTTTACCAAACCCATAAAATGTGTGAGGGTCTATTTCAGTGATATAAAAATTTGCGTATATATGAGACGTAAAGTCATTCCCAAAATTAAAAAGAGAAATCAATGAGGTTGTCCTCTGCTTGATGTATATAAACGTATACCGGGGGGTGATCCGCGATTGGAAGTAGGTGTACACCTCTTTGGAAGTATTTTGGAAGTACTTGAAAATATTTGGAAGTACTTGGAAATATTTGGAAGTGCTTGGAAATATTTGAAAGTACATGGAAATATTTGGAATTACTTGGAAATATTTGGAAGTACTTGGAAATGTTTGGAAGTGACTTGGAAATATTTGGAATTACTTGGAAATATTTGGAAGTGACTTGGAAATATTTGGAAGTACTTGGAAATATTTGGAATTATTTGGAAATATTTGGAATTACTTGGAAATATTTGGAAGTACTTGGAAATATTTGGAAGTGCTTGGAAATATTTGGAAGTACTTGGAAATATTTGGAATTACTTGGAAATATTTAGAATTACTTGGAAATATTTGGAAGTACTTGGAAATATTTTGAATTACTTGGAAATATTTGGAATTACTTGGAAATATTTGGAAGTACTTGGAAATATTTGGAAGTACTTGGAAATATTTGAATTACTTGGAAATATTTGGAATTACTTGGAAATATTTGGAATTACTTGGAAATATTTGGAATTACTTGGAAATATTTGGAAGTACTTGGAAATATTTGGAAGTACTTGGAAATATTTGGAATTACTTGGAAATATTTGGAATTACTTGGAAATATTTGGAATTACTTGGAAATATTTGGAAGTACTTGGAAATATTTGAAAGTACTTGGAAATATTTGGAAGTACTTGGAAATATTTGGAAGTACAAGTGGAAGTAGGTGTACAGCATTTTAGGTCGCGATTCACCACTCGACGTATACTATATATAGTAAATATAAATTATGTAAATGGTATATTAGTGATGTGCGGTCCATGGATGCTATGGATGCTGCGCATTCCTAAAAACATTTAGAGTATTTTCATACGGTGTGTTATAAAAAAATATAATGTTAAATTTGAAAAATAACGAAAAATTCTATGATGCTGTAGGTATTCGATGAAATTTGCAAAAAAAAAGCAAACGATAAAAGAAAATTAAAAAAATAATCTGACGTCTTCTGATGTGGCCATCTACTTGACTTTACCATACAACATGGGCCCTAAAATTATTTATGATCATGTATAGGGGGAGGGGGTTAGTTTTTGCATTTTTATACTTCTGGAGTGCCACTGATTATGTATACAAAATTTGGTTGAGTTTGGTAAATGGCCAAGATTTTCGATTTTTCTAAATTATAAACATTTGATCAATATTTCGAAAAAATTTTCATTCATGGCTTGGAAATTTAATTTTGACTAAAGATCTTTGGTGTATTCATAAAATTAAAATTCATATAATTTTTATATAAGTAAGCAGGGATACCAAAATGTATTTTTCAGCATCATATGATGGTATGGTCTCATCGTCTCATCTAGATCTAGGCTATACATCGATGTTTTGAAAGAGTGGCTTTCCGCGTAGCTAAACAATTAAATAAGAAGAGGTAAACTCATAAATATCCATTTTACGACTGTCCAAAGAGACACATAAAACCATAAATTTAGCCGACAAGCAGCAACAAATCTTGAAAAATCTTCTCTCAAGATTACGAAATTTAATTTTGACTTTGAAGATCTTTGGTGTATTCATAAAATTAAAATTCATATAATTTTTATATAAGTAAGCTAGGATACCAAAATGTATTTTTCAGCATCATATGATGGTATGGTCTCATGTACTAAACCATCTAGATCTAGGCTATACACGATGTTTTGAAAGAGTGGCTTTCCATAGTTAACAATTAAATAAGAAGAGGTAAACTCATAAATATCCATTTTACGACTGTCCGAAGAGACACATAAAACCATAAATTTAGTCGACAAGCAGCAACAAATCTTGAAAAATCTTCTCTCAAGATTACGAAAGCCGACTGTTCTCGTAAATTCGCCATTTTATTAAAAATTGATCAAAGCCTATAAATTCAAGATTTCATAATTTATTAGTTAGACTAGCTGGAGAATTAATAATACAGATACTCATACATAGATACAGAGATAGATATTTTCCAATAAGGACATTTTTGGACTTCAATAATATTTTTGCATTCCAATTGTTTGGCATCAAAACAGTATTTGTTATCAACAGAAATTTGTTTATAACATTGATGACCGTTTGTAGGTTGACCATTGTAAGAATCTCGACATTTGCTGCATTGAACTTGCCAACATTGTTGTACAGATTGTCCTGGAATGCTTCCACGAGACACGGCAGCAGCTTCGGCAGCTGCGTTGGGTGAATTTGCAGAAACACAATTGTTTTCAGATTCAGTATTGTTTCCACAATTACATTTTTCACCAGTCACGGGGTCACATCGATCGCCATGTCCATGGCATTGGCAAGGTCGACAGGGTTCTCTCAAATCTTCAGATCCTCTTCAGATCTTTTTACCAAGAGAAACCTTACCCTTTGGAGAATCGCTATCATTCAGACCGAAGATAGGTTTGACACAACCACATGACTTCATCACATTCACTTCTCTAGATTCTCACATTCCATTAATTTTATTATTTAAAAAAAATCCCCCAATCTTGGTCCCTCCTTTGCCCTTTATTTTTTAATTCACCCTCCAAAATATCTCTAAGCTGACTAAACAAGTACTCTACATTTTGATCTCTTCTTTTCCTCAGATTCTTCGACAAAATTCACTGTTTTTATCCTATTTAGAACTTGTTTATTTATAATTCAATCTAACCATCTATTTTTCAATATTTTTTCTATAACTCTAGGTTTGTCATTCATAAAGTGCAATTCTCCATACATTTTATGTTTTTAGCAACATCCTCCTATTTTCTAAGCTAATTTATGAGTAGAAAAGTAAAAATTTATAAAAATTTAGAATTTTTCAAGAAAAATCTATATCTATATTTGTTGGGTAATAGAAATAATAATAACTTTTGAAATAAAGTGAAAGATACAGAAAGAGATGTTTTCCTGCTGAAGAAAAGAAACCCTTTCGACAATACATAGCAAGCCCTACCATACAGCCAAGATTCTCCTCTCTTGATCACAGAATATATCCTTTCTGGAAGAAAGACTTAATGAAATTATTTTTCGAAAAAATATATAAAAAAAAAACACATTTAAGGAAATCAAGATTATGAGCTCAAAAAACGAAATTCCTCTGTTTTGATTTTTCAGAAATAATTTATATCTATTTTTGTGTAATAAAAATAATAGTAATAATAACATTTGAAGTACACCGAAAAATTCAGAAAGAGATGTATTCTTGCTGAAAAAAGAAACCCTTTAGGCAATACAGCTCTAGCATACAGCCAAGATTCTCTTCCCTATTCAGTTGACCAGAGCAATACAAATGGATGAATGAAAGACTTAATAAAATGATGTCCCAAAAAAATATAGAAAACACACACATTACTATTTACAAAGATAAAGTTTATAAAAACTATCACTTGTGTATTAGATCCAATAACGAAATTTTTCAAGAAGAATCTATATCTTTTTGTTGTTTAATAGAAATAATATAATAACCTTTAAAGTACAGCGAAAGATTCAGAAAAAGATTATGCCTGCTGAAAATAAGCTGACGTGTTCTGATGTGGCCATCCACTTGACTTTACCATACAACCTGGCCCCCTCACTTATATTTAATAAAATTATTTATAATCATGTAGGGGTAGGGGGTTAGTTTTTGCATTTTTAGACTCCTGGGGGCCCACGGATTATTTATACAAAATTTGGTTGAGTTTGCTCAAATGGACTAGATTTTTAATTTTTAACACCCCCCTCCACTCCACCTTAATTTTGGGTCGATATGCACCAAAATCTAATCAGCTCTTAATCTCAATGCACCAAAACTACGTGTGAAATTTGGCTTTGATATTTACACTAGTTTTTGAGCTAGCTCGTTCACAAAAATTTGGTAACGCACAGACTAACTAACAACCAGACAACCGGACAGACAAACTAACAGACATTTTGACAAAACAATTATTATCTCGAAAAATATAATTTTTTCGATGTTCACTTATTAAAGATCTTTTTTGTAGAGCGAAATGCCATGGTTTCGCTCAATTTTTTTAATCAAAATAGTTTCTGCAGATTTTGAGATTTTTCGAAAAAAAGAAGAAAAAAAAACAATTTTTTTCATGGACGATTACAATACTTGACCATACCCTGTATGGTAAAGTAAAAATATAGGAAACTCAAACAGATTTACTCAGATAGAAGATATGAGCTATCTCTTATGTATGTATTTGATCGAATCGAATAAGAAATTCCTCTGTTTTGATTTGTTTTCTCGTATACTGTTAATTAATTGCTTTGGTTGTTTATATGTTATGTGTTTTTATAAATTTGCAAGCTTGGTTGATAAATTTTAATTGTACTAATTGAACTATATTTTTTTGTGTGCAGATTCCAATGTGTGCTCCAAGCCGCTGTGCAGAGGATCCGACGGGTGGCCGGGCTCGGGGGGCAGCGGGGAGGATGGCGCGTCCAGCTCCGAGGGGGGGGACAAGCTGGAGGGGGCGGACGCAGCTTCGGATGACACTCTTCACCTCAAGAGACGGGTGGGACTCTTCAGTGGGGTGGCTCTAATCGTTGGCACCATGATAGGTAAGACCTAGTACCTACCTACCCTAAATAATGCAATCTTGAAATAAAGTAAAGAAAATTTTTCAAATTTTTTTTAGAATCTTTTTAAAATTTAAAATATAAAATACTAGGTAGGTTTCACATAAATAAAAGATCAGATGCTTGTTTAGCACGACTCTATATATATATATATATATATACATATATATATATATATTTGAGTATCATCAGGAGTTCACAAAGTGGCACAGTGTCCTTTGAGAACTCCTGAAGATGGGCTTATACCCCGAAATAATAGGTAAAGTAAAAAGTTCTTTTTCCGTTAGATGGCCATATCTCACGATGTATAAGTCGCATCTGGTCATTCTTTTTTGCAATTTAAAGGGGACATAACGCTTTAAAAAAAGTTATTTGACAGTTTTGTGTTTGGTGAAGCCAGTTGTGTGTTAGAGCGTTCAAAAATGAGGTAAAAAAAAGAAAAAATTCGATACATTCTTCAGTGCCACTACGACCAAAGGGAAAAAAGCGGAGCAGGCGGCCAAAAAAATGTGTCCTGTTTATGGACCCAATACAGTATCGAATGCAATATCAAAGTGGTGGTTCCAACGATACCGTTCTGGTAATATGGACGTTGAAGTTGAGACACTCTCTGTTAGGCCAATCCTCGAAAATGTCGATAAAATCATGGAAATTGTCGAGTCTGACCAGCATGCGAACACTTATTCCATTGCCCAGGAACTGAAGATTAGCCAGAAAACCATTTGCATAAGGCTGGTCTCAAGAAGAAACTCGATGTATGGATGCCACACGAATTGACACAAAAGAAACTTTTGGACCGAATTGATGCCTGCGATTTTTTGCTGAATCGATGTCGATGAAGATGGGGATGGTGACTGTCAATGAAAAATGTGTCACATACGAGAACAACAGGCAAAAAAGATCGTGGTTCAAGCGCGGTGAGCCGGCCCAAACGATCGCCAAGCCCGCATTAACACCCAATATGGTTTTACTGTGTGTTTGGTGGGATTGGAAGGAATCACCCCCTATGAAGTGCTCCATCTGGCCAATAACTCAATTCGGACCAATACTGTCAACAACTGACCAGATTGAAGCAGGCGATCGACGAGAAGCGGCCAGAATTGGCCAATAGGAAGGGTGTTGTGTTCCATCATACCTCGTTAACAACGCGCCAGAAGCTCCGAGAGCTTGAATGGGAGGTTATATTGAACCCACCGTATTGTCCAGACCTGGCACCAAGCGATTATCACCTTTTCAAGCATTTTCAAAATTGTCTTGATGGTACAAAACTGGTCTCAATTAATAAAGTAAAGGGTGTGTAGTTTCACAGTGAATTAGAATCAAGAGAGGCTTGTGAAAATGAGCTGGTCATGTTTTTCATCAATAGGGACGAGGACTACTTCAACCCCGGAATTATGAGATTGCCTTCAAAAAGTACAAAAGTTATCGAACAAAATGCCGTATATTAGATCTAAATCGGAAAATCCAAACTTGGTTAATTTTATCGTCGAAATAAAGAGAAAAAAGGCTCAGAACTCTTTACTTCACCTATTATATATAGAGTAGTGCTAAACAAGCATCTGATCTTTTAATTATGTGAAACCTACCTAGTATTTTATATTTTAAATTTTAAAAAGTTCGTAAAAAAATTTCTTTACTTTATTTAATATGTTTCCCCAAAAACCTACACCATTCTCCTTTAACAAAAAAAAACAAACAATCATGAAATATGATCAATTGAATCGGATTATATGAAAATTTCTGGATATTCAAGAAACAGTTCCCGTAAAAAAATATACTATTTGTTATGTAACAATAATAATAATAATAATAATAATAATAATAATAATAATAATAATAGCTTTTTGAATTACAGTGAAACATTCAAAAAGATATGTATGCCTGCTGAAAAAAAAGAAACACTATTCATAATATATAGCTAGCCCTACCATACAAACAAATTTCTCACAATTATTCATAGGCGGATGTGTGAATAAAAATTTATTTTTTCGATTTCCTTTTATTAATTAATTAATGTCTTAATTTTAAAACCCACTAATAGTATATTCCGAATATTATCATATATTAAAATTAGGAAATTAAAATAATTAGATGATGAGGGAGATTAGCAAACCAATCGACTTGATTGGGGAATAATGGAATTGAAATAATTAGATTTTTCCTCTTATTAAAAACAAGGACTAAAGATGAATAAGGACACTCGATGGTGGAGAAGTAATCTCCGGAATCGAAGCAAAAATACAATGTATACATTAATTAATGTAAAATAATTGGTTTAATAAAATTTATTATAAAATAATTAGATTGATTAAAAATCGAATTGGATTGGATGGAATTGATGGAATTGGAATAATTATCGGAAAAGAGGTTTTTTCTTTAATTAGTTTTTTCCTCTTATTAAAAACAAGGACTAAAAGATGATCAAGGACAATCGATGGTGGAAAAATAATCTCCGGAATCGAAGCTCAAAAACAATGTATGCATAAATTCATGTAAAATAATTGGTTTAATAAAATTTATTTATATTTATAAAATAATTAGATGAAAACAGAGGGGTCGGATTGGAAGAATAATGGAATTGAAATAATTATCGGAAAAGAGGTTTTTTTTCTTTAGTTTTTTCCTCTTATTAAAAACAAGGACTAATCAAGGACACTCGATGGTGGAGAAGTAATCTCCGGAGTCGAAGCTAAAATACAATGTATACATTAATTCATGTAAAATAATTGGTTTAATAAATTTTATAAAAAAAAATAAATAAATAATTAGATAACTGGTTCAATAAATGGTTAATTAATTATAAGAAAAATAATCAAAGTAGTTGTTTCGCCATATGGGTTTTCTTAGGATTTTTTTGAATTTTAGACAGATTATTATTTAAGTACTTATGCATCGATTGGTGGCAAAAGGAAATTTATGAACAATATAGTTCCGGAGATAGAAGATAGAATTTTTCAGGCTCTTTAACATTGCACTATATGGGATATCGGGGAGTTTACAAACATTTTTAATTATAATTAAAAAACTCTTCTTACCATTGGAATAAAAAACTAAACCAACATTGAACAATAACTAATACATTTTTAAAAAAAATATTAATTCATAATTACAACACAGTTTCTGAGATAATAATGAATAAATAATGAAAAATTTACACTAAAAACAAGCTGGCAACAACGCATTTATTTAACCTAAAAAGTGGGTTAACTTTAGTACTTTTTTTACGTTTTTTAGCTTCAGCCATTGTCGCAACAGCTTTCAATCGCCTATTAAGAACTTTTTGTTTTATAAATCTTCCTTTATAATGTACTTTATCTGACCTTTCTATGATAAAATATATACAAGCTCGGACAGTGTTGCCAGATTTGTCAAACGAGCACGGGATTGGCTAGTAGTGCTACATAAACAGCAAAAAGTTTTGGGCTTATGAATTATTATGAATCCTTATTGTCTGTACTATCTATTCTAGCATTAACTTTTTGATAATATTGTCGCGAAACAACTACCTTATAGATAGAGTAAAACTCAATGCTGAATTGATGCAAATATATACAATTATACATATAGAGTAAGTAATAAGCAATTGGATGTTGATGAAAGCAGTCCACGGTGGTTGTAGGAAAATAAGACTATAGAGGTTTTATTATTTTACATTTATTTGTTAAACCGACGTTTCGGAGATTTATTCTCTCCTTCTTCAGGGTAACAAAAAGTCAATGAAAGTAGTACAAATCATAATTACTTCCTGTCTCCTTTGACAATGCCAAAAAAACATTATAAAAATTTTTCATCTCGAATAGAAATAAAGTAAAAAGCAATTCTATTTCTATTCGAGATGAAAATTTTTTATAATGTTTTTTTGGCATTGTCAAAGGAGACAGGAAGTAATTATGATTTGTACTACTTTCATTGACTTTTTGTTACCCTGAAGAAGGAGAGAATAAATCTCCGAAACGTCGATTTAACAAATAAATGTAAAATAATAAATCCTCTATAGTCTTATTTTTTTACAACCACCGTGGATGCTTTCATCAACATCCAATTGCATATTTATACCAGTCCGTCTCCTAAAGAAAAACTCTATCAAGTAATAATAAGATTAAGGATCATTTTGTACATTTAAATCCTGTGCTACTTTTGGACTTTGGACCAGGGGTTCTCAAACTTTTTCGTGTCGAGGCGCCTTTTTTCACTGAAAATTTTTCCATGGCGCCCAACCCTATGTAAAAGTACATATATCAAAACAAAAATCGTATTTGGTCCCTCTAAATACTCTTGTATTAAAATTGATAAAAATATCTTGGAAGCTTATTTTTCTATGAAAATAAAAAATTCAGACCACAGTATACAGTTCAGATATTTTCGTTGATGTCAAACTTAAATTTTTTCGCTTTATACCAAAACAAATACTGTATTTGGTCTCTCTAAATACTCTTGTATTAGAATCGATAAAAATATCTTGGGAATTATTAGTTTATTTTTCTATGAAAATCATAAATTCAGACCACAGGGGGACCATTTATATAGATTCCAGATTTTTTTAAAGGTGTCAAAGTTATATTCTATCTAGATAGAGGCTACAAGAAGTAGCACAAGATTTTGAAAATAGAAGTACCGGAAGTTGATGTTTACCTACGTAAGAATTTACCCCCTTGCGTTTTGCAATCATAAATCTCAGAGCTACGAAATTCGAAACTTAAACTCGATATAGACTAGAAGGGGTACAGCAAGTTTTTTTCGTTTTTTTTTTTTTTTTTTTATTTTCTCAAAAACGGCACTAATGATTTTTTTTTAAACTGGTGTACTTATCAAGTGTCGTGAGTTATTAGTCGTGTATAAATTTTAATCCGATTGAAATAAAGGAAGGAGGTGTAAATTAGGAGTGTCATAAAATAAATATTTTAATAATTCATATATCGTCTTCGGTAAGAAGCAGAGTCTTGAAATTTGAAAATTAACTATTTAGAGTCAAAAGTTACCGAGCATCGCTCGGAGATCCAGGCACTTATTAAAAATTGCCTGGGTTCCTATGTAAAAACCCCTTCTTCAAAAATACAGTTCAATTAACACTTTTACTTTACCATACAGGGTCTGGTCAAGTATTGTAATCGTGCATGGATATTTTTTTTTCTTCTTTTTTTCAAAATATCTAAAAAAGGGCTTAAACTATTTTTATTAAAAAAATTGAGCAAAATCAGGGCATTTCGCTCTACAAAAAAGCTCTAATAAGTGAACATCGAAAAAATTATATTTTTTGAGATAATAATTGTTTTGTCAATATGTCTGTTAGTTAGTCTGTTAGTCTGTGCGTTACCAAATTTTTGTGGACGAGCTAGCTCAAAAGTTAGTTTGAATGTCGAAACCAAATTTCACACGTAGTTTTGGTCCATTAAGAGCTGATTAGATTTTGGTGCATATCGACCAAAATTAATTAGGGTAGAAGGGGGGGTTAAAAACTAAAAATCTAGGCCATTTGAGAAAACTCAACCAAATTTTGTATACATAAACAGTGGGACCCCAGAAGTCTAAAAATGCACAAACTAACCGATCAAAATGGGGGAGGGGGGGTCAAAAAATGAAAATCTAGGCCCTTGTTCCAAACTCAACCAAATTTTGTATACATAATCAGTGGGACCTCAGAAGTCTAAAAATGCACTAACTAAACCGCTCAAAATGGGGGGGGGTCAAAAAATAGGGCCTTGTACCAAACTCAACCAAATTTTGTATACATAATCAGTGGGGCCCCAGAAGTCTAAAAATTCACCAACGAACTGCCTAAAATGGGGGGGAGGGTCAAAAAATGAAAATCTAGGCCCTTGTTCCAAACTCAACCAAATTTTGTATACATAATCAGTGGGACCCCTGGAGTCTAAAAATGAAAAAACTAACCCCCTCCCCTACATGATTATAAATAATTTTATAAAATATTAAATATAAGTGAGGGGCCAGGTTTTATGGTAAAGTCAAGTGAATGGCCACATCAGAACATGTCAGCTTATTTCTTTTTAAAATGGCGAAATTTAGAATTAAAGGGATCAGAATCGCATTCCGAGCCAGTGAGTGGTGTTTACTGTCTTTTGTTTGATTGTTAAGGAGCTTAAAGGGGATGCCAGGCCATTCACCCCTTAAGTCCAATATTCAATTTCCACTTATTAAATGCCAAAGCATTTTCACTAATGCTAAGGCAAGTAGACTAATAATAATCATTTTTAAGGGTTTTTTTTTTTTTACTTATGGAAAGTGGTGTAGGTTTTAGGTGAAACATGATGTTAATTAATAGAGTAAAGGGTGTGTAGTTTCACAGTGAATGAAATAAAACTCAAAGAGGTTTATACAAACTCAATATATTTCGGATTATTAGTCCATCATCAGGAGTTTACAAGTTAATACTAATAATAATTGAACGAGTGGTCACCATTCTTGACATTCAAATCATGTGTACCAATATAACAAAATATAACATTCAAATCTTACATACCAACCTAACACAAGAAAAACACCAATGAAATTAAAATTTAAAAAATTGTTTTACAAAGATTTTTCTTTTTTAATTATAAAATATATAAATGTAAATATAAGAAATCTAAGTAAATATGAATATTAATATAAATACAAATTACAAGTATAAATATAAAGTCTTTTTAGAATTAAATTAGTAAATAAAATTACAAATTTAAGTCATAGACACAAAATTAATTATAAATATCAATTTACAAATAAGCCTAAATAACATATAGAGATGAAGAATTAAGATAAAACACAATAGGGATAAATTAGATGAGATAAATTACAATATACAACAATTTTTGTGGTTATCTCATATATCAAAATGTCATTTATTTTAGAAGACTGAAGGCGCGTGATTTGAATTTAATTTTGATTGTAATTTGAGAAATAGTATATATTTGAGAGAGACTGAGGTTAAGAGTATTAAGTTTTTTTAATTTTTGTTAATTAGTAGATCTATTATTGTGGAATTTCTAATGTCCTGCTGGTTATTGAGAATTTTTGAGATTTTTTTTTTTTTTTTGTTAATTACCTATACCAATTCATTCGAAGATTTGCAAACCGGAAAGTTTTCCAATTTCTGATGATTCTCAAATGATCGGTTATCTAAGATGTTAATGATATGATTTTTTATCTGTCAGACGGATCGCCCCCTCAGGTATTGAACCGTGCAGTTCCATAAAGACGAAATCCCTCCGACACATAGTTATAAATTAAGCAAATAAATTTCACTTAGATTTACTAATAATCAAAAAATAAAATTTTGCAGTGAACTGAATGCAAATTTCAATCTAAGGCCGTATTTAATATTAAGTTTTTGAGGATGTGAGTTTTTTACAATTCAATAAAATGATATTGTTATTCGAAAAATTCATCTCACTCTGAATAATTTTTTTTTCAAGATTCTAATTTTCAAAAAAATTCCTAAAACTCAAAATGCCGATTATATTATCTAAAATGTTAAAACTATCTTGAAAAAAAATTTATTCAGAGTAAAGTGAACGTTTTGAATAACAAGATCATTTTTTTGAATTGTAAAAGACTTACATCCTTAAAAACTTAATATTAAATACGACCTTAGATTGAAATTTGCATTCATTCCACTGCAAAATTTTATTTTTTGATTATTAGTAAATCTAAGCGAAATTTATTTGCTTAATTTATAACTATGTGTCGGAGGTATTTCTTCTCTATGGAAAGCCCTTATATCAAGATAAAATTCTTAACCCTCCGTCGGGCGCAACTATTCAGTTTACCCTCCGGTGTCATTGAGCGCAGTTATGACCATACTGTCCTCACGCCCGATTTCGTCATACATTTGAAAGTTGGTAATATTAATTTTTCCTGGATTCATAGAAAATTTTGATATTTTTTAGGGAAAGAGCTTTCTGAAAAATAAATGCCTTCTTTTTTGAAACAAATTACGTTTTTCTTTCCTTTTAAACGTCCCAAAAAGTAAGTGATAACCTTCTGAACACTAAAATTATAATTACTGGGTAAATTATAACCACTTATTAAATTATAATATTAATAACATAGTGCGCCTGTCAGGCGCATTGCGCCCGATCTGAGGAGTTCGAGTATTGCGCCTGGTGGAGGGTTAAAATATTTATATTTGTTTTATGTGAAACCTACCAAGTATTTTCAATTAACTCTTATTTAAAATGTTTCACCTAGAAACTACCTTAACCATTATTTTTAATTAACTTGATATTCATTAAATTATATTTTTATAAAAAAAGAAATAACGTAGGCCATCTTTTAAGTCCTAGTTTTCCAATTCATCTCATTTTTTTAACTTAGACAGCTTAAATATAAATTTTCTAAAAATGAATCTTGAGAGTTCACATTCTGACAGACACGGAAAAACAGATTGCGTATCTAGTTCTGACCTGTTTGTTCTAGGGACCCTAAAAGCTGCTCAACTATCGAATTTTTTCTAAATAGATTTAACACTATACTACTAACCTAAATTTAGATTATATAGTAGGTCAAAAAAACAAAAAATAGGCTAAACCCAAAACAGAAATAATTATTCATTAATTAAGTATTCTTCCTACGACTTTATGTAGTTTATATTCATCAAACTATGAAAGTTATTTGCCACACGTTTGAAATATTTTTAGACAAATTCGCTAAACCGTTCGGGTCTCAACTGGTTGACGATTTTCAGTAGTGAACTGCTCTTATGGTTTTAACCAAGAACAGACATATAGTAATATAAATTTAAATAACGATTTTAGTAAAAACTTTATTTACTCATAAGGAGAAATCAATAAGATTGTTCTCTGCTTACTGCAAATAAACATACATTTGCTAAGTGACCAGCTTACTATTACAATAAAACGAATTTACTTATATCCAATCGGATATTTTATGGGCTGCCTTTGCATCAATTAAACATTGAGTTCTATCACTCCATCTTCAATAAAAAAATATCTCTAATTTATTAATTTTTTTAATTTCAATATAGGTATATTAGATAATATTTGTAATGATGTAATGAACTATTAATGGGTTTCAAAATTAAAAAAAAAATAGTCTAAATCTCGACTTGGGTCCTTAGGACTTACCTTCACCTTTCGAGTTTACTAATTAAATTAATATTTTCATAATATAATGTATTAATAGACAAAAGTTGATAGGGTCGACATCCAATTTTCCTGCATAGCTATTTTTGATAAAAAATTAAAGTTTGTAATTTTATTACATAAATGTAGATATCGAGTTTTGGGATAAATATATTGCCAATCTAGAGTAAAATATCTATATAAAATGCCAAAGTTGGGTCTCCATCTTTTTTCCTTGCATATGTCAGTAGACAGGTGTATCATAGCAGCTAACTTCGAATTAGTATTTTGTAGTCGACCTTCACATTTCTGAGTTTCCTAATGAAATTAATATTTTGATAATATAATGTATTAATAAACTAAAGTTGATAGGGTCGACATCCAATTTTCCTGGATAGCTATTTTTGATAAAAAATTAAAGTTTGTAATTTTATTACATAAATGTAGTTGAGTTTTGGGATAAATATATTACCAATCTAGAGTAAAATATCCATATAAAATGCAAAAGTTGGGTCGCCATCTTTTTTCCCTGCATAAGTCCAGGTAGGCAAGGTATCAACAGGTAACTTTGAATTAGTATTTTGTAGTTATAGAGTTTCCTTTATTGTTATATATGAAAATGTAGATAATTAAAAATAATAAAATAAAATAAATAAATAAATCTAATAAATTAGATAAAATGGCTATGCAGGGAAATTGGATGTCGACCCTATCAAGTTTTGTTTATTAATACATTATATTGAAGGAGACAATAAAAGAGTGTGTCTTCTGCTGGAATTATACATTTTTAATTTATTTATAACGAGACTATCTATATAAATAAAAATGTAATGTTACGCTTAAGTGATACGTTGAAGGATCTCCGAAAGTTCTTCACCGATTTCTTTGAAATTTTCACACAACATTCCATTCAAATACACTAGTGTATTTATAGATATTACACCTGCGGCACGCAAAATTTTTCGAGAAACAATGCCAGCGCCTCTCTGGGAGTAAAAGCAAACAAACAAGATGGCCGAAAATAGCTTTTTGGAAATCTTTCAACTGACAGTATTATTTTTGGTTAAGGGAACAATAATTATAAACCTGGCCCGAAATTTAAATATACCAATCGGAGCACCAAACGGACTTATGTTGCGAATATAGTTTCGATATGTCCAGTGGTTTAGACGTGAAGCATAAGAATTAGTCACAGCAACGCGTGGTCAGGTCAGCTATTATCTATATAAATTTTAACCATAAAACGAGACGCTCCCCGCCAGGGACTAGATGACGCTGAGCCGAAGCCCCTGACGTCAGCTAGTAGACTATATATTAATTCCTGTGAATTAATTCTAATAGACTGATGAAGAGTGCAAAGCTCTCGAAACTATAGTCTTGTTATAAATAAAATTTATAATTCCAACAGAAGACACACTCTTTTATTGCCTCCTTCAATTTATAAAAATTCTGCTACTCTCTGTAAAAAACTTTCAATTTAATACATTATATTATCAAAATATTAATTTCATTAGGAAACTCGATAGGTGTAGTTCGACCTAAGTCAGGATCTTGTACTAAAACAATTATTTAATAAAAAGAAAATAAAAAAAATGTAATTATACATTTTCATTGACACACCCACCTGTTAATAAACCAATCAAATTAAAGTTAACCGAAAATGAGAGCCTGGCAGATCAAATTGACGAACCAAAAACCGCCTAACCCGTGATTTTCATCGAAATCGTAGAGCCGTTTTCGAGAAATCGATTCTATATATATAAGAATTGATGATCATAATAAGAGAAAGGGGGAAAACTAACACATTTTTATGATTGTTAATTAAGTCTTATTTTTGTTCACTTTCCTCATCATCCTCGACATCAAAAATGTACCTATATTTACTTTTGCATCAAACGCCAAATAGGTCAAATTGTTAATTATTTTACCTGTCAACGTGCCCGGATTTTTTTTTTTTATTATATTTTTATTTTTACTTTTCAAAAGGATCATTTAAATAAGTAATGATCTATGAAAAAGAAAGCAATCACACAGAGACACACACATCAAAGTAGATCGTAACAGACAACAAACATTATGAAATTATGTTTCACAATTTATTTTTACTAAAAATTAATAATAATATTTCAATTTCTCAACTATAAGACAGGCAGCAACGAATATTGTTTTTAAAATGTTTTAATTATGATTTTAATGGAAAATGTTCGCTGCTGGCTGTCTTATAGTTGAGAGATATTTGACAAAGAGTTATATTAAAATTGGAAAGCTTTTTTGCCGAGAGTAGCAGAATTTTTATATATTGAAAGAGACAATAAAAGAGCCGCTAAAAACGGTTACGAAACAACCCTTTTTGACAAACTATTAAAAAAGAAAATTGAAAAGTCAACTCTGGATTTGATTTATTCCCAACAGTCCGAGCCAGAAATCAAATCAAAATTAATAATCCCATACTATGGAAAAATTTCGGAAACTTTAAAATTAAAATTCAAAACTTTAGGATATGAAACTATTTTCAAATCCTCTAGAACATTGGGATCTGATATTAGCAATAATAAGAAAGACAAAATTCAAAAAATGGACAAAAAAGGTAACTATTCCATAACATGTGTAGAATGTGATGTGAAAAACAGAACAAAATTTAAACAAACGCATTTCGGAACACAAAAGAGTTTTTAAAGGGAGTTCGGGGCATAGTGCATTTGCAGACCATTTAATCTCCGAGAAACATTAGTTTTCCAGATGAATCAAATATTAAATTAATTTAGATCAGAATTAGATCCCTTAAAAATTAGTATTTTCTGAATCGTTAAAGAAATTTTAAAATCATACAATAATTCACCAAAAAAATTCTTAAATCGGAAAATAGAAATTCCTAAAAGCTTTATTTTAAAAATAGCCGCTCAAATAAAAACGTCATGAACGCCACCTATAGCAAACATAAACCAAGTCATACAAATTTCAATTCTTAACTTGGCCACCCTGAACAATTCTTAACCCTAACCACATGAAAATTTTTATTTTTCATTCATAAATTAATTCCGGTGAATCCGTTGTAATAGACTGATGAAGAGGGCAAAGCCCTCGAAACTATAGTCTCGTTATCAAATAAATAAAATTGCAGAATCCCAGCAGAAGACACACTCTTTTATTGTCTCCTTCAAGAGTTATGAATGAGCCACTGATGAAGTCTCACAAATGACGAAACGTCTCGTAAATTGTATAACTAACTCAGTTGTTTAATTTTTCCTCCACTTCCCCTGCGATTTTTAAAATATTTAATAATAATAATATTGTCCATTGAAATCGTAGGGAGTTGAATAAAAATTAAATTATAAACTAGAGTTTCATTCTTAATGTGCAAAATCGCTTCGTTATTTATTTTGGCATCTCTACAAGCTCACTATACAACAAATAATAATAATAAGATTTTTATTAGGAACTTGATTGCTCAGTTTCATTTTTCCTTTTCAATCATCATCATTGAGTATGCAGTGTCCAAGACTAGTTTGATGCTAACAATCCGTCTCCACTCATCTCCGATCCTCCGCCAGCTGTTTAACCTCTAAATGTCTCAGCATCCCATATCCCCCAATTATTTGGTTGAAATATTCTAATCTGGGTCTTCCCTTCCCTTTTCTTTCCCACCTCCCCCTCCAAGATATCCCTAAGCAGCTCCCCCATGTCTCAGTGTGTGCCCCATCATCTGACCTCCTTTTCAAAATATAATAAAACAATTTCTAGATATGTAGAATCGAGTGGTGAACCGCGACCTAAAATCGTGTACACCTACTTCCACTTCAACTTTCATTTCAAGTAGGAGACAATAGATAACAATAGATTAATTCTAATGAATTCCAAGTAATTCCAAATAATTCAAAGACAGTGTACTACACTAATTACAATCGCGGTTCATCTCTCGTGTAGAATTAACATAACAAATTATTGAATACTCTATATTATTTAAGTTTCTGCGGTTTAATTACTTTAAGATAAAAATTAAAAACTAATTTAAAAAAATACAATTTTATGGTCACAATCTAAGATTTTAGTAGAAAATATGTTTATATAGGGACCGTGCGTCGAGGGGTGATCCACGATTGGAAGTAGGTGTACACCTCTTTGGAAGTATTTTGGAAGTACTTGGAAATATTGGGAAGTACTTGGAAATATTTGGAAGTACTTGGAAATATTTGGAAGCACTTGTAAATATTTGGAAGTACAAGTGGAAGTAGGTGTACAGCATATTAGGTCGCGGTTCACCCCTCGCCGTGCGTTAAACATACAGTCAGCACTATTCCCGAAGGTAGCGCTCTCTTGTGTTTATTTATTCAAATAATTTGGGGGAATTGGGACAAATGTTCTATTATAGTATTTATCATAGATAATTGAGTGCACGGAGCCTAGGGGGGCGTATTTGAGTCTCTTGTCTTGGACGTTTAATAAATCATCCCCCAAAGCTTAGAATTTAGTCTCCAGTTGGCGCTAAATTCGTGACGCACGGTTCCTATTGCATGTCAGAGGGTTTCATCCCCCCGGGCCTCTGACATGTGATATAAACATATTTTCTACTAAAATCTTAGAGTGTGACCATAAATTTGTGTGTATTTTCAAATTATATATGGTTCCGCCAGTGGGTTGATTTTTCTCAAAAATCCATTTATTTTCTGAAAAAAGACACTTACATCTTTGTTTTAATCAAAAACTAATGTTTAAAAATGTAAAATTTATTCAAAAAAGTGATATTTTTTGAATAATTTAGCATTTTTTTAACGGGGAAAATTTGGAGCTAGCAAGCCTAAAATCTAATGTATTCGCCGCATTCAAACATTTTAGCATAGGAACGAACTTTCTATGATTTTTCGTTCTTAAGTTATCTGGACACATAGACAGATAGAAAATCATGGCTGAAAAATATTTTTCTCCACGTTATAGACATTTTTTAACACAATAAACCAAAAGAAAAACTGAAAATTTTTGAGTGTGAATTCAAAAACACTAGGCTCTCCCGGGAGGCAGAGTTTTTTTTTTTTTTTTTGTCAAAATTAACTGGCATAATTTTAAAATCTACTTAATAACATAGCCAAAAGAAAAAGCATTCAGCATTTTAAATATAAATAATTTAACAGGTGGAATTTTACATACAGGAGACAGAACATGATTTAAAATTTAATCTATTTTTTTTTTTTTTTTTAATGGTATGATTTCTTAAAATAGTTTAATGATAATGATTTTCAGTATAAGCTTAGGCACGTAGCCAATAAGAGGTGTGCAAAGACACCAGACCTCGTGTCATAAGAAAATAGAACATGATTTTAAATGAAACTAACATTGCGTCAAATTCGCTTAAAATTTATTAAAACTATTAAGTTTTTTCTTTTTTTTTTTTTTTTGTATTCAAATTCCAATAGAGACCACCAAAAGTTGTTTCTCTAAAAATACTAACAATAAATATGTAGATATATTATTTTTTGTTTGAAACATTTGTTTATTTTCTATGCTGCTCGTAAAGCTGTGGAAGTATTAATTTGCTCTCGCATTTAATAGTGGCAATTAGAAACAGACATTATGGGATGATAAACTAGAAACAACTATTCTAGCCATTCGAACGGTGTTGGACAAAATTCCTGGCTTTATGCCTAGGGTTTCATTTAAAACTAATTCCGCAAACGAATCGGAAGGAAGGATTCAAGGGGTGGGAAAAAATAGGCGGGAGACTTCTTAGCATCTTTATTTAATTGATGAAGAATATCTCTCTTAATTAAATAACAAAAATATTATTTTATTCATCGTTTTACATTGCCCCTGTCTGTAGCGTGTCTGATGTATTCGACGGAGAAAGTAGAGGCGATTACACGTCTATTTCCTCTTAACTTGAAATTCGTTAAAAATACTATAGGAAATGATTAAGATGATGGATGATTTTATTAGATTTGGCTCTGAAGTAACCCTTGGAAGGAGATTCGCCGGCTTGGATGGGAGATAATCTTCAGAGATTAGAATCTGCCAGAAAAATGCTATTTTAAATAAGAATTTGCACTAGCAGTTGAAAATATGCTTTTTATGAAATAATGCCACAAAGCCCGCATTTATTGCTTCTTCGTTACAGAACGTATACAAATAACTTCTTAGGCACAAGCCGTTTCGTTCCCAGGTGAGTTGTCTCCTTCGATGAGCTTTATCAACTGAATAACAACTCACAACTGACAAATGACAACTGACTTCGCTTCGAGGAGCTGGCTGCTTTTACAACCCTGGCTCTAAATAGCAATTAAGCTGATTGCTTAATTAGTTCCGCCTTTTAGGTGACGTATGCATTAATTTTTCGCGCGCTTGATTATTTATAAAGGGGCGTGTCCTTGCTGTCCACTTCGTCATTTTATCAAATGATTCTGACGGCAAAGAGCAGCAGCAAACGCCTTTTCTCAAGGCGAAAACAAATCTTTATTTTCAAAAGCATTTTACTTGGAAAGGAAATAAAATCTCACAATACAAATCAATGTTTTACTCCCCAATGCATCTTTAGAGATAAAACAGAAGAAACAGAATTGATTAGGCAATCCGGTTGTTCATGATAGATCATCTATTAAGAATGTAAATTCTTAGAAAATCATAAGATGGTGTGATATTTTTAATTTTATGTCAGAGGGGTTGTTTTTAATCTCCTCGGAATCGAACCCGAGTGCTAGTAACAGCAATCCGGGCCATCTGGCTCACACTGCGAGGTGCGAACCTCTCTGACTTATGTAAACGCGTTAAATATTTTATTCAAAGATTGTTATCTTAATTTGTAAAATCTCGGGTTCGATTCCCGAGGGGGTGAAAAACAACCCGTCTGACATATAATTAAAAATATTCCATTCCATCGGATTTAATAGATGACACCATCTTATGATTTTCTAAGAAAATTTGAATCTATTACCATAGTCAAATTGAAATTTTTCTTTTCAAGAATCTAGAATGATGAATTTGATTTAGGGGAAGTGAAGACATACTATATAACTTGTAAATTTCATATTTGTACCTTATTTAGTTTACGACTTATGCAATGCTCTGCCAGTGACATTAATGGGTTCCCGTATGAACGGAACCTTAAAAACCAGGGCCTGAAATGAAGGGGTGAAATTTATAGACTAAATTAACATATAGTGAAAATATAATGACTGTGGAATGCTAAAACTTGGCACTTTGGTGCATTAATAAAGGGTGAAATCGCATAACCGAAACAGAACATAAATACGAATCTAAATTACAAAAAGAAGTGAAATCCCAGCAAAAACACATCTATAAAAAAGTTCAAGTTCGATTAATAAAAACCATTTGCCAAAAAAAGTAGCGAGATCTAATGTGCTGCCAAGTTCAACATCATCAATTTATTATATTAACTGAGTAGAGAATTATATTAAAAACCATGTTTTTCATTTTACATGTCCATCTACCATATACGAGGAGCGGCAATTTAAAAACCGGACTTTATTGATTTCATATTTTTAGTTGAAATTATCTTCCTGAAACTTATTATTTACGCATAATGTTATGTATGTCATGAATTGGAGGCCCTAAATACAATATAATAACATAATGCATAATTTCCAAGTTTTAGGGAAATAGTTCCAACTAAAAATAAGATTTTATTTTATTTTTCTATACACGAATAACCAAAAAAAATCATACCTACAACTATTTGTTCTTGATAGTTTGAAACCCTTGGATTCTGCTCAAGAAATAAACTTAATATTTTGAGATTAGATTATAATTTGTTTTGATAGTATTTATACTTGTTAAGTAACTTGAACAATTTCTATTTTTTTAGGGTCTGGAATTTTTGTATCTCCTTCGGGTATCCTGGACAACACGGGTTCCATCGGACTAAGCTTCGTAATATGGATCGCATGTGGCGTTCTGTCGCTGTTAGGTGAGTACTCGAAAAGTATTAATTTGTTCATGCATGCCAAGTTTAACTTTGAGAGAGATGGAAGACACAAGTTCTCAAGTTGCTTAAAAGATCATCGCCTCTTGAGAGAGGTTTTCAAACAAGCAGGAATGAGAAAACTCATCTAAGTAAATATTTAATTAAGTAAAGTGCATTGAGAAGGAATTTGATATTTTCTGATGGATTTTCTATCCGAGCACACACTTGACTTATGTTTAATCAGATTTTAGGGAATTTATGTCTAAATGGAGATCTTGATTTATTATACAAGGTATCCACGAACCGGGTTTACGGGAGCTCGGGACAGCTTATCTATCTGGTTGATCTTCGAAAAAATCTTTTTTTTTTTGCAGAGTGATAACGTCTGCCTACTAAACTTTTTAATTAAAAAAAATGTTAATAATTAGCTTAATTTGGAATTCAAATATTTGTTTTGATAATATTATTAAAAAGAATATTGAGATAAATTTTTTCTCATTATAAAAACATTTATTTAATACAAAAACCATTTCAAGAAATAGAGTTGGAATTCTACACTAGTGTTTTTGTTATATTCTGTTGGTTGCAAATAACTTTTTATTTTTTACATTTATGAATAAATAATTAACTAGACTGTCAAATCTATTGAAAAATGTATCATTCGATTCATAAAAGTTGAATTATTGATCTGTATAAATTTGTTGAAAATGGTATAATTTGTATAGAAGTTAATAGCCCTTTTAAAAGCTCGTTTCATTTACTTCCATATTAAAAGGACAATTTTCAATAATTTATTCCTCGGTAATGGGACAGACGATCAACTTCAAATTTCGGGAATAAATATTTAATACATCAATGATAAAATGGTAAAAATTTGAGAATTTTCTTATAAAAATAATAAACAGTCCCAAACCTCCATAATATTAGGTACATATAGGTATTTTATATATTTGCAGAAAGGAATAGTTAAATAAAATTTATTTTAAAACGTACATATTTTATGCCTTGAGAAATGTTTTCTTGGAATTTATTGAAAATATGTTTCTGAAATGGCTAATGTATCAAAACTCGGAATTTAATTAAAAAGGATTTTATTTTTTTGACAGTAGTAAAGTTGTTGATTTATAAAGAGGAATCAATGAGGTTGTCCTCTGCTAGAGGCAAATAAACATTTACATACAGTGTGTCAATTTGAAAACTTCCCACCCCTAGTACCGGTAAACTGGCAAATTATTTAAAAAATCGCTGAGACACGTCAAATTTGTATTCGAGAGGGAAGAATTTTGACGTATAAATTAGATCGCCCCCTTCACCCCCCCTTGCCCCCCAGAGCCACCCCTCCTAAAAAAAATCTTAAAAAGGAAAGAGAGTCATGTTAAGACATCATTTTGAAGGGCTTTTTATTCTCTACATTTGGTGTGGTATTTTTTAAATTTATTTTGCAAATAATTAACAAAACAAAAATAAATAACAAAGTCAAAGTTAGTTAGTTTTGGTGTTTTAATTTTGACTTTGTTGTTTTGAATTTTTTTTGTTAATTATTTGCAAAATAAGTGTACAAGAATAAAAACAACTAATTTGTTTGTGGTTTACGTTAATCTAGTAGTTATGATCCTACTTTATCTGTAAAAATTGATTTATTAAAACAACGTACCACCGTCAAAACCTGTTTCAATGAGAACTTATAAGTTTAATCACACAAATGATTACAAAAATTCAATTTGGCAATATTCAAAGTCACCTAACTTGGCAACGCAGCACTCAAATTTAAAAAATGGCACACCAAAATGTAGAGAATAGAAAGCCCTTCAAAATGATGTCTCACTCGATCCCCTTTCCTATTTAAGATTTTTGGGGGCGTGGCTCTGGGGGGTAGGGAGTGAAGGGGGCGATCTTATTTATACGTCAATATTCTTCCCCCTCGAATACGAATTTGACTTGTCTCAGGGATTTTTGAAATAATTTGCCAGTTTAGCGATACTAGGGGTGAAAAGTTTTCACACTGACACACTGTATATGTAAAGAGTATAAATATATTTGTTTGATGCTATAGTTTCAATTGTTTGACCTTCATCAGTCTTTAATTAGAAATATTTTATCTGTTATTTTCCATGGGTTTAAAATACCCGATTGGATATAGGTAAATTTCCATTGTCGTAATAGCAAGTTGTCACATAACGAATTAACAGATAAAATATTTCTAATTAAAAGGACTGATGATGATATCAAAAGATTCGAAACAATAGTCTCTAACAAATATATAAAAATATTTATACTTATAGTTTATAAATCAGTGGTGTGCGGTCCATGGATGCTGTCGATGCGGCGCATCCCTAAAATTTCAACCATTTAGAGTATTTTCATAAATTCAGGAGAATCTTTAAATTTTCAAATTATTATCTGATATCTCAAATATTTCTATAAAAATCATTTTTTTATTTTGAAAAATATATTGGTTCTTGAAATGAAATAAAATGGTTGCATAGTTCAAGGGGCAGTTAAAATGAATGATTTTCCGAAAAGGGCGCTGATATAAGGTTTCAAGTCTCTGCCAGGTATATCTTCCAGTTCAAGCAAGTCAAAGACAAGTCTAGACAAGTTTTAGTCGAATAAAAATTGTTCTCGCTGAGGAACTATTAAAATAGAAATAATTCAAAAAAGGAATAAATAGAGAAGATTCGGGAATCTTTAGAGTAATCCATTTCTAAAAACTCTCAATATACCATATAAGATCAGAAATAGCTAATAGTGCTATAGACACGACATAGCTTGCTTATAGCAATAGAACTAGGAAAAATTAAAAATTTAATAAGACCCCAAAATATATTTTTTAAAAATCTGATGTTAAATTTGAAAAATAATGCCGTATTCGATGAAATTTGCAAAAAATAGCGAAGATTAAAATACAATTTCAAAAAATGAAGGGTACTTTTAGGACAGCATCCCCTGGTTGAAAAGTCACCTACCACTGGTATATGGTAAATGTAGGTATATTTTCAAATTATTTTATTGATTTTTTTTTAATATTAATAAATACAAATCTTTTATAAAAAAAAAACAATTTTCAAACGTTTAATTTAACTCCAAACGTTTCGGGAGAACTTCTCCCTTTCTCAATGGAATTTAATAAATTGAAAAAAGAGAAGAAAAAAATCGCTTTTTCTAAGGAATCTGTGTTGTTTTTTTTATTCCTTAGAAAAAGAAACTTTTTTTTCATTTTTCAATTCATTAAATTCTATTGAGAAAGGGAGAAATCCTCCAGAAACGTTTGGGGTTAAAATAAACGTTTGAAGATTGATTTTTATAAAAGATAGGTATTTTTTTATGTGTATCTATATATTTATTTGTATCAATCAGAGGAGAAAGATCTAATTGATTTCTCTTTATAAAATAAAGATTCTTTTACTTTTGAGTTGTTTTTTAAATATAAATTATTTTTTCGAGCCATCAGATACCTACTAGGGTTCTCCTTATTTTGAATATTTTCGAATATTTACGCTGACAGGGGCTCATAGGGTTTGAAATAAATAAATAAAATATCCCCCAAGTTTCAAGTCTCTATCTCAATTTTAACCTAGTTTTACACAGTGATTAAGTTTCCCATCTAAATAACATGGGGTTTTTGGCATTGAACGATCAATTTTGTTCGTGGACTGATACACGTGCATTAACCCGGTCCAAGGGAAAACAGAGACATCTTCTCTGAATCCACTTGGATAAACCTCATCAGGCGCGTCCAAGTCGCGGGGGTGGGCCCTACTTTCACAGGTAGGGGCTAAGTTCTGGTGGGGACCCAGCGTTGCGGGGTATATCGCTTCACCCTTGTCCAGGGTTACGGATGAAGACCACAACGGCAGGGAAGGCGGAGAAGAGGAACTTCGGAACGGCGGACCTGGCGGAAGTGGCATCCCGTGTTCCCTGGGGCTTATACAGGAAACACTGCAGCCTAGCAGTTCAAAGGATAGAGGAAGAAAACCTCGAATAAATAATCACCCGTTCCTCCAGGTTGGGGGTTTAGGCGTTGGGCCAGCACCTCAGCACTAATAAAACTTCTTCACACGCTAAATTTCCCATAAATCAGCCTCGGATACAGGATGGATCAAACCGAAGACGAACCCAGCAACGGAAACGGATTTTGAATTTTGGCACTTGGAATACCCGAAGCATAAACAACAAAGCTGAGGAAGTCTTGAGAGAGATTAAAAGCTTAGATATAGATGCTGCAGTTCTTACTGAGACAAAGAGAAAAGGTCAGGGAACGGAGGAGAGGCAGGGATACATTTGTTTTTACAGTGGTGTGCCTAAAGAAGAGCGAGCGAGCGGGGGAGTGGCTGTTCTTATTAAAAACAAGTATAGAAGAAACATCAAATCGTGGGAACAGATAGACGAGAGATTAATACGGGTAGACATACGGATGATGCAACATGAAATCTGTATAATAGGAGCCTATGCACCCAACGATGATGCCCTAGCGAGCATCAAAGATGAATTTTATGAAAAGTTGACAAGATTACTCGATATGTCTGGTAATCGCAAAGAAATTATATTAATGGGTGACCTTAATGGTAGAGTAGGCAGGAAGTTCCACGATCATGTAGTCGGACCCTACGGGGAGGATTTTATAAATGACAATGGAGAAAGATTAATCGAACTCTGCCATCAAAATGGCCTCCGAATTACAAATGGTTGGTTTAACCATAAGTCTATCCATAAATATACATGGATACAGCCTACTCGTCAGCTAAAAACCATTATTGACTATATAATAGTGAGAGAACACTCAAAACTCAAGATCTTTGACGTCAGAGTGAAACGAGGAGCTGAATGTGGCACAGACCACCACCTACTAGAGGCCAAAATCTTCTTCCCCTATAGGGGTCAGAGCGCAACCCCCGCTGCCGAAACGTCCCTTGGAGAGAACCCGCAAGACAAAGAAACTAGGAAATACGAATTGAAAGGTCTGCAGGAGGACTCCACTAAATTCTTGTACCAGCTCCGGCTCGCTAATAAATTGAGAGTGGTTGAGGAATCCTCGGGTCAACAAATCTATGAAGACATAAAGATAGCTCTACATGAAGCAGCATTTGAAGCCTTAGGAAAAGAAGTTAGACCTAAAAGAAATATTGACACGCCCCCGTGGTGGTCAAAAAAATTGAAGCTTCTATAAAGAAGAAGAAAGATGCCTATATAAGGTGGCTGACCACTAAAGATTCAGAGGATAGAGAAAGATATGTCTACTTTCGGAAGAGAGCTGGAGAAGAAGTACGCGGAGCAAAAAATCTAGAATGGGAGAATAGGTGCGCTGAAATCAACCAGTGTATAGGCAACTCAAGATCCAATAAAGCCTGGAAATGCTTGAGGAGCCTAAGAACCCAAAACGAAGATAAGAGCAGCCTAAATCTCATAGATATCTCGTCTTGGAAAGATCACTTCCAAAACCTTCTAACAGAGACAAGGACAAAATTCAAGTCCGCTGAAGATGAGAAAGTGGAGGAGAGAGTCGATGACGATACGACGACCGATGGAATCCCAAGAGACATAACAGTCGAGGAAGTAAAAAAGGCCCTTCAGGGAATGAAAAATGGTAAAGCCCCTGGTTTAGGAGAAATTCCAATCGAGCTTATTAAATATGGACCCATAAAACTTGTTGAGCTCGTAACAATTATGTTTAACAAGTACGTCCATGGAGAAAATGTTCCTGAAGAATGGAGAAAGGCCTTAATAACACCAATATTTAAAAAGGGGAACAGAAAATTATGTACAAACTACCGAGGGATTAGTGTCGTATCATCTATGGCGAGACTCTACGGACGAGTTATGAAACAAAGGATAGAAGAGGATATCAGAGAATCAGAAGACCAGAATGGATTTAGGGCGGGAAGGTCCTGTATTGATGGTATTTTTACCTTAAAGATCTTGCTGGAAAAGAGATTGGGGCGCGACCGTCCAGTCCATCTGATATTCGTGGACCTCCAAAAGGCTTATGATACCGTTCCATTAGGCGAGCTATGGAACAGCATGAAATTAGGAGGTATCAACCCTATGTATATCAATGCTACAAGAAGGTTCTACGAAGGCTGCTCCAGTTCTGTCAAAATAGGTAAAGAATTATCCTCGTATTTTCCGGTAACAAAAGGTCTCCGACAAGGATGCGCCCTTGCTCCGACACTCTTTAAATTATATCTTGAAGCTTCCCTGGTATCCTGGAGAAGAAAGTGTTCCGGTATGGGCATACAAATAGAAAATCGTACACTATATACCTTACTCTTTGCTGACGACCAGGTCCTGATTGCGGGAGACGAAGATGACGCTTTCTATATGCTCCGAAAGCTAAAGGAAGAATATGAAAAATGGGGCCTTGAAATTAATTTCCAAAAAACAGAGTATCTGGCACTTGGTGAGGCGGGAAAAGACCTTGTCCTGGATAACAACTGTATAAGAAATACCAACCAGTTTAAATATTTGGGGGTAACACTAGGAAAGGCAGGAAAAAGTGACCTAGATATTACTAATAAAATAAATCAAGGCAGGCGAGTAATAAGACAGCTGAACTCGATCCTGTGGAGTAAGGAAATATCGAAGAACAATAAGGCTGCCATCTATAAGACCATCGTCGAGAGCATCGTGACCTACGGAAGCGAAGTCTGGGAGGTAACCAAGAGAAACAGTTCACGCCTGCTGGCGTTAGAAATGGATTTTTGGAGACGTTCAGCGGGTGTCTCAAGACTGCAGCATATAAGGAACGAACACATTCGCCAAAAAATGAACGTCCAAGGCAACATCATCGACACGATCGAATATAAGCAACTGATGTGGTTTGGACACGTCAGTAGGATGGCGGATGAACGCTGGCCCAAGAAAGTTTGGAACTGGCAGCCCCCAGAAAGAAGAAAGCGTGGAAGGCCGCCGAGATCGTGGTTTCAGGGAATCCAAAATGCCATGCAAGCCCGTGGGCTGGAAGAGGAAGACTGTGCCGACAGAAGGACATGGAGAATGGGAAGCGAGAAACGGCGTCCGCCGTAACCAAACTCGCAGGATATATATACGATCAATTTTTATTCCGGCCAAAGTAATGGTACAAAATTTGAACCTCTCTAGACATTATCCTTTATAATAGTAGCTATTTTTCAGAATTTTTACATATTTTTAGCTATTATAACTTTGGAGTCTATAACTTATTAATACTAAGATATAGCAGTATTTTATCTAGATGTAACTCCAAAATTGTAATAGGTAAAAATCTATAAAAATTCTGAAGATGCTGTATTATAAGGATAATGTTTACAGAGTTTCAAATTTTTGTAACCATTACTTTGGCCGGAATAAAAAATTGATCGTTCAATGCCAAAAATTTTTAAGAAAAAACTAAAACCGACTTCAAAAAAATTAAATGCAACAAATAAAATACACTAAAAGGTATAAAATAATTATTATCTTATTTAGTTACAGCTAAACTACGAAATATTAACATGAAATTACTTTTTGAAGTCGGTGCCAAACAAACTATACCTATAAGCGAGCGTACCCACCAAACGTACTAAGTAAGATCCGTCGAGTGCGATTCATAAAAGGTACTATATATGTTTGGCACCGACTTAAAAAAAGATTTCATGTTAATATTTCGTCGTTTAGCTGTAACTAAATAAGATAATAATTATTTTATACCTTTTACTGTATTTTATTTGTTGCATTTAATTTTTTTGAAGTCGGTTTTATTTTTTTCTTAAAAATTTTTATTTTTCTCTTTTTAGTGATGTTATTAATAGTGATCCTATCATCAGAACTTGACCAAATTAATATGACACCATCCCTAAGACACCCCCTTTCGGATAAAAAAAGAACCATCGAAATCGGTTCATAAAAAAAGAAGTTAGTCCTGAACAAACCTAACAAAAAAGGTCTAATACCTACGAAAAAAAATGGGACCAATCGGAACGTAGACTGGACCCAATGCAAAAAAAATTTCAAAATCGGTTCACAATTGGCGGAGATATGAGGTAACATAGGCACAAAAAAAAATTCAGACGAATAGAGAACCTCCTCCTTTTTTTGAAGTCGGTTAAAAAACCCCATGTTATTTAGATGAGAAACTTAATCGCTGTGTAAAACTAGGTTAAAATTGAGATAGAGACTTGAAACTTGGGGGATATTTTTTTTATTTATTTCAAACCATATGAGCTCATGTCAGTGTAAATAGTCGAAAATATCCAAAATAAGGAGCACCCTAATACCTACATTAAACAAAGATTCATAGAGGGGGTAGTGTTTTCAGAATAATCAGGGGTTCTATCTAAAATAACTTTTTCTAATAAAATTAATACATATTAAAAAAGTTTTCTAATAGTGAAACCAATCCCGCGAAAATGTTAATTCTATCTCGTCAATTATATTCTCATCAAAATCCAATATTTCTTAATAAAAGATTTGCTTTCTATACATATAGTAGAATTTAGAAGGATGTATCTATGTCAACGGTCAAATTAAAATCACTTAAACAACACTAATAAATTTAAGACTTTTATGAGAAGAATCTGTCTTGAAAAGATATTTAGGAGCATATTTTTTTGCATAATTTGCATAGTTCTTGATAGGGTCAACGTCCGATCATATTAAGTTCTGATGGCTTACATAACAGACATATTTGCTCTGTTCAAATGAATTAGTATTAATTAATTAGACAATCTTTTCTCTCTCAATAAAATAAAAATAATATGTATTCGCTATCTACAGGGTGCTTCAAAAAAATGTATACACGCTTTGAACTTCCATAGAAAATTTATTTACCGTTCTACAAAGTTAAATTTCAGGAAAATAGAAAGCTGAAAGTCCAATGTAAATGAAACATAAATAACAAATGTTAATACTGTTCAAATTGGTGACCTGCAGCATCAATACAATTCTGAGTACGAGTCACCACTGATTCTGTACATCGTATCAAAACGTCCAATGAGATTTCTCTACACACTGCTTGAATCTCATTCCAAAGAATGTCTAGGTTACGTGGTTTACGTTTGTACACCTCATCTTTTACTGTGCCCCACAAGAAGAAATCCAGTGGTGTAAGGTCTGGAGAGCGTGCTGAAACTCGATTGGCCCCTGCGTCCTATCCACTGGCCCGACAAATTTTGATCCAGGTAAGCTCGTACGTCCGGTAATGATGATTTTTATTTTCAACAAGATGGTGCCCCGCCGCACTATCACAGGGACGTACGAGCTTACCTGGATCAAAATTTGTCGGGCCAGTGGATAGGACGCAGGGGGCCAATCGAGTTTCCAGCACGCTCTCCAGACCTTACACCACTGGATTTCTTCTTGTGGGGCACAGTAAAAGATGAGGTGTACAAACGTAAACCACGTAACCTAGACATTCTTTGGAATGAGATTCAAGCAGTGTGTAGAGAAATCTCATTGGACGTTTTGATACGATGTACAGAATCAGTGGTGACTCGTACTCAGAATTGTATTGATGCTGCAGGTCACCAATTTGAACAGTATTAACATTTGTTATTTATGTTTCATTTACATTGGACTTTCAGCTTTCTATTTTCCTGAAATTTAACTTTGTAGAACGGTAAATAAATTTTCTATGGAAGTTCAAAGTGTGTATACATTTTTTTGAAGCACCCTGTATTTTTAAGCATATAATTTCTTTAGAATCTTTTTTTAAGACTTTGTGGAATGTAGAGAATTAATTTGGACAGTTATCTACATGTGAAGAAACTTTTACTTTTATAATATACTCCTATTTGAATACTAGTAGTTTCGAAAAGGGCATATTTTGACAAATATACTTTTATCATATAAATGTAATCTAAAATCTTCCCCGCACCTACTATGCTCGAAAACGGCACAACTTTGGTATTAATTTTACTGCCCCCAGAATGTATCTAACTCAAAAATAAATTTTAGTTTTTTCATTCCTGAACATTTTCAATTTTCAGACATGTGCCCTTTTGTATTATTACTTTGCCATACAGGGTATGGTCAAGTATTGTAATCGTGCTTGAAAAAAGTGGTTTTTTCCTTCTTTTTTTCAAAATATCTCAAAAACGGCTGAAACTATTTCGATTAAAAAAATTGAGCGAAACCATGGTATTTCGCTCTACAAAAAAGCTCTAATAAAGTGAACATCGAAAAAATTATATTTTTCGAGATAATAATTGTTTTGTCAAAATGTCTGTTAGTCTGTGCCTTATCAAATTTTTGTGGACGAGCTAGCTCAAAAACTAGTTTGAATATCGAAACCAAATTTCACACATAGCTTTGGTCCATTGAGATTAAGAGCTGATTAGATTTTGGTGCATATCAACTCAAAATTAAGGGGAGTGGAGGGGGGTTAAAAATTAAAAATCTAGGTCGTTTGAGCAAACTCAACCAAATTTTGTATACATAATCAGTGGACCTCCAGAAGTTTAAAAATGCAAAAACTAACCCCCCAAAAATGGGGGGGGGGAGGAGGGTCAAAAAATGAAAATCTTGGTCATTTACCAAACTCAACCAAATTTAGTACCTATACATAATCAGAGGGTCCACAGAAGTCTAAAAATGCAAAAACTAACCACCCAAAATGGGGGGGGGGATGGTGCAGATTCAAAAAATGAAAATCTTGGCCATTTACCAAACTCAACCAAATTTTGTATACATAATCAGTGGACCTCCAGAAGTTTAAAAATGCAAAAACTAACCGCCCAAAATGGGGGGGGGGTGGAGGGTCAAAAAATGAAAATCTTGGCCATTTACCAAACTCAACCAAATTGTGTATACATAATCAGTGGGTCCCCAGAAATCTAAAAATACAAAAACTAACCACCCAAAATGGGGGGGGGATGGTGCAGATTCAAAAAATGAAAATCTTGGCCATTTACCAAACTCAACAAAATTTTGTATACATAATCAATGTGCCCCTAGGAGTCTAAAAATGTAAAAACTAATCCCCCTCTCCTACATGATTATAAATAATTTTATTAAATATTAATGTAAGTGAGGGGTCAGTTTGTATGGTAAAGTCAAGTGGATGGCCACATCAGAACACGTCAGCTTATTTTAATTTTATGGTTATGATGAGGTAGTCAAATCTTGAATGAAAACAAGTCTCTTTTTTTCATATTTTCAAAATATATCGAAAATTGCTAAATCTATTTTAAAGAAAAAAAATGATCGAAATCACGGCGTTTGGGTTTATAAGAGAGCCGTATAGGAAACAACGAATGAAAATCATTTCAAATGATATTACTTATTTTGTGAAATTGTCTGTGAACTTTTTAGTATGTATAAACTATAGGTCAAAACCCAATTTGAGTAGGTATCAAAACAAAATTTGAAATTTTATTTTATTTTGAGATAAAAAATTATTAAATTTGGGTTAAAACTGAACTTGAATTTAATAGGGAGATGTTCATAAAAAATTATATTTATAAGCAAGTTATAAGTATTAAGATTTATTTACATATATTTAATGACTTTACATCGTAATCATTACTAACTGTTAATGCTACATAATATTATATACGATATGTAGGTTTAGAACTCTAGACTAGAGGATTTTTTCAAATCAATTGTAATTCGCCATCTAATAATAGAATATTATATAGTAATTCAAATACAGTAGACTCCCGTATAATGCGGGGGATACATTCCGCTTAATAGGAAATCGCATTATACGGGACATACATTATCAGACCAATTTAACAGGACGGCGTCGTTGAAACTTATTTGTTAATACTTCCGATAGTGAAAAAATGTTAAATACTGAGGTGCATATATGTATTTTTATTTTTATTAAAAGTTGAATAAAATTATGTTTCTTTTATATCTTTAAATGTGTATTTATTACTATTTTTTTTATAAACCGTTGCTTCGTCAGCTTCAAAAATCAAAAATTAAGTGAAAATGTTAAATTTATCTTACGCGTTATACGGGACTGTTTATCGCGCTTTATGAGTAGGTACAAGTCGCAATTTAAAATCTCATCTCATAATCCATTTAAGGACACATACAGGGGAGAGACCCTTTAGCTTATTTCAGTGTGAACAACGCTTCTCACAAAAATCTCATCTCACAAGTCATTTAAGGACACATACAGGAGAGAGGCCCTGGGTCAGTGTGAACAACGATTCTCACTAAAATCTACTCTCACAGGCCATTTAAGGACACATACAGGGGAGAGGCCCTTTAGCTGTGTTATATACGAATTCGCGTTTTACGGGAGCGCGTTATACGGGAGTCCACTGTATATTTGCTGGGATGTTTCAAATGCGAAAATGACCACAAATTAAAGAATAATCAAAATTTCCTATTTACGGTAGAAAACTGTTTATTTATTATATTATCTCACTATAAGGAAAATAATGCTTCTCTTACAAACACTGTGATGATTGATGATATTTACTATGGAGGAGTCCCATATTTAAAAGAAGATGTGAATATTTCTTGAAGGTCTCTAAAAATAAGCTGACGTGTTCTGATGTGGCCATACACTTGACTTTATCATACAACCTGGCCCCTAAAAGTATTTATAATCATGTAGGGAGGGGTTAGTTTTGCATTTTTATACTTCTGGGGTCCCACTGATTATGTATACAAAATTTGGTTGAGTTTGGTAAATGGGCAAGATTTTCATTTTTTGACCTAGCCCCTATTTTGGGCAGGTTGGTTTTTGCATTTTTTAGACTTCTGGGGTCCCACTGATCATGTATACAAAATTTGGTTGAGTCTGGTAAATGACCAAGATTTTCATTTTTTTACCCTATACCACCCCCCCCATTTTGGGCGGTTAGTTTTTGCATTTTTAGACTTCTGGGGGTTCACTGATTATGTATACAAAATTTGGTTGAGTTTGCTCAAACGGCCTAGATTTTTAATTTTTAACCCCTTCACCACCCCCCTTAATTTTGGGTCGATATGTACCAAAATCTAATTAGCTCTTAATCTCAATTGACCAAAACTACGTGTGAAATTTGGTTTCGGTATTCCCACTAGTTTTTGAACTAGCTCGTCCACAAAAATTTGGTAACGCACAGACTAACAACCAGACTAACTAACTAACAGACATTTTGACAAAACAATTATTATCTCGAAAAATATAATTTTTTCGATGTTTACTTATTGGGGCTTTTTTGTAGACTGAAATGCCATTGTTTCGCTCAATTTTTTTAATCAAAGTAGTTTCAGCCGATTTTGAGATATTTCGAAAAAAAGAAGGAAAAAACCCCTTTTTTCATGCCCGATTACAATACTTGACCATACCCTGTAAGGTAAAGTAAAATAATCATTATCATAAGATGATAGATCCAAGTCACATTTGATGCAAGTAAAATTTTTACGGTATCTAATTCTAATTCTTTATTTCTGTTTACGTCCCGCAATTAATACCCTTTATTATCTGGGTAAAATTTACAAGTCTGGTTTATTCAATTCAAGTGATAATTTATCAATTATTATTGTTATTATACGTACAAAAATATATAAATTTTATTCGATTAGATAGATAATATTGTTTCAATGATTATTTGAATAAAAGTCTACTTATGTCATCTTTCTGGTAAATAGACGTCAATTCTCTGTTAGCACAATTTCACTTATTTGAATATCAAGTTAACAAAGAAAAACCATTTCATCATCAATTCGTATTTTAACTCAATTTTTCCTTATTATTTATTGCTTAAAAGGAAAAAAATGCTTATTGCTTGAACTTTTACTAGCATTAAATATACTACGTTTGTTTGTTTCTACTTAATTTTAATAATTCTTGATATAGTAAGAAACTGTTTCCAAATCTTAAATGTCGTCGTCAATTTACCACCATTTGGGATGAAATTCCATATGCGTATGCTTGTTAGTATTCCTGTTGTCACATGAGTATAGAAATTCTAAAAAATGAGGCCGTTCAGTGAATAAAAGAAGCTTTAATTAAAAAGCTGACGTGTTCTGATGTGGCCATCCACTTGACTTTTACCATACAACCTGGCCCGTCACTTATATTTAATATTTAATAAAATTATTTATAATCATGTAGGGGAGGGGTTAGTTTTTGCATTTTTAGACTCCTGGGGGCCCACTGATTATGTATACAAAATTTGGTTGAGTTTGGTACAAGAGCCTAGATTTTCATTATTTGACCCTACACGCCCCCCTCCCCCATTTTGGGCGGTTAGTTTTTGAATTTTTAAATTACTGTGGACCCACTGATTATGTATACTAAATTTGGTTGAGTTTCCTCAAATGGCCTAGATTTTTAATTTTTAACCCCCCCCCCTCCACCCCCTTAATTTTGGGAGGTTAGTTTTTGCATTTTGAGATTTCTGGGGTCCCACTGATTATGTATACAAAATTTGGTTGAGTTTGCTTAAATGGCCTATATTTTTAATTTTTTAACCCTCCCTCCACCACCCTTAATTTTTTGTTGATATGCACCAAAACCTAATCAGCTCTTAATCTCAATGTACCAAAACTACGGGTGAAATTTGGTTTTGATATTCACACTAGTTTTTGAGCTAGCTCGTCCACAAAAATTTGGTAACGGAGAGACTAACAGACAACCAGACTAACAGACATTTTGACAAAACAATTATTATCGCGAAAAATATAATTTTTTCGATGTTTACTTATTAGGGCTTTTTTGTAGAGTGAAATGCCATCGTATTGCTGAATTTTTTTAATCAAAATAGTTTTAGCCGTTTTTGAGATATTTCGAAAAAAGAAGGAAAAAAACCAATTTTTTCATGCACGATTTCAATACTTGACCATACCCTGTATGGTAAAGTAAAAAATTAAAAAATCGCGAACACCATTGTGTGTGGTATTCTGTTAAATAAATTTATTCGAGGGACTAACTAAGAAAATGTGTTATATTATGTAAGGGGCTGCATAAATTGCGTCATTATTGGGGTACCGGGCATCTCAGATTTGAGACAAATGTGACAGGGGGCTCAGAGATCTTAAAAATTGTGATGTCTTAAAAGCCAAATTAAAATTTTTTAAAAATTTTCAAATTTTTTTTTATATTGCAGATTATTATTATTCAAACCAGAAAATGTTTGTAAAATAAATCTTGTCAAAAAATTTCTACAATTATTAAATTATAGGGTATAAAAGTGGTAGTGTGACGTCACAATACAAGGGGGCTCAATGAAAATGTTACAGAATGTGACACAGGGGAGGGGGTCTAAATTTGAGTGACGTAATTATGGACGGCCCCTAAGTGCAAGCGCTAGAGCCAGTAATTTGAACTACGGTTCAAGCTTAGCAAGAAAACAATCAAGGAGAATACATTTTATCGATAAGGAGAAATTAATTAGTTTGTCTTCTGCTTGATGCAAATAAACAAATATTTATTAATAAATTTATTTTATGACTTTCGGCGGTTAACAGACAGCATACATGTTACAAATAAACATATATACCCAACTCTTTTTTACACGATTTTTTACACGATACAGTTACACAGGCTCCAAAAAACTTCACTTTTTTGTGGTTTACATTAATTTATAAAAGGATTTTTAAAATTGTTTAATAATAGAAATGTTCTCATCGGGGAGAGACCGGACTGGTAGAAATATTAATTAAGAAGATATGGAAACCCAAGGATAATAGAAAAAAATTCTCTCGAATACAATAAATTTATTGGACAGCAATTTTTTCCCCCACTCAAAAACCGACGTTTCGAAGGATTTTTCCTCCTTCTTCAAGCTTTAAAAGGGGTAAATGAGGAAAAACATATAAGCGGTGGCGTAGCTAGAATATTTTCATGGTGGGAGGGGGGGGGGAGGGGTCACTCCATAAAGCAAAATATTTAGTGGGAATTTTTTTTTTTTATTAAAACAAAGAGGTAATTTCAAGAAATTAAAAAAGAACATAATTCTTGATTAAACATGAAATATATTTAATTACGGTTAGTTTGTCATAAGAAACGATTGGTCGCTTCCGTTAATCATCCCATGAGCCCTGCCTTTGGGGGGTCTGATCTCACACCCTTCCGTGACTACGCCCATGCATATAAGATACTAGTACTTCCCTTCTTTTCAGCAGTGTCGAATGTCCTTTTCCTACAGAGCCATCAATCCTTTAGGAAAAAACTCCATTCTTTAAAAAAATTATGCTGAGAAAGGAGAAATTTAGAGCACTGCTGGGGGAGAGAAGGGGGGAATTATCTTGAATGTTTCCCTTCAATGATCCCTTTTAAAACTCTGAAGAAGAAGGGAAAATCCTCAGAAACGTTGCTGGGTTTTTGAGTGAGGGGAAAAATGACGGTCCAATAAATCTATTTTATTCGAGAGAATTTTTTCACTATCTTGGACTGCCGTTCATCACTTCTCAATTATTTAATTAAGTGCTCGAAGCACCGAGCCATGCTCGGTAACTATTTGCCTCTAAATAGCTTAAATTTCAAATTTCAAGGCTCTGCGACTTTTTCGAATTAAGTTTCGAATTTCGTAGCTCTAAGATTGATGGTTGCGAAACGCAGGGGATACATTCTTACGTACCTAAACATCAACTTCCGGTACTTCAATTTTAACCAAATTCCTGTGGTACTTGTGGCCTCTAAATAGCTTAAAGTTTCAAATTTCCAAGCCTCGGCGACTTACCGAAGACGAGATATGAACGATTAAAATATTTATTTTACGACATGACTAATTTACAACCCCTTCCCTTTATTTCAATCGATTAAAAATTTGACACAACTAATAACTCATGAGACTTGATAAGTACACCAACTTTTAGCGAAATCGTTATCAGCCGTTTTTCGAGAAACAAGAATTTCATTTAATTATATATGATATTTAGAAAATCTTTTTTTAGTATTTTTTTTTAATTAATTTCATAATTATCTACCGTGCAAAATAAGAGTTGGCTGTTCTTATATACTTATAAATATATAGGTCTTAAATTTAAAAACCTATAAAAATCAATGTAAGTAACCAAGTGTCAGTATTTTCACTTTATTTATTTTGATTGCTATTTTTTTTTTTTTTTTTAATTTTTTTTTGGCTTTTCTGGCCACTGGTAGCCATAAGCCATTTACGATACTATTTATTTTTATTTTTAAATTTGTCTCTACCTCGGGGGTCAGATTTTAGCCGGATGCCTCGAGCCGGATTCGAACTCGGAGTCCTCTTGGTAAGCTGGCTGACATGCTACCGCCTAGCCTACCCGACCCCCTTTGATTGCTATAAAAATGATTAATTTATAGGAAAAATAAAAACTATGTGTGTTCTCTACTTTTTTTATTTATCCTTTTATTCTTTTATTATTTTACAATAATAAATAAAAACGAATTTGGTGCAACACATAGTACTGTTTCCATTGCTGTATTGGCGAAAATCGCGCTGTAAAAGCTTGCATGTAGCTTGAAATAGTATGACGTATGTACGTCTTCACCACGAGCGAAGGGCCAAAATGTCGGATCCCGAAGGCTTATCCCCCAACCCCCCTAGTCCCCTTTTATATATATATATTTAGCCGAAGTGGCAGTCGACGCGGGGTCCTGCGCGGCTGGAAGCCGAGACAGAGCACGTAGTCCCCCTATCCCCCTATCTCATTTTATTTAAAAAGCACCAGCTGAATAAGAGAGACAAGCCACTCTTTCTGCTTAGGGAAATACCTTCAAGATTGGGGAATTCATTGCGATTAACTTTTTTGCATAGATTGAACTTTCCTTGTTACCAATATAGAATATTAGCAATATTAATAGTTGGAATTAACTGAACTAAGATATAGCAGTTATGTTTATATAAGTATATTAATAAATACAAATCTTTTAAAAAACAATATTTTGTTCAAAATCAAAAATTCTCTCTTTAATGGAAATAATTTAATTTACAAATTACAAAAACGATTGCTTAGATTGTGACAGAGAAAGCAATATTTAAAATCTAGAATTTACGAGCTAATTAGGTATTCAATTAAAACAAAAAAATTCCGAATGTATCATGGGACACAATTTTGACTTTTCTAATCCAAAAATTTTAAATGAAAATTCGTAAGTTAATAAAAAAAAAATTAATTTTAGAAATAATCGAATTTTTTTTTTTAGCTTTTCGGCCTTTCTAACCATAAGCCAATTTACGATACTATATATTTTTAAAATTTGTCTCTACCCCGGGGGTCAGATTTTAGCCGAATGCCTCGAGTCGGATTCGAACCCGGGTCCACTTGGTTAGCAGGATGATACGCTACCGCCTAGCCTATCTGACCCCCTAATCGAAATTTTAAACAACAAAAATATAATAAACAAATTGTCAAGGCTACCTTTATACTATTATACTTTATACTTTATACTACCTTTATACCTTACATCACTTTAACATTGAGTTCTACCACTCCGTCTTCAGAAAATACCTCTAATTAATTCTACTTTTAATATATAATAATATTTATAATAAAATATTAATGTATTTTAAAATTAAAAAAAAACCAATTAATAAAAGAAATCGAAAATGAACTGTAATTCATAGATTTTTCAAAAAACTCAGAAAAATATAATTTTTCGTAAATATTTATATTTTTTATTTTTATTCAAGGTAGTTAGTTTAATTTCCAAGACAATATGTATCATTGTCTATTCTCAAAATATTTATGGCTGATTTTTAAAAAAAAACGAAATTGATGTCCTTGCTGATTCCTGTGAAATGGGATTCTAAGTTATCGTAACAAAGAATTTTTTATGAAACTACATCCCTAGGCGTACCAAATTATAAAAGAGATTTATCTTTTTTATCATAAATAAAAAATATATGTTCAAGTAAATACCCTAAAAATCATTCCCTCACTGTGTCCCAACCGCCAAATTCACATACATAGATTCAAAGATCTAATTCGAAAAGCTTTTTATAACTCTCTGCTATCTTATTATTTATTCATATATAATAGTACTAACTGTACATAAATGTGTATACAAACGGAAAAGTCAAAAAATATATTTTTAAATTCGTCCTTAAAAAACGAATCAATCCCTCACCGTTGTGTAAAAGTAGGATTAAAACATAATTTCAAATTATATAGTGAAAGCTGCCTTATTGTTTTTAGAAGTTAGCAATATTGATATTCTAAAAATTTATCAGACTCGGCTATGAGTGATAATATTTAGTGTTAAAACTATTAAAAATAATATTTTTTTCCAAGTTTACATTTTGGGCCGTCATTCCCTCACCCCGTGTTTAAAAAGTTAAGCGCTTATTTATGTATTATTTATCATATATTTGTATGTGTTTCTAGTTTTAATAAAGTATCGCACATTCACATGAGAAATTATAAGGCTATTTTTTCTACTTTTGTACAATAATGTTTCGTTTTCTCATTCCCTCACCTCCTTCATACAAATTGTTGGTGTTCTAAGCTACGGTCCAGTAAACCAGTACAAGAACAAGCTTATGTTCCAAGCTGTCTTTTACCATTTATCATATTTTTTCCGGATATCACATATTTTTCTTGAACCCATTCAGAATCCAGAACTATATGGACCCTCTCATCCCTCATTAAACTCATAAAAAGTTCGGGACCACTATAACGTTTTAGACAATTAGCCCATGTACTATCAAATTTACAAAAGAAATTCCATAATAATTTAAAAAAATTATCATCAAATTATCGAAGTTATTTTTCGATTTTTTTTTAGAATAAGCCTTATTCGATTATATAGTTGTTTAATTTATATTCCTTTCTTATAAAGCAACCATTTTTTCTTAAAATTCCATTGATAAAGGGAGAAATTCTACCAAAACGTTTGGATTTTAATTAATGATAGTTTTAGTATTTTTTTCTTATACTAGAATTTTTTTAATATGTAATTCCCTATAATATTAAATAATTTGTAATTTAATTTAATGTAATATCAATTTTTGGAAGATATATTTATAGAATCATAAAATATGGAAATTTGTAGTCACAGTATCTAAAATTTTAGTGTAGGGTAGCAATTTTTACAATTTTCAAAAAAATGCCTGTAATTCGAAAACTATGAGACTTATAGCCCAAGAGCCCACGACGGCCAGACCTTCGTTATTTTATAAAAGCTGAAAGTTTTTCTGTGCATGTCCCCTATACAGGTAAGAACGACCAGCGACTATAGAGTTTGGGTTGTGGTTACTTTGGCAGGTAACAGGTAATAAAGATGTATAAAATAGTACTTTAAATTCGTTAAAGTATGAAGCTCAATTTTTTTATATTTTCTTCGGGATAACTTTAGAAATCTCGTCATCCATTGCCGGACACTTATGACAGTTGCTACCCCCTGCCAGACACCCCTAAACTTTAATAAATTATAATTATACTTTCGTTATAATATAAAAGATAAATTTTATATATGTTACTTGGCGACCTATAAAAAAATGTTACCTCAATAGGCGGACAGTTTTAATGGTTTTTACATAGATTTTTGACATTTCGGTTATTATTGATAACCATTGGTGAAGACATGGAGGAATCGTCTTAAAATCAAAAATAACCATCGATTCTTATCTAATACTAGAGGAATAACCTTATTGCATTCCATTTTTGTTGTTTTGACTATTAATGGCAACCTCTACTGAAAACGTGGAAGAATCGACTTAAAATCAAAAAGAAAGTTTAGGGGTGTCTGGCAGGGGGTAGCAACTGTCATAAGTGTCCGGCAATGGATGACGAGATTTCTAAAGTTATCCCGAAGAAAATATAAAAAAATTGAGCTTTATACTTTAACGAATTTAAAGTACTATTTTATACACCTTTATTACCTGTTACCTGCCAAAGTAACCACAACCCAAACTCTATAGTCGCTGGTCGTTCTTACCTGTATAGGGGACATGCACAGAAAAACTTTCAGCTTTTATAAAATAACGAAGGTCTGGCCGTCGTGGGCTCTTGATCTATTATATTATTAGTTTGTTTTCTTAGATTCTGGACTATCTTAAGCTGGTCTATTCCCGTCTTAACGTTGAGTTTTATGACAGACTGTATATGTTATATTATAAATTTCAAAAGATTTCTGATAGTATAGCTTGGGGCGGAAAATTTCAATTTTCTGATCTTATCAAATAAGAAGGCTTGAGAGCTTCAAAAGAGTTGTCGGTCCAATTCACTTTACTCCTTTAGTATTCCAAAAATACATTTTCACAAGTGGCTTTTCAACAGCCAAGCCGGAATCGTCAAATTTACCAAAATATATTGCTTTTACATACATACATAATACGAATAGGTATTTATTTATATTTTCTTCGTTTGAAAAATATCTTTTTCTTAAGCAATTCAATTAAATATTCTCCTATAAATATGTGTATTTTATTTTCATTTTCAATCTGAAAAAAATATAAAAATTCATTTTAATGTTCTTAAATGATGGCCAAATTGTCTGAATGAATCAGAGATGCCTTCAAAACACTTGTCAGCTACTAAAATGTAAACACTGGAATTGGTCCAACAAGCGTTTGTCAAGTTCTATGTTAGGTAAACATAATGCACATAATTTAAATTTTTACTTTGCTCGCCATGCCAACTAATAATTAATCAAATTACATGAATATTTGGGACGCTGTTTTGAAGATATTTTTTAATTATTATGTTACTTTTTACCAAACGGCCTTGATATATTAAAAACACAGATATCATAAGGGCGACCAAATGTAGGGCAGTAAGTTCTTTCTAATCAGCTTATTATAGCCAGACCCGTCGAGAAGGGGGTTCAAAGGGTACGATAGCACTAGGGCTTGACTGTTTGCCTAATATACGTACAAATAAATACAAATCACGATCTGAAAACGTTTACTTAAAATCCAAACATTTCTGGCGAAATTCTCTTTTTATCAATTAAAATTTTAAGAAATTTGAAAAAATAGTTGCTTTAAAAGAATGGAATATAAAGCAACTATAAACAAATAAATATTTTGAAAATAGGCAATGATATAGATTGTATTGGAGACTAAATTACCTTGAATAAAAATAAATAAACTCCAACGGATCGTTGCTAAACTTTATTCAAAGTCATTTGAAATATTAAATGTTTATTCTTTTATTATTTATTAATCAGATATCACTTGCTATTTGAAGTCCATGTTGACTTAAAATCAAAAATAGTGATCGATTCTAATCTAATACTCGAGGAATAACCATATTACATTGGATTTTTGACGTTTCGGTTACCATTGCTTAAGACATCAAGGAATCGACTTAAAATCAAAAATAACGATCGATTCTTATCTACTACTAGAGGAATAACCTTATTGCATTCCATTTTTGATGTTTTGACTATTAATGGCAACCTCTACTGAAAACGTGTAAGATTCGACTTAAAATCAAAAAGACTAAATTCTTTTATGGTAAACAACTCATGCTCTTTACCTGAGGACCCTTTGAAGTCGCACTTGTTTTTTAAATATTACAAAAACAGTCTCTATCTGACACAGTGGGCCTCCTCGCTCTCCACCCCACAAACTCTCTCCCCACTCCAGGGACCCCTCCTCTACTCTATCTGATCACCTTTCATTCCCACTAAACCTACCCCTATCCCATCACTCTCCACTCAACGAACTCTAGTGGTTTTGAGCTATGAGTGGATGGATGAATGAATGAAACGTCACTTTCCCTTTTTATATATATAAAGATATAAAGATATATATGTTTATTTGGATTAAGCAGAGGACAACTTCATTGATTTCCCCCAGAAAATACAATTACCCTAAAGTTGATTTGATGTTAATTTTAGTGCTACCTTAGTTTAAGTTTTGCTCGTCAAATCTGGAGAAACAGTCTGTTAATGTGTTCCCTGTCTGTATAATAATACTCAGTAAGTTGTACAGATTCCCACGAAGGTATGTCTCTCTTATATAGAGCAAAGTTCCCTAATATGAGACACAGGTTTTAAAATTAAGATTTAAGACATAACAATTATTATGTTGTTCATTATTAATATATCTAATGTACATGTGATCTGTGTATATCATTAGAAATCGATCAAATTTGCAAAATTCAAAAGTACTACAATGTTATCTCAAAAAATCAAAATGTTAACAAATCTGTGAAATTTAAAAAAGGTGTCCTAATATGGGATAGTGCCAAGTTAGTACCAAAACATGTTAAATACATCAATTCTAAAAGGAAATGTAACTACTAGATGGCATATTTCTGAGGGATATACTTCCGATTAATTCAAAAGGATAAGATTTCACAATAAAGAGCATGGTTGCCTAATATGAGATACTGTCGCATATTATAGGCAATACGTGGTATCGCATATTAGGAACTAACCATGTTGCATAAAAAGTGACACTTCACAAAGTTAATAGTCGAATTAAAATTTAATCTACCATCCCTAATTATAGACAATTTTATGACAAACAAGAATATATAAAACATTTCAGAATATTCACTCACCTTTGACTAAAAATAATACACTTCAATGATACACTTAAAAACTCAACAAAGGAGATTTTATAAAATACCATCTATGCACGGACTGAAGCTGAAAGCAGGGTTCTGTTACATCACTGTCGTCTTCATACAATCTTGAGATGTGTTTCACATTGTTTTCGGAAAAGTTCTCCACCTCCTTATGGCTAAAATAGGGGTGTCGCATATTAGGGAACTTCGCAAATTTAGTAATTTTCCTTCTACCTGTATATCAGAAATTTGAAAAAGATTACACTGCCCAACAATGAAAATGTCTCGGGCTCAAAAATAGCTGATTCTTATGTATTTCTACCTGCTGAATTCAAAAATCACCATAAAATTTACCGATTATCGGTCAAAAAGACGAAAAAGGCCATTCTGACATATTTTCGAGTCCCATTAGATATTAAACAGCAATATATGAGATCACAATATTTTTTTGAAGTAATAGAAAACAGCCTCCTCTTTGATTTTCAAATTACGCTTTGTTTTTAGCTCAATTAGAACTCGAGTTATAACTAAAAACCTAAAACTACGTGATTATAAAGGATAATAAACATATATAAAAATATATGGTCTTACTTTTTAGTTATAACTCGAGTTCTAATTGAGTTACAAACAAGTGGTAATTCGAAAATCAAAGAGGACTTTGAAAATAGGTCAAAATGGACTTTTTCGTCGTTTATTATTATTATAACCACTACAAAAGCAAACTTTATACGGAATATAGGTACTTTTTCTTTATTTTGGTGCACAATGAATAGAAAAATCATGAAATAAACTTTAGGACAAGAAAAAAAATTTGTAGAGTTGTGTTATAGTCTTAAAATTTTCATCTTCCCTCATATTACACATGGAGTATTTTTCATTTTCTGATAATAGTTTCCATAAAAACAAAATGTCTTTTGTTTTTATGATTTTCTATTATATTTTCCCTTCTTCTCTCTAATAAAACTTGACGGGGATCACGTGAATTTATAGGAGGTGAACGACTTATAGATCGGCTTTCGCTTTGTCATCAAATATTATTACCCCCGGCGCACCTAATGGAAATTACCGTAGAGGCGATAAATTCCTTTGTTTGTTTAATATGGCAACCTTTCAATATCATCTTTAAAAAGGTCTTTAAGATAATAGGTAAACATATATCTTAAGTCAATTCAATTTTATTTTTATACTATTAGTAATATATTAGATACTAGTTTAATACCCAGGCGCTCCGCACTGGTAGTGATTTTTTACATAAAAGCCGATATTATTAGCTTTAAAAAATTACTTTAGGAATTCAAAAGAGATCCGAGGTGTTATGGATTTTACTTTATCCAATGCGAAGCATGGGAGAAAGTATTGCAATCGGTCGCGCGGCAAGCGCGACTTCAAAGGGTCCTCAGGTAAAGACTACGGAACCCATTGGCTCAATTAAGGTCACAAATTGAAGTATTCAATGAGATTGAATTTTAGCACGTGACGGTTTTGCCAAAAATTACCTGGAATCTCGTCGAGAGGCCAAAAAGTGCCATTTTTTTTTGGAAGTGCGTGCGGATGGATGGATGGATGGATGTTATCGTTATCGTTTTTCGTCCACGATTTTTTCCACACCTTTGCACCGATTGAAATGAAATTGAAAACCTACCATTAGTTTAACAAAATGAAGCGCTTTTTTCTTATCCGTTACCTTTATAGAGGAATCGAATTAAAACCAAAAATAGCGATTGATATTCATCTAGTACTTGAGGAATAACCATCCTATATTGGATTTTTGACGTTTCGGTTTTTATTGGTAACCATTGCTGAAGAGATAGAGGAATCGACTTAAAATCAAAAAGACTAAATTCTTTTTTTGTAAACAACTCAAGTTTGAGTTGTTTGCCATAAAAGAATTTAGTCTTTTTGATTTTAAGTCGATTCTTCCACGTTTTCAGTAGAGGTTGCCATTAATAGTCAAAACATCAAAAATGGAATGCAATAAGGTTATTCCTCTAGTATTAGATAAGAATTGATCGTTATTTTTGATTTTAAGCCCTTTCCTACATGTCTTCATCAATGGTTACCAATAATAATCGAAGCGTCAAAAATCGAATGTAAAATTGTTATTCCTCGAGTATTATATGAGAATCGATGGCTATTTTTGATTTTAAGTCGATTCTTCCATGTCTTCAGCAATGGTTACTAATAATAACCGAAATGTCAAAAATCCAATGTAGAATGGTTATTCCTCAAGTACTAGATGAGAATCGATCATTATTTTTGAATTAAAGTCAATATGAATTGCAAATTGCAAGTGATATCTGATTAATAATAAAGGAATAAATATATTATTTTATTGTTAAAGGATAAATAATTAATATATCCAGTACACACCAAGCCAGCAAAACATATTAATATTTCAAATGAATTTGGATAAAGTTTAGCAACGATCCGTTGCAGTTTATTTTCATTATGTCAGAAGGGTTGTTTCACCTTTCGGGAATCGAACCCGAATGCCAAAATAGTGCAATCCAGGCACTGGGCTTGACCTCCGTGGTGGACCACATCTGAAAATTAGCACGCGGAAATTTTTTTTACTCAGAGTTGTGGTCCATCTTGGAGGTCAAGCTTAGTGTCCGGATTGCACTCTTTTGGCATTCGGGTTCGATTTCCGAAAGGTAAAACAACCCTTCTGACATAATAAAAAAAAATCCATAACACCTCGGATCTAGTAATAGACCATCTCTTTTGAATTTCATTAGTTATTTTTTAACTTGGTAAAATGAAATAATCATAAATAAACATATAAAATATTTTTCAATTATGAAATTTAATAGTTTTTAAGGAATTTGGTGTTGGCACTTCGTGAAACATTTTTTTTTTATCCAATAATGAAATTTAATATTTATTTGATTTTTTTATGCTACTAAAAACCCCTAAAAAATGCCATAAAATATAAAGCAAAAATCAAAGAAAATAATTATTCGGCCAAAAATGTTAAAATATCCATTGAAATAGCTCAAATATGCAATTACTTTTCATGTAATGTTAATTTATTACGAAAGAAGCCCTATCAGCTAAGTAATTACGAGCCAAAACAAAATGTTTTAATAACTTTACAACTTGTTACGAATATTTTTATATCAAACTTAAATTTATGAATTTCTTAAGCCACTTATAAAATTATTATAATCTTAATTTATTCAGTTTCATATCCATACTCTTATTAGATTAAATTAGTATTCAGGGTAGAAAGAACCAAACAATCATTGAATTTTTTAATTTTATTTTCTAATCATGACGTCACGTCCACAATTTGGAATTCTTCAGGTCCTTGGATTTTTTTCCAGCGACAAATTCATCGTTATATGAACTTTACTTTTACTTATGGAAAGTGGTGTAGGTTTTAGGTGAAACATGATGTTAATTAATAGAGTAAAGGGTGTGTAGTTTCACAGTGAATGAAATAAAACTCAAAGAGGTTTATACAAACTCAATATATTTCAGATTATTAGTCCATCATCAGAGTTTACAAGTTAATACATATCTAGTATTAACTTGTAAACTCCTGATGATGGACTAATAATCCGAAATATATTGAGTTTGTATAAACCTCTTTGAGTTTTATTTCATTCACTGTGAAACTACACACCCTTTACTCTATTAATGAACTTTACTGCCAAAATTAAAATGCCTTTCATTAATTTATTTAGTCATAAACCTGAGCGTATCGTGGTATGATCAGGACACTGCTCCCCCCCCCCCCCGTCCTTAAACCCAAAGTAATTTTTAAATCTTTAATTTAAATGACTAAAAATGTAAATAAACTAGCTGCAAGGCACGCCCCCTGGACCCCCAGCTCACGAACCCCACCCCCAAACCCACCCAGCACCCTCACCTCCCGCACCATCCCCCACCCCCTCCCCAACACCACCACCCCAACACTCCATCCGCACCCTAACCCAGGAACCCACCACCGAAACTCCTCCAGCACCCCACCCCCGCACCATGCACCCTTGCCCAACCCCCACCCCCACACCACCACCCCAACACTCCATCCGCACCCTAGCCCAGGAACCCCCCACCCCCCGAAACACCTCCAGCACCCCCACCCCCTCACCATGCACCCTTGCCCAACCCCCACCACCCACCGCGCCCCCCAATTCCGCGGATAAACGCGAGTTTACTGTAATTAAATTTATAATTTCTCATTAATATATCAAAGAATAATTAACATATTAACGAGAATTGTTTTTGATCGCGCTTTTTAAACAAGATATATGTATATCGCGAGACTACTGCTACCTTGGTTGAGGCTATTGGAGTCTGCTGAGTCTTAAGATGCTGGATTATAGCTAAATGGATCATATCTTTTTCATTCTCTCTTGGTCCAGACTTAAGACTCAGCAGACTCCAATAGCCTCAACCTGCAGTAGTCTCGTGATATATAACATGTTTAAAAAGCGCGATCAAAACAATTCTCGTTAATGTGTTAATTATTTTTTAATATATTAATAAGAAAATTATAAATTTATTTAACTTCATTATTTCAAGTTAGAAATATATAAATTTGATATTATTTTCACTTAATATTTGACAAAAATCACCTGCATTTGATTCGCAATCGAATCAAATACAGGAAACTTATGATTTACTGTAATTATTTGGTTCTTTATATCCTGAATACTAATTTAATACAATCTTAATTTTTGTACCAGTAAGCTAAAGTTAAATTATTTTAAATTAACTTATGATTAAAAAGAACTTAGTAATTTGCCAAAAATAAGAAGAGATAATAATCAAATGTATACTTGATATGCCACCCAAATCTAAATATAAAGCATAATTTTATGAAAGATATACATTCCCCATTTGAAAAAAGTAAAAAAAATAGAAAAAACCTTTGAAGTAAAAATAAAAATCTTTTAATACGTGAAATGTTTGCTGCCATCGGGAATATGGTGGGGGGGGGGGGGGGTGAAAATAGACAGATTGAGGGGGAAAAGGATTTAAATGGATTTTCGGGTTTCCTCCCACGCAGTTAGAACCCGTTCCCTTTGAGTGGGTGAGATTTTCGTTTACGTCACCAATGTTCAACCCTGAACTTACCACGGCCAATCATTTTATTTTTTCATTTTATAAGATAAAAGTTTAATAAAAAAATGTATAATGGTGTTTTGGGGTGGAAAATTAATAATTGATTTTTCTCAGGCGAAAAGTAAAAGAAACTTTCTGAATGAAAAAACTTAACATTCTACTTTGGTAATATAATTTAAATTTTAAGTTCTAATGATTCAGAGAATTTAATTTAATAATTCGATTAAATAGGTAACGCTGCTCAGCAATTTTTCGCTTATATATTAATATTATTATTAATTTTAAATTAAGGTCGGGTCGGGACTGTTTGTCATTTTTATAAGAAAATTCTCAAATTTTTACCATCAAATCATTGATGTATTAAATATTTATCCAGAAATTTGCAGTTGATTCTCTTCTCCCGTACCGAGAAATAAATTATTAAAAATTGTCCTTTTAACATGGAAGTAAATGGACCGAGCTTTTAAAAGGGCTATAACTTCTATACAAATTATACCATTTTCAACAAATTTATACAGATCAATAATTCAACTTTTATGAATCGAATGATACATTTTTCAATAGATTTGACAGTCTAGTTAATTAGTTATTCATAAATGTAAAAATAAAAAGTTATTTCCAACCAACAGAATATAACAAAAGCACTAGTGTAGAATTCCAGCTCTATTTCTTGAATGTTTATGCTAATGAATGTTTTTATAATGAGAAAAAATGTATCTCAATATTCTTTTTATTAATATTATCAAAACAAAGATTTGTATTCGAAATTAACCTCATTATTAACAATTTGTTTTAATTAAAAAATTTAGTAGGCAGAAGTTGTCACTCTGCAGAAATACAAAAGATTTTTCGAAGATCAACAAGTTAGATAAGCTGTCCCGAACTCCATTAAAGATTGATTTTTTATTTGCAGCCTGAAATAAATATCAGTGAAATAAAATTTATTTTATTTTTTTGACAACGTTTTAACCTGCTTCGACCATCATCAAGGCATCTCTGTGTGGACAAAGTTTGGAAAATAATATTAATATAAACGGAGGTTCCCTCGTTGATCTTTTAAAATCCTGAAAAAGAATCGACATTCATCCGAATCGTTGGGTTTTTTACAACAATGAAAATCATGATATTCTATTAAATTATTTTATTCGGAATATATGGTTTTTATTGAGGGGTGAACCGCGATTGGAATTAGGTGTACACGTCTTTGGAATTATGTGGAATTATTTTGGAATTCATTAGATAATGCCCCTTCATCTATTGTCTTCTACTTGGAAATGAAAGTGGAAGTAGAAGTAGATGTACACGATATTAGGTCGCGGTTCACCCCTCCGTTTTATTATCTTTTGACTGACTGCCTATACATCAGTTAAGGAATGAGTTCTACCATTCCGTCTCCAATATAATTAATTAAATTTCCTAATTTTAATATATAATTATTTTTGTAATGAACTATTAGTGTATTTTATAATTAAATCAACTGGTGTGGGCACCACCCGACTTTCATATTATCCCTTAAAATTTTCTTCATTCAAATTACTTCAATTTGGGTTTCCACCCAAGACGTTTTGAGAAAACCGAAAAAAGACGAAATTTTAAAATAATACCAACAATCTTTAATAAACATCAACTTCCAGTTCTTCGATTTTAGCCAAAATATTGAGGTACCTCTTCTAGCCTCTAGATAGCTTAAGTATCAAATCTCAAAGCTCTGCGACTTAAGGTATACGATATGTGAACGATTAAAATAACAAATCTTTTTACTATAAGCTCTGAAATGAATGAATACGTATTGCACGCCACCTGTCGATGCAACCTGAAACACAGAGCGTTCTACATGAATGCATAGCTCTTAGAGAATACAGGCGGCGCAAAATCATGGAGTCAATATCCATATGGATATTGACTCCATGAAAAACATTTATAATTGAAGAAAGACTGATGATGAAGACCAAGTCTTCGAAACTACCATATAGTCTCAAACAAATAAATAATATATATACAGATATATCATCTCGATATATATATATGTGTGTATGTTTATTTGCATCAAGCAGAGGACAACCTCTTCGTTTCCTCTTTGTGAACGTATTACAGAACTAATAAAAACAATCTCAGCTTTTTCATTAGGTAAATTATTACTTATCTTTATATATATAAAATAAAATAAGATACCTTGTATTTTCAATAATATTAAAAGCATATTATTTGAAATAAAATTTTTGAATTTGAAAATCCTGGAGAAGAGGGAATGGCATTCTTACAAAATTACAGAAGGGTTGATTGGAATAACAGGTTTGACAACCTCTGAGCTAGAGGGTAATAGCAATATTTATCAGACCTAAATTTATAATTTTCTCATTAATATATTAAAGAATAATTAACATATTAACGAGAATTGTTTTGATCTCGCTTTTTAAACAAGATATATATCGCGAGACTACTGCTGGTTGAAGCTATTGGAGTCTGTTTAGTCTTAAGTCTGGACCAAGAGAGAATGAAAAGATGTGATCCATTTAGCTACAACGTCATTTTGCGTTTAGCCGGCGAGACACTTGGATGGATCACCAATATAGATATGATCCATCCAAGTGTCATGCGGGCTCAATGCGAAATGATGCTGGATTATAGCTGAATGGATCATATATTTTTTAATTCTCTCTTGGTCCAGAACTAAGACTAAGCGAGACTCCAATAGCTTCAACCTTCAGCAATAATCTCGCGATATATATCTTGTTTAAAAAGCGTGATAAAAACAATTCTCGTTAATGTGTTAATTATTTTTACTTTTATCCAATGCGAAGCATGGAAGAAAGTATTGTAATGGGTCTCGCGGCAAGCGCGCGACTTCAAAGGGTCCTCAGGTAAAGACTACGGAACCCATGGACTCAATTAAGGTCACAAATTGAAGTAGTCAATGAGATTGAATTCTAGCACGTGGCGGTTTTGCTAAAAATTACGCTGAATCTCTTCGAGCGGCCCAAAAAGTGCCATTTTTTTTGGAAGTGCGTGCGGATGGATGGATGGATGTTATCGTTTTTTTCGTCCACGATTTTTCCACACCGTTGCACTGATTGAATTGAAATTGAAAACCTACCATTACTTTAACAAAATGAAGCGCTGATTAGTTTTTGGTACATATCGGTCGACAAACATTAGTACTTTATTTCAGTACTTTTTTAGTTTTTTCTAAATATCTTGAAAATGACTTAACCAATTTTGATGAAATTTAATATCCTAACTAAGTACCTTGGGGACCACAAAAAAGGTTAAATAAAGTTTTTAGTAAAATCATATTTTAAAGTACTTTACTCTAGAGTAAAATAGTACTTTTTTAAGCTTGAGTTGTTTACCAAAAAAGAATTTAGTCTTTTTGATTTTAAGTCGATTCTTCCACGTTTTCAGTAGAGGTTGCCAATAATAGTCAAAACATCAAAAATGGAATGCAATAAGGTTATTCCTCTAGTAGTAGATAAGAATCGATCGTTATTTTTGATTTTAAGTCGATTCCTTCATGTCTTAAGCAATGGTTACCAATAATAATCGCAACGTCAAAAACCTAATGTAGAATTGTTTTTCCTCAAGTATTAGATGAGAAGTCGATCGATTCCTCCATGTCTTCAGCAATGGTTACAATAATAACCGAAATGTCAAAAATCCAACATAGAATGGTTATTCCTCGACTATTAAATGAGAATTATTTTTAAATTAAATTAGGTTGGAGTTGGTGGAACTCCACCAACTCCAACCTAATTTAATTTTAACAATGTTTCACTATAAACCAACACCGCGTTCCCTAAATTTTTTAGAATTATTTTTAATTAATGTCAACATGAACTACAAATTGCAAGTGATATCTGATTAATAATAAAGGAACAAACATATTAATATTTCAAATGAATTTGGATAAAGTTTAGCAACGATCCGTTGCAGTTTATTTAATATATTAATGAGAAAATTATAAATTTATTTAACTTCATTATTTCAAGTTAGAAATATATAAGTTCAGATATTTGAAGGAGACAATAAGAGAGTGTGCTTCTTCAATATATAAAAATTCTGCTACTCTCGGCAAAAACTTTCATTTTAGTTCAGATATTATTTTCCCTTAATATTTGGCAAAAATCACCTGCATTTGATTCGCGATTGAATTGAATATAGGAAACATACGATTTATCAGACCTGTTTAATTAAATTGGGATAGGATATGACAGAGACGTGTTTGGTTTCCCTTCACTGTTCAGATTGATTGCTTCTTGATTAATATCCTAACGTTTTGCCCACCTTGTTCGGATAATGTTTTGAAATGTCGATATACATATATGGTTAGGAGAAACAACCAAGCCATCTCTATTAAAATGCACGTCATATAAGCTTCTTCTTGTTAAGTGAACTGCAAAAACAACAACTCTAATATGACACGAAATTTCCTTTCTAAAGTCATCTCTTCTTGTTTGTTTTAAATCTTTGATCATCGATTAAAATTCAATTCAAAAGCTTTGATACTAAGTAGATTGTAATCAGAACCTGAACAAGCAGCTGTGTAGGAATAACAAAGTAAGTTCCAAAAAAAACCCATCAAAATCTCGGGGTTGATATTGGTACGTCAGCAGGGGTTCCTAATTAAAAATAACTCTTTATTCCAGAGTTTAATTTCTGTTTCACAAACAAGCCCATCAATAATGTTTGTGCAATAATGGGACTTAGCTTGTAAAGACGAGCGGCCATGGATATAATTACTTGTTAAGCTCCGGTTTCCATCAATTAATTAATTAATCTCCAAAGCTAAATAAAAAGTAGGTAGGAGGCGTGTCTAGTTTATCTTATATTAATAAGCTGACGTGTTCTGATGTGGCCATCTACTTGACTTTACCATACAACCTGGCCCATATATTTAATATTTAATAAAATTATTTATAATCATGTAGTGTAGGGGGGTTAGTTTTTGCATTTTTAGACTCCTGGGGGCCCACTGATTATGTATTCAAAATTTGATTGAGTTTGGTAAAAGGGCCTAAATTTTCATTTTTTGACCCCCCCCCCATTTTGGGCGGTTAGTTTTTGCATTTTTAGACTTCTGGGGTCCCACTGATTATATATACAACCCCATATATCATTTTCGTATTATGAATCACAGCCCTATTTTATTTCTATAAAATACATATAAAAGTGATAGGATCAGTGAATTTCATATGCGTCATCTCAGCAATAAAATAAATCGATACATTTATAACTTTTAAGGTCAATTTTTTGTATGTTTTGATTTTATTAATTTTAATGTTTTTCGAACATTAATCTATTTCGATAAAGTAGTATCTATACGATGGGAGTTTATGACCTTATGGCCAGGGGCGGTAAATGGAAAATGTGGAAAATCCCACATAGGCTGTATACAATTTAGACCGTTTTTCTAAATTATAAGTAAAAATAAGTAGAAAAAAAGACATTTTTTTTTATTTATGGCTTGGGCCGGTAATAATTTTTTTAACACACAAAATTTAGTACCAGTCCACCCCATTGATGAAATTCAATTGAAATAAAGTCCAACAAGTTCAGAGAAATACAAAGCACTTATAATTTAGTAAATAAAAGCGATTTTTCAGAAAGGTATAGAAGAATTTTATCAATGTTTCATTTGCAATGACTTTTTAGGGTTCTATTTAATGTAGGGGTTTAATTATTTAATTAACCTAAAATTATGAAAAATATTCTACAAATTCACTAATTTTTCCTCGTCCAAAGTAAATAAAAACAAATTTGATAAATATCTCAAGTATTTTCTAAATTTTAAGCAGAGGCTTGGTTTTTATGGAATTGCATATTTAGTTTACCTTCTTTTTTTAAGCATTTGACTATTTAATATCTTTCCGAATTAGTATTTAGACGCAATTAAACCCATTTTATTTTGCATATTTGTGAATAAATGCATATATTTGAATATTTTGATAAAAACATTTTTATTTTTTTTTCATCGCAAATCTAATAGATGACACCCTATTGTGATTTTCTTAGAGCATTATCAATATTTTTGTTTATGTAATGGGTATACGGCGTAATGCTGGTAATCATAATTAAAGTTCAGCTCAGGTTCAGATTAACCAAGATGTATTCAACTGAAGGTTTTCTACATTTGATTCAATCGCGAATCTAAAGTAGGGAATTTTTGTCAAGTCATTGAGTGAAAAATAATATTTGAACTTATATATTTCTAACTTGAAATAATGATATTAAATAAATTTTAATTTTCTCATTAATATATCAAAGAATCCATCCGAATGTCTAGCGGGCTATACGCGAAATGACGTTGGATTGTAGCTAAGTGGATCACATCTTTTTCTCTCTTGGTCCAGACTTAATACTCCGCAGACTCCAATAGCGTAATCCGCAGTAGGTCTCGCGAGATAAAAATATCTTTTTCAAATCAGCGCGGTCAAAATAATTATTGTTGACGTATCAATTATTCTTTGATATATTAATGAGAAAATTAAAATTCAAGATGTATTCATTTTATGCTAAATTTGTTAATTTCCGTTCTAGAAGAATGGAGTAAAAAATTCTCAGGTTCGACTCCTGGGGGATGAATCCTCTGATATCGCAATTTAATAATATTTCTACTAAAATCTTAGAATTTGTCCGAAAAATATTGATTTAATTCTTTCTCTTTTAAAAAACTGGTAATCATGTTTGAAAATAATTTATGTTCATGTTTAAAATAAATTGTAAAATTAAAATTTAATACAAATAATTAATATGAAAATTTGAGTGTCTTATCTCTTTGAAAAAGTGGATGGAAAATTTTTTTTCAAAAAAAGAACAACGTCCTAAATCCCCGGATAGTGTCTTAGTGCTCGGGTTCGACTCCTGAGGGGGCGAAACCTTCTGATTTTCAGCGGCGCTTCGGTCAGCCAATTTTTTATCATCAAGTTTTGCAGAGACCGAAACAAATAGTAGTCAGACGATGCAAGGTCCGGGCTATACGGTGGGTGCATCAAAACTTTCCAACCAAGTTCCGTCAATTTGTCGCCGTGCAGACATATTTGATGACTCGGAAAAAATTGACGGAACTTGGTTGGGAGGTTTTGATGCACCCACCGTATAGCCCGGACCTTGCATCGTCTGACTACTATTGTTTCGATCTCTGCAAAACTCTCTTGGTGGTAAAAAAATGACCGACCGAATCACTTGGCCAAGTTTTTCGACGATAAACCACAGAAGTTCTACATCGATGGAATTATGAAACTACCCAAAAAATGGCAAAAGGTCATAGATAATAATGGTCAATATGTACTTGATTAAAATTGATTTTCAATAAAGAAATTCTTTGTTCAAAAATGTACTAAAAAAGCGCGGAGACTTTTAATATGATCTATTATAATAAATTCATAATAACCTACTAAGATCTTTGATGAAATTGTCCTTACTAACTAACTATACCTATAAGCGAGCATACTCTCCAAACGTACTAAGTAAGATCCGTCGAGTGCGATTCATAAAAGGTATATATTTGGCACCAACTTCAAAAAGTAATTTCATGTTAATATTTCGTCGTTTAGTTGTAACTAAATAAGATAATAATTATTTTATACCTTTTAGTGTATTTTATTTGTTGCATTTAATTTTTTGAAGTCGGTTTTTATTTTTTTCTTAAAAATTATTTTTATTTTTCTCTTTTTAGTTCGGTTCGGTTCATCAACAAAGAGGTTAGGTCTAAACAAACCTAATAAAAAAGGTCTAAACAAACCTAATAAAAAAGGTCTAAACAAACCTAATAAAAAAGGTCTAATACCTATGAAAAAAATACGAAAAAAAATGGGACCAATCGGAAGCTAGACTGGACCCAATGCAAAAAAAATTTTCAAAATCGGTTAAGAATTGGCGGAGATATGAGGTAACATAGGCACAAAAAAAAAAAAAAAAAAAAAAAAAATTCAGTCGAATAGAGAACCTCCTCCTTTTTTGAAGTCGGTTAAAAAGCGCGGAGACTTTTAATATGATCTATTATAATAAATTCATAATAACCTACTATTTGATGAAATTGTCCTTTAATAAATAAATTCTCATATAACAAATAATTTATATATTGATATAATAAATTTACTTATAATTTTTTTGTTTTTTGTGTTTTCTAGGCGCGTTAGCGTATGCAGAATTAGGGACGATGAATACTTCGTCCGGGGCTGAGTATGCCTATTTTATGGATGCGTTCGGGCCGTTGCCAGCTTTTCTATTCAGCTGGGTGAGTACACTGGTGCTCAAGCCCTCGCAGTTGGCCATCATCTGTCTGAGTTTCGCTAAATATGCCGTGGAGGCCTTTGTCACCGGATGTGAAGCGCCACCAGAAGTCGTCAAAATGGTCGCAGTTATTGCTATTGGTAAGCCATTTTGCAATTCTCTTCCTCTCAAATTACCACAATACCATAAATGAGTAGAACATTTACTCTATCTACAATTAATCAAGTATACTGGCAGGTATTTGGACAGGAAAAGTAGCAAATCAAAAAATTCTCATTGATTTAAGCGACGTTTCGCCAATTTTATTTTGGCTTCATCAGGAGTCTAAAAAAAACACAAAATTAGAGTTTCAGAGAAATTACAAAGTTACATCATTTTTTTCCTCTTTTTTTCTTTTCTGAACAAATCAACAAATGATACATTATTACATGCCTAAATGATTGTAATTAATTTTAAGATATAATAGATATGCACATATTTCTGAATTATAATTGATTCTAATTGAATGTAATGGAAGGCAGCCCAGAAGTAGTGAGGAAAGAAAAAATTAACACATATCAAATAAGGTGTAATTTATTAGTTGAATAAAAGATTTCACTGTCGATGGTAATAGAATTGTTTTTATTTTAGGTTAAAAATAAAATGAGAGAGTCTTCTGTTTTTTAAATAAAATACTTTAATTATTTCTAGAGAGTATATTCGAAGGCATGTTTCATCAGTCTATCACAAATATTTCAAATTAGTTACAATTAAAGATTTATACATTGAAAATTTTCAATGGATATTTGTGATAGACTGATGATGAAGGTACGCCTCGAAACTATAAGTAGTCTCTAGAAATAATTAAAAATTATTTTATTTAAAAAACAGAAGACTCTCTCATTTTATTTTTAACCTAAAAATAAATAAATAAATAAAGTGCTATGTAATTTATTGGAATCCTTCCTCCTTTCCTTTCAAAACCGACGTTTCGGAGGATTTTCCTCCTTCTTCAGGGTTTCAAAGGGTCAACGAACGAAACGAATGCCTTCCATTACATTCAATTAAAATTTCTACCAGTCCGTCTCTCGCCAGAGAAAATTTCGTTGCAAAAAAAATAATTGATTCTTTTTATTGCCCGAAAAATTATTTAATTTATATAAAAGAACTATCTATAATATTCCCTATAGAGGTTGTAAAAAAACAGCATAATTTCGGGCTAAATGAGAAGCTCATTTCCAAAAGGTACATTAAATCCATTTTTTGTAAAAATGAAGTAATACCGGTTTCATATAACTATTACAACTGATCAACAAAAAATTTTCCCATTCAAAATAACAATGGATTCCAGTAGAGATTTATACGCTGATTATCATGCAATTTTCCGATTTTTACTACACATCAGAGTTTTGAGATATTTTCGGTCAAAACGACGAAAAATGGCATTTTGACTTATTTTCGAGTCACATTAGATATTAAACAGCAATATTTGAAATCAAAATTTGTTGACGTAATAGAAAACACCTTCCTCTTTGATTTTCAAATTACCACTTGTTTGTAACTCAATTAGAACTCGAGTTATAAGTAAAAAACCAAAACTACATGATTTTAAAGGATAAAAAACATGATAAAAACATATGGTCTTAGTTTTTTAGTTATAACTCGAGTTCTAATGGAGCTACAAACAAGTGGTATTTTGATAATCAAAGAGGGAGCTGTTTTCTATTACACGAACAAAATATTTTGATTTCAAATATTGCTGTTTAATATTTAATGGGACTCAAAAATAAGTCAAAATGGCCTTTTTCGTCATTTTGACCGATAATATCTCAAAACTCTGACGTGTTGTAAAAAATCAGGAAATTTCATGATAATCAGCGTATAAAACTCTACTAGAATCCATTGTTAGGTTAAGGGAGGAAATTTTTGTTTAATTTTTGTCGAGAAGTGTTATCTCTGTTTATGATTTCTGGTATCCATTTCATGACAAAACCTTATAAGTACTTTACTAAAATACACTTGAAAAATTAGTTTTATTTCAAAAGGTAGATACTATATCAATTGTTGAGTAACAAAATAAATAAATAAAATTGTTAATTTTCTGGCAATTGAAAAAAAAATGCATTTAGTACTTTTTGGAAATGAGATTCTCAAACGAGATGAAGAAAATTTACATCGGTACAAACAATGAGTTATAAACAGGAACAAGAGTTAAAAGAGGCATGTTAACAGAATTTAAAAAAAATTGACCCTGGTAATGAGTGATTTTCAAAAATATCAATATTATAAGTGCATTCAAGTGTGGACCATTCGGGCACGAGGGCACTTGATGCAGTTCTACAAATATTCCCAATATAAAAAGCTGTAAAAAACAGACTAGTAATTTGGATTTTTATTATTCGATTTTTCTAAAAATGTATCTACCATGTATCTAATAGAGTATTTGAATCCATGAGAGATAAAAGATAGAATATTTCTAATTAAAAACAAAAAGACTGACGATGAAGGTCAAATCTTCGAAAATTTAGACTCTACAAAGAAATTATACATATTATTATCATCATCATCATTGACTATACAGTCCTAAGACTGGTTTGATGCAACAATCCGTCTCCACTCGACTCTGTTCCCCGCCATCTGTTTGACCTCTCTAAATGTCTGGTATCCCATATCCCCAATTATTTGGTTGAAATATTCTAATCTGGGTCTTCCCCTTCCCCTTTTCTTTCCCACCTCCCCTCCAAGATATCCCTAAGCAATCCCCCATGTCTCAGTGAGTGCCCCATCATCTGACCTCTTCTCTTCTTCAGACTCTTCCACAAGGTTCTTCTTTCTCCGATTCTTCCAAGAACTTCTTCATTTGTAATTCTATCCATCCATCCATCCAATTTTGACTTTTCCAATCCCAAAATTTTAGATAACAAAAAAGGTCCAATACCAATAAAATTTAAACAGAACCAATCGGGATCTAGACTGATCCCAATGCAAAAAAAATCATCGAAATCGGTCCACATAATAAAGAGAAATAAATGTTCAAACACAAAAAAAAAACCAGACATTCCGTTGAATTGATAACCCCCCTCCTTTTTTCAAAGTCGGTTAAAAAGCGAAATTTAGAAAAAAAAAGATTAATTTTAGAAATGATCGAAATTTTAACCTACAAAAATTCAATTAATAAAAAGTCATAAATGTATAAACTGTTTTTCGCCTAAAGTGAAGAATAGAGCGCGTGACTTCACATGTAAAGAAGCAGCCTGGCTCCCGAATATTCACTTATTTAATTTTTTATCGTTTTGGTTATAGATCTCGGTTCGATTAAATAAAAAAAAAAATGCGTTTCCAAACAAGTTCTATGAGGTTTGATTAAGATGTAGTCAGTTAGACTCGGTTCTGTGGTTATGAGGCCTCTTTTGAGATGGCGTTAACCCGAAATCGAGATCTTCTAACCGCAAAACCGAGCCGAACTGAATAAAACCTAAACGAACCAGGAGACTTACATATATTCAAAATTTTCGAACATGGCGACAGTGTTTTTATGTGACGTCACAGCCTCTAATCTCCACTTTCTAATATTTATCAATTTTTCATAAATACATATTTATATTTTTCATAACCAAGACAATATGTATCTATTTTACTTATGGAAAGTGGTGTAGGTTTTAGGTGAAACATGATGTTAATTAATAGAGTAAAGGGTGTGTAGTTTCACAGTGAATGAAATAAAACTCAAAGAGGTTTATACAAACTCAATATATTTCGGTTTATTAGTCCATCATCAGGAGTTTACAAGTTAATACATATCTAGTATTAACTTGTAAGCTCCTGATGATGAACTAATAATCCGAAATATATTGAGTTTGTATAAACCTCTTGAGTTTATTTCATTCACTGTGAAACTACACACCCTTTACTCTATTAATTAACAATATGTATCATTATCTTTTTCAAAATATTTATTTGTTTATGGTTGCTTTATTCCTTTCTTAAAGCAACTATTTTTTCAAATTTCTTAAAATTTCCAGAAAGAAATTCTCCTGAAACGTTTGGATTTCAAATAAACGTTTTCCGATTGTTTTAAATAAATAAATAAATCTTTATTAGTTGAATAAAGAGGATGCTTCACTGTCGATGGTAACAGAATAGTTTTTATTTTAGGTCAAAAATAAAATAAAATGAGAGGATCTTCGTATTTTTAAATAAAATAATTTTCTGATTATTTCTAGAGACTATAGTATCGAAGGCATTGCCATCATCATCCAGTCTATCACCAAATATTTCAAATTAGTTGCAAATTACGATTTATACATAGAAAATTTTGAAAAAATATTTTTCAAAATTTTCTATGTATAAATCTTAATTTGTAACTAATTTGAAATGTCTGTGATAGACTGATGATATGAAGGCAATGCTCGAAACTATAGTCTCTAGAAATGATTAAAAATTATTTTATTTAAAAAACGGAAGACTCTCTCATTTTATTTTATTTTTTTAACCTAAAATAAATCTTTATAAGTACTTGGCGCCTAGACCCTCCAAACATCAATACAATCTAGCTATAATACATTCACAAACATCAATACAAATTAAAAACAACAATTTAAACAAATAATAAACCAAGTACCAAAATTAAAAAAAAAAAAATAGAATTGTATGCTCATTAACAAATAACATGACCATAGATTTCTCATCAAAAAAGAAAAACTAATTTAAACATTCAATACCAGGAGCAAGCGACGCATTAGCCATCCCGGCATTTGTCATAAGTTGTTAAGGAAACCTGGTCAAGACCTTAACAAGGATGGTATGACCTCTCTCTACCCAACTAATCTCTGCTTGTGAGAACTAATATAACATTTTGTACAACTCTAGGACTTTAGGACTTGACAAAATTTATAATTGATTTAATCATAGGAGACAGAGGATATACCATATACCATATGTTTTTTGAATCAACCACAGGACAACCTTATTGATTTGTCTTTATGAATCAACAACAACTCTTTTCATTTACTTGAATTAATTTCCTATTTTCTTGCTTCCAGCCGTCATCTTGTACATAAACTGCTACAGTGTAAGTTTGGCGACAGGGGTGCAGAATGTCTTCACGGCAGCGAAATTGATAGCTATTCTGATTGTAATCATCGGCGGAGGTTGGAAACTAGCTCAAGGTAAGAGGCCAGACAACTTTTAACCTTCGAAAAGAGGGGGGCAACAATTGATCCAAAGTGACTCAACATCAAAACATCACCCAAGTTATATAAGTCATTATGTCATTGGAAGAATGAGGACGTTGACTAGATTGATGATATATTTAGATCGATGGGTTTTCAAACGCAATCAAAAAAGATGAAAATTTTGAAAACAAAACAACCGTCTGACAGGTCTATTCTCTAAGCAAAAACGTTAACTTTTAACACCCGAATTCAGTATTAATTCATTTTAACACCTCCTTGCCTAAAATTGCTATTCTGTAAGCAAAAAACTTTAACTCCAAAGGGTTAATATTTAGCCAAAAGGGTTAAAAATTAAAGCCATGTCAGAGAGTGCATTTAAAAATTTAACGCCATATTTAAATGAACAAAGATGGCGTCTTTAACCAAAAACGCAAAAAGTAAGCCTATGTTTTTGACAGCTTTGAGTTAAAAGCAAGGTTAAAAGCAATACATTTCAGATCCACTTGATCTGTGACAGAAACATTGATACCACAATGATAAATAAACTTTTATTATATATATATATATATATACCGGGTGAGTTTTTTATCTTGAGACAGTCTTATAACTCAAAAACAGTGCATTATATGGAAAAAAGTTTCAAATAAAAGTTTATTTATATCGAAGGGGAAACTAAACTACTCTATTGTTTGTCTACGTAGAACAAGCTTTCAAGGGTATTTTAAGTGTCAAGTTCTGTTTTTTAAATGGAACCCTATATTTTTCTATACGTGTACTTAATCTACAAAAAAAACTGAACAACTTTGATAAGAACTATTTTTTTATACGACATCAAATAAACAAATAAGTATATGAATCAATTAGATCTCAAAAAAAATCTTAATGATTATTTTTAACAATTATTTAACTTAATTATCAAATAATAATGATTAAATAATTAATTGTTAAATAGATAATTTAATAATAATTAATAATTTAATAATTTTTCGACACTGTTCTGGGACATTCCAGAATATATTGCAAGTTTTCTGGATGAATTCCAGTTCAAATTTCCTTATTTTGGCCTGTTCCAGTTCTTCAGCCTTTACACTTCCTGTTTTTTTACAACACAATAAAATGAAGCTTGTGAGGGTGTATCCTTGTCAGGAAAACGCTCGGCATTCATTTCAATGGCAGCCTCTAAAACTTCTTTCACATTCACCGCATAAATTAAGACCATTTTAATTCTGTCTTCAACAAAAAAAATTCATTTTTATTATGGTAATACAATATAACTATCTACTGGATTGACACGAGAAATAAACTTTTTTAAACTCAAGAATTTTAAATAGTTCTATTAAGTAGAAAATAATCTCTTAAATCTGAGCATAACGAAGTTTTAATATCATTATAAACACTTATTTTCATTGTTGTGACTTTTCGATTTAATGATTATTTATTTAATAATTAATTATTTAATCATTATTATTTGATAATTAAGTTAAATAATTGTTAAAAATAATTATTAAGATTTTTTTGAGATCTAATTGATTCATGTATTTTGTTTATTTGATGTCGTATAAAAAAATAGTTCTTATAAAAGTTGTTGAGTTTTTTTTGTAGATTAAGTAGAAGTTTAGAAAAATATAGAGTTCTATTTAAAAAACAGAACTTGACATTGAAATACCCATGAAATCTTGTTCTAAGTCGACAAAAATACTGTAGTTTAATTTCCCCTTCGATATAAATAAACTTTTATTTGAAACTTTTTTCCATATAATGCACTGTTTTTGAGTATTAAGACTGTCTCAAGATAAAAAAAACTCACCCGGTATATTATTTTTATTTTATTTATTTATATTTATTTATGGTTTATAAAATATATTTGTTTGGATAAAATATATAACATATATAAAAGTTTTTTATTATACAAAATATATTTAAATATTTAAAAATGATAGATAGAAAAAACAGAATTATCATTAGATGCGGCCAAAAAAAAATTGAATTGCTAACTAGACTAGCTATGTGGGTATTTTTGGTGATTTTTCTTTTTTTAGCTGTTTTTTTATATTAAAAATAGCTGAGATACTAGATTGAGAATAACAAATCAAACTATCGCGCGCTATCGTTAACACCTAGGCCCGGTTGTATGTCGCAAAGTAA